>CM037832.1:8191574-8791574 GCA_021234535.1 Stichopus chloronotus | reverse complement strand
AAAAACCATCAAAGGCTATGCCCGCATTATAGGTAGTATAGAAAGTTGAAATGTATAAGTTTTATTTTGACACCTTTTTATTGTCGCGACGTTTACAAAGTACAGTAAAATTTATTTTCAGTGTATATACAGGCCACTTTTGCTCCGCACAGTTTTTTCGTGTCGTAAACAATTCTAGACAACTTAATGGGTAAATTTATAATTAAGTCCAAAAGATCACATTTTCATTCGTAAGTCTTCCACAAGTTTCCATTTACTGATCCAGTTTACATTGCATGATGATTTTCTATCGTGTGTGTTCTTAGTATAGGCCTAATCTATTGTATACGATCATCTGAGTACGGTGAAAGGAAAACTTTCTCATGGTGGGAACCAGGGCGTCGTTTGTCAGTTTTAAAATGAGCTTTTTGAATTTCCCTTTTTCAAAGGAATAAATTTGACAACTTTTTTTTTCTACAATTAGGGATCTCACGAAGGCAGACCTGTAACCGTTCTTGTTGTGGAAGTAGGGGGGGGAGGGAGGACGGGACTGGACACCAAACTAATTGATCGTCGCTGTGAAGGAGGGGTACAACGTAAAAGCCTGTTCTCCTCCCACCTTGAACAAAAAAAAAAACGGAGAGTGGACATACTTAGTCTCCGATGCAAAATGAACTATTGCAGTGTCAACTATCCATACTGCCTAAAGTTTTCAATGGTTTTTAATGCATTTAAGTCTCCCATCACCATTCCACGGCACGGTAACTACGACATTGACCACACTAAATGAAGAATACATTAATTTTATTTGAATAATTTCGGTATTTATTTTCTATTCACTAACATGATGTTGATCTTGAAACGACCTTATTTTGGTTATTTTGGTTGTATATAAGTTACGCTGCGTTCATGTTATCTTGACTCTAAATATTTTCATGGTTCTGACGAACGAGATTTAAGTTTGTTAATTGAGGTTTTTGGTTAACTGTGGGTAGCAGTTGCACGAAAATCCCACATTCGCTATTATGCGTCGGTACTCGCATAGACGCTTTTCCCTAGTTTACCTATAGCCTACATTTTTTCTTAGCATTTTCAGTGTTTGTATTATTTTTTTTCTGTTAGTGCTTCAATTTTTATTCAAACCGTCTATGATGCCTGAAATCTATTACCAGCCCCATGGTCTTTGACGGATATCTTATGAAGATAAAAAAAAACCCCACAAATGAATCAATATTTTTACGACATATGGAATAACGCTCATGCGTCCAGAGTATGGAACGTCAAAATGGACATTAATTTGACTAAAACTGTAATGTGGCAATAGGCCAAAGTCATTATGTGCCACAAAAATGATTGCCACATAATGACAATTCAATGTAGGTCGTTATTTGTCAACTTTTTCAGTACCACATAAAGACCGACACGTCCCTTTTTATTATGCAATGAAGATATTGCCACATAACCACCGCCATTTCCAACATTAATAACAAGTTATCATTTGACAACTAAGCTTGTGACACACAACGAAAGATAGCAGTTAACTCATTGTAAGTGGAGACTCGAAAATAGTCACATAACGAACTTCCTTCCAAGTCATTATTTGTCGAAAAATTCTGCAAATCGAATTAGTCCGCATAACGATGTTTCCTAAGTCATTATTCGGCAATTCAGTTTTGACACATAGGGACCATTTTTACAACATTACTCGTCGGAATGCCGCAATTAGCCACATAATGACCTTTGTAAGTCATTACTAATCAAATTAGCCACATAACGACTTAGAATATGGAGCGCGTTGCACTTTAAGTAAAAAATCGACCTACATTGAATTATGTCATCATGTGGCAATCATTTTTGTGCCACATGATAAGTTTTTGCCATGTTAGATTTAGTCAAATTAATGTCCGCTTTGGCGTTCCACACCAGACCGCAAGGTCACTAGATGGTAAAGCAATTCGGTCATTCATGTAGTTTAACACGTAAAGCCCCAGTCGGGAGTTTCTTAGCCAACTTGAATAGCAAAAGGTGGTGTTGTCCTCAAACAAAAACATAAGCTGTAAAACTGGCAAAAGGACTTTAACAGATAGGTGACAAGCATTGAAATAAATGTCATCAAATCACTGATATGATGTACCGGTAACTTGCATGCACATGTGGCCCTGGAAGTTCGCTATTTTAGCGTGTAAGTCAATGGGAGAGATGAGGTGGTATGCATGGTACCAGAAGCACGCTAAGCCGTCCTCAAGTTTAAGTTCAGATGCGGTCCCTCACCTAGTTTTTGTTCGATCTTCATTGTTGGTGCTTCAGGATCCAGTGTTGTAATCAACCGAAATTCTGAGGATCTGCATATCACTGGATAGTATATTTTGGTTCATAATGCATCATCCAAAGCAAAAATCCAAATTATGTAAGTAATTTCGCTCTAAATTCCTTTAATTTCCTTTAATAGTTTTCCTCTAAGTTGAAAACATGACAACTTGGGGTCCGTGGCAGGTCCAAGGGTAAAGTCCCAGTGTCTGTCCAGGGGGGTCAATGTTCCAGGAAGCTCTAAGAGTATCTCGTGGTGAAATATTAAGTCTCAGGAATCCAAAGTCCTGGGCACAAAGAAATTGGCTCGCATGCATTGCTTGCATGCATATCACAATTTTCTCTTCAAAAAAGAAAGATAGTTCGTGATTCAATCACGGATACTGGATAATTATTCGCCCATGGCATTGAACTTACATTACAGGCTAATTAGATTTGTTCGCAATTGATATATTAGATTGGATAACAGTTTGTACGCTACATACCAGCAGTGTTTTGCTTTTAATTATAATTAACCTGGAGCGATCTTTAACCGCTCGCCATTAGGCCTTTATTTTCATTATATGTTGCTTTAAAGGTTGCTTCAATTCAGTTTGGAATTAATTTTTCATATGATCATCAAAAAACATATAAGAAGCAACAAAAGGATAATATGAAGTTATAGAACATTGTTACGCTTGATTTAAGAGAAGTCTGCCATCAAGGTAGCCACCTGTGACAGAATTTGATTGTTCCTAAAGATCTGAAGCTTAAAATAAAGTATACACTAGACCTTAATCACGGCAGTGAATCTTCTCCAGTCTGAAGGGAAGGAGGAAAGAAATTTGCTTGATGTCGGAAGGATGGCAAAGTAGTTTCACAGATATTCGAAACTGTCCTATTACAACAATAGGTGTAATACAGTGGTTATAAATTGGTTTCAAGACATTGGTGCATTACACTGAAAAATCCGCTCCATTAAGTAAATAGTGGCGCAATAGCAGTGCTTATGTTCTTGAGACAATATTATTTATACAGCAAATAATATCAAGTGTAAAATATACATCTCAGATGGTCTTTGGGCTATATCCGATAACGCCGTTACTCTCTCAACCTCTCTCTCCACCTCTCTCTCGCGCCAGCTTTTTTTTCTTTTTCTTGTGGGGGGGGGGGGGGAGAGGGGATGATATCCACCACTCTACCTCCCCCTCGGTTGGCCTCATCCACTTGCTCTGAACAATTGTTGAGAGTGGAGACCAGCATCATCCATTCGACGACATTGTATTTCTTACAGTATATTGCATGGCGGCTTATTCTTACCGTGCACTTCGATGCGATGCCCTTGAAGAGACAAGCTTTCACTTCACGCTTGAACCATTTGGGTACTTTTTACCATTTGGGAAATTTTGAAAGTGTATAAATCGTATTGCCGTATTGCTAACTATATAGCAATAGTTTGGAACTTAATTTTGTTGGCAATATGCTGGTACCTCGCAGTTAAGAATGCTCGAAAGCTTTCTATACCTTTTTCATCTCAGAACGACTCAACAATATGAAAACATGTCTCTTGTTTGAGTAGGCCCTTACCACAGTGGAATAGGTTAAAGACAAGCGGATATTTTCTAAGTTAGACTATTAATTATTCGAAATTCCAGTCCTTTCCAAACGGTAAGTAAACAGCCTATCAAAGTGATGCTTTTCATTTTAATTTGAAGAAAATATTTTGTTTATTGTGTTTATTTCGTTTTTCGTAATATTATGGTCACTGTTTCAAACATTAATTTGCTATGAAGTTGACAAATTGTACTTAGATGGTGAATGTCTCAGTATTCGGAGGTGTTGAGTTTAGTAAATGTTTGGAAAGGTTCTGGGGCATTCCATACCCTCTTGTATGCTCGGTTTTGCTATGCCTCGCCATATAGAAATACTACGAAGTAATGGACAATATCCCGGCTATTCCCGGCTTTATCTCTACTACCATGAATCTGCGATTCAAACTCCTTTTGACTAGATGATCTTGCATATTGAAACCGAAAATTTATAAACCACAATTGGACCTAACATCTCTTCTTTTGTTCCACTAAAGGAATGACTTCACATAAATTATTTCAGAAATATTTTTCATATTGAGGATCATTGAAGTGATTGACCCGTGACCATTTAACTTGGAAAGAAGACAGGAAAGATTCTACACTTTTCGCTGCAGTGTCATGGAATGGCAACTTAGAAGTATACAAATAAATATGTACCCAAGAGCAGACGATATATGGCATGAGAATGTTGCTATATGAGTTTCAATTAGATCTCGAATTTCTTGTCCAGACTTGAGATTCGGACAGTTTCAAAATGTTTCTTGATTAGGATAAAACCATTATGACATTATGATGACTTGGGGCGGGGGGCAAGACATTTTCCAGGAGTGACTCCCTCCCTTGTCCCCCCCCCCCCCCCCCCCCAGCTGGTTACGACACAGCTCGTGACAGCTATGTATACTGGACCTTCACCTTCAGCATCGAACTGTGGCTTTTGTGTGTAGTTACGCCATCTGAGCAGGACGACAACGCTAAAATAACGTGAGGCAGAAGTTGGTTGGTGTAAAACTGTGGAACACGGTTCCAATCAGAAACGACGTTTACACTTCGAACCGTTGAAGAAGCAGTTTCCACAGCAGCCAATAGAGATGATATTCTTCAGAGAGAGTAAAAAAAAAAGAGAGTAAAAAAAAACTACAAAAGGCTAAGAGAGCCATCAGAGAGTGCAGTCAACAATCGAAAAATCAACCAAGGAGACACAAACACCACAGGAAAGTGCAAAAATTTTGAGAAACAGTCCACAAAATCCAGGAAATTACAACCGCAACGAGTAAAAGCTAAGGACAAGGGTCCTATTGAGCTTACTAGAAGAGAGGAGATAGATGCAGTTGAACGAGACTGGAGCAAGTTTGTTGCACTGAAGACTAAGCTAAAGTTGGATGATAGTTGTGAATGACAGCTGACTAACTTGGGCGAGAACCTATCCAACAGGAGATGACTTCATCAGATTAGTGGATTAAAGGGGCTCATTGAGTTGATATCAGTATAAAGATTGCGGTGATTTTGAAGTATACAAACACACGACAATACTCACAATCAGCATAATTAATCAAGTTTCACATCCAATAGTTATATGAAAACTGTCAATTTTTTCGAATTTTTGACCGTTGCTTGCTCTGATTGTGTGCATGTGAATGTACTAATGTGAAAATGTCTGGTCACAAAGTTTCAAAAACCAAATTTAATCGGTGGTCACTCACTCATTAATGTTCCAACGTATGTAAAACTTTAGGATCCTTTTAGTTTGACTGTTTGTCATTAGTATGTGAAGGAAACTTGACCGGTTTGGAAAAATTGAGTGAATTTCACAAAACAACTCAATGAGCCTCTTTAAAGTCAGATCGCCGCAACACAATACATATTTTACAGAGTTCAGGAATGTTCTCCAAATCTCTACTAGTGCCGACTATCATAACATCATTCGAGAGAGGTTCGGACGGACTTACTGCGTCACGAAGACAGAAGATCGATCCCGAGTCTTCTATATACCACGACGACGATTGTAGGATTTTTATTGGAAGCTATATGAAGACCACTGAGGAATTATGCACAAAATATTTTGGAATAGTCCTGATGTATCCATGCATGTTACAGTACCTTCAAAAGTAGCAACTTCGTAGCATGTTCCGTCTGGTGATTGAATGGGTTTTAAACATTATTTTTTTACAAGTGTAGATAATGTTTACAAGTGTCCGTGAACTAGTCTCTATTTCACAAGGCAGTGCATTGTGTCACGACAGGTGTGGCAACCCGCGGACAAAATGCGGCCTTCAGAGAGGCATCATTGGACCTCCGAGGCCACTCCATGAGTTTCAGCAAATAATAAAGAGAATAAGAAAAATAAAAAAAACGAAACAGGGAAAAATAATAGAGATATTACTCATATAAAGGCTTCTGATACTCATCTGTTGGTAAACGTTTGCGTCTATTCATACCACTATCCAGATGGCTAGTATAAACAGGATCATGTTTAAAAGGGTTGGTTGGACAGGTTGCAAATCGCACTTTGCAATTATTCTCCACAAATTTCAAAGGTGGAAATGTTGCCCCTTGATTGCAAAGGTTTGCCTCCATATACGGTAAATCTGTGATATCATATCAAGTTAACTACTTAAAACTTCAAGGATGACCAGGCACTTTCATTTCAAAGAACAGCAAAGACTTTTTGCAGTAACTCGCCTTAGGTTACAGAGCATTTTGTAACATTGAAGCACCTGGAACTCAAAGAGTCCTTACCATTGCAGGTTTTCTTCAAGCAAAAATATTTTATGTACAAGACATTGGCTTTGAAATGTCTGTATACAGCGACTAAATACACTTCTTAATTTGAGGTCCCCTTGTGCCGTTACCCTATCGTCGTGTTCCTTTACTTAAGCAAATTATACCTTTCATGCAGTCACTATCCTTGCAATTCCTGGTTTCTGGTCTACAACTGTAAAATTTGTCATTATGTCCCCTCTCTTTCATCCTTCCTTTCAGTTTCAGAATTTTCATGTAAACTTTTATAATTATGTGCATGGGTATCTCTGTTCCGATGTTTTTTATAATCTTGACAAATGTCGTATGTTCTGAATTTAAGTAATCTAAAGTAAAAAAGTGATAGTACATTCCTTATGTAGATTATACAAAACATTCACCGGTTGATGGTGAATGTTTACAAAGACCAATGTGTTTGTTTTGTGAACTTGGATGATTTTTTGTGAGAAATTGAAAAGTTTGGATTGTTTGAGGCGATCGAGACAAAAGATCTTGACATAAGTTAGACTAACCTTACGGTTTACATTCTTTATATCGGTTATTAATTAATCCTTTGTATTGTTCTTAGATTGTCTCTTACACCGGTTGAGATGTCTCTTTCTGATCCTCTTTTGTCGAAGGCAAAAGACGAAGATCCTGCCTTTGACAACGGAGACCCTGATGGAGAAGATGAAGAAGACAAATCACAAAGACGTGTAAAGCTAACAGGAATCGGCTGCTCACTTGTTGGTGCTGCATGCTTTGCCCTGAGAAATTTTACTACTAGTGTACAGACAAATCATCTCAATCCTGTCTTTGTGGCGTTCCTTGAGAGAATCTCCACCGTCCCCTTTGGGGCATTCTGCTTCTCCTTGCGCGGGTCTCCACCCGACAAGAAAGATTTTATATGCACCTTGTATCTCATTGCCAGCGGACTTCTCGTCGGTTCGATGGAGCTCATTCTCATATGGACGTACAGCCACATAGCTGTTGGTGACGCGGTGGCGGCGTCCAGTATGACACCTGCATCTACCGGTATTATGGCCTGGTTGATCCTCGGTGAACGATTTACGTGCAGAGAACTCGCATTCACGTCTGTCGGTTTAGCGGGAGTCTTCGTCGTTTCCAAGCCGACGATATTGTTTGAACTAACAGAAAGTGATGTTGCAAAAGGAACCCTCCTCTTAGGGACACTGGTAGCGGCCTCAACGTGTTTTATAAGGTCCACGAATCAGATTATTTACCGTTACGTGGGCCGGTATGACATTAAACCTTCTTTCTCTGTTTTCGTCGTAACTCTTTTTTCCGTAGTCATTCCTCTTGTGGTATGCAGTGTTTCGAACGACTGGGGACTTCCAGACAACAAGCAACTCTTTCTGTCCATATTTGCAGGGGCACAGGGTTTGATGGGCGCCCTTCTTGCAGCGGAGGCGCTGTTTCGAATCAAAACGGCCCATCATTCTTTAATTCAATTAGCTGTACCAATCATTACGTATATTTTAGATATAGCCTTCCAAGGGACAATTCTAGACTGGCAGAGCGTTGTTGGTTGCGGCCTCATCATCGCAGGGAGCGCGGCAATAATTGAAAAGTCTGATAGCAATGAGCGCTCAGAAAACAAGAATGAGACCTCGGAACTTAAGTCAGTGAGTGAATGTAGCAAACAAAGTAACCAGTATCAATCGGAGAAGGATTACGGCTTCCTCATATATTTCTCAGTTAAAAATTAAATTGTTTATTTCAGTTTAAGTCATGCACTTAGATAAGATAGCATAGTTTACACAATGGTTTTCCAGATGATGGTACAAACCAAATTGGCGAAATAAAGATTGAATAGATACTGGCTCGAAAAGTGGATCCTCGCATAAACTTTTAAACTTTCCTCAGTCAAGTGCATGATGTCATGGACTTCAACAGACATTGGGTTTTCCAAATTTCGAGTTGCCAAGGAAACTATTAATCAACCAGGGGGATCTAGGGGCCTTTTAAAGGGATCCAAAACAAAAAGGACACATTCAGGACTATTTAATCCACACAGATGTCCGGAAACGGCACTTCCTGGGTGTTCTAAGCTGCATGTAGCCAACCTTGACAGAGAGATCTCGGGATGAGATGACACAAGAATCTTAAAGAATAATGCATCCTTTTTAAGTTACCCTTGGAGCATACATTTTCGTTTCCCCACTATTTTTTATTGGGGTTTAGTCCTAAAGACCCACCCCTCAGGTTTTCATCCCCACTGTTTTGAGGGGGGCACACCTGGAGGTGAGCACTCATCATCACTCACACGCTACCTATAGGCATAGGTATGAAGACTGTCTAAGCAGAGCGCCACCATAAATCGGTTACCCAGAACCTATGTACCCACTAAAGGTCTACGAACTTAATATCAAATGCTTTTCACTTTTAGCCATTGTTTTGGGTAATGTATACATGTAAGAGAGCAGACTACAAAGCAATGTCCATCTACGGTTTTATTGCATTCATCCGCCGGTGATGTTACTCTAAAATTGACCATGTATTATCCGCTAAATAATACACGGTCACCGGACAGAAATGGGCCAATAGGAGTTGAGGACTGCTTCTTAACAAATACGTATGAACAAGAAATAACACAATTCCTAGAACTTCACATTAAGCAGTTGGATCCACTACGGATGCAACCATGCTAGTCAATCTATGTCACACATTCCATATAGAAACACGTAGCTGATAAAGCGTATAGCAGGGTCTTCGCTCTTCGTTTATTGACTACGAAGATGTTTTAAACGAAGATCGTGGGAAGACCCCAGCAAGCTCTTTGGTCTTCGTTTTTAAGGTCTTCCGTTTTAACATATGCGAAACTTAATCATATTTTCAGTTTCCAAAGCAGAGGAGCCGAAAGCAATACAAATTCCCCTTGGGCAGGAGTAATTAATTGGGGGGTGGACAAACTTAGGTCATGGGTTACGCCCATTAATATGCACCAAATTTTATATTTAAATTTAGAAATGAAGACAATTTTAATACTTCATACCTTTGTGACGTTACTGATAGTAATTTAAGCAAATTGGCAATAATGGTACACGTGTATAAACTTCACGAAATCGTTGCGAACGACTACAAAGAAAGTCGGATGGACTATAGTGTGGAAGTGCGTTACTGTATTTTCGTACAGAAGGCACATACAGCATAAATCCTACATCTATTTCCCTGACTGAACGAAAATATGACTCTCCATCCTATAAAGCCTGCAGTTGGTGATCTACTCTGTGGTGTTAAACACCAACTTGTGAAACATGTAAAGTCCGTCGGCTTTGATATGTTAAATGAGTGTGTATAATGGCGGTGTGTGGATTTGAAAAAAAAACTAGAAACTAAAGGTATGTTCACCCCCACCCTCTCCAATATCTGCCCAGTCCTCCGCGAATAAATGAGAGTGCATAATTCGTTCTGATTGTATCATATCAACCCATATGTATTACAATCCTCCATGGATTGAGTTTTCTTTCAGTAATTGAGAAATTGCAGACATTATATCTATTTTAAGCGACGCTTCCATCTGCATGGGAGGGTATGTGAAGCCAGCAACTTTCTTATTTTCTGCGCCAACCTTTGACGGTCATAGTTCAATGTTCATCGCCGTCACGCCACGGAGACCTTGTTTTTTTTTTTTGGGGGGGTTTGTATGATATTCCATTGGGTCCAACACGGATCGATTCAGAACCCTGAAAAGTAGTGACACTCAGTTCTGTTCGGATTCAAAAGATGGTAAAGTTTATGCTATAACTAGCAAGGCACCGGTTGCTTTCGGATAGTGAGTGTCTTGAGGGGAAGGCTACAGTTAAAAAATAATAAAATAAATAAAAATAAAAAAGCTATTTTGTCTCGAGTAGCAATGGATCTTTCAGCCATCTCATAAGGGAAATTTTCCTGACATGAAACTGAGAAAGGATACTAAACTGAGCCTGTATTTTAGTGTAAGATTTTAAAACCTGTGTTATAAAATCTTTTTATTCAAAAGTAAAGGAAACTTAGCTGAAATGCCAAGCACAGATACAGGAAAGTACCATTTCCCGCAAACTGAGAGGCTTTTTTATCCAAAACTTTTCTCTCTTTGCTCAGTTGGAACTGGACCATGGAGTATTGGAGGCTCAGATTAGCCAATGAAAAACGTTGGGGACTAAAGAGGCTTCATTACACCCCCCCCCCCCCCATATTTACCAAGCACTCCAATAATAAATGAAAGATGAAATTCTTATATATCATCTCCACCCATCTAGTGACCATAATATATTCCACACATTGATTTTTTCTTAGGCCTATTGCTAAGCAATATGCTGGAGTTTGCGTCTGCACTAGGGTGGACTCAAGACATGCTTTAAAAGGAAAATTAGAAACATTTGGAAATGAAACCAATGTAATTTGTCTGAGAAAAGGTTACGCCGGGTATCAGGTGTTCGTCACGTGTTCATATATCTGAAACGGGGTTAGCATAGACCAACACTCGGCGTTCCATGAAGACATTCGTGCTTCTCATGTGATATGCCCCTACTCCAGGTGTTCGTGCCCCCCCCCCCCAATCCCATGTCTGACAGTCCCTGAATTTGGCTGGACTGCAGTTAAGACCTACTGTGTTTCAATAACAATTACTTTAATTGTTTGAAATGATCAGCCATGACCTTATCATTCACGTCCCATCCTCCCACCCTCTTAAAAAACAAAATTCTACCTAAAACCTCTTACAAGCAACCCTTGTGATGCCACTGGTTAAGAAGATTTAGGAGGAAACTGGAAAAGAGTCCAATATTATTAAGCAGAACAGCTGTTTTAAATTCAACAAAATACTAGCCGCACCTTTTTTCATAATTTTTCTTAATGCAGAGCCTGGGAAGCCAGGGCGATCTCCAGCCATCGTTATTTTCCTTTTTATTTTTTTTCTTCTGGAAACCCTGCCCTTCTCGCCAACCGATAATGGCGTACCCCGCATCTTAGTTTCATTTAGACCCATAACCCCTTTTCGAGCTTGTCTGAATCCGCGCCAGCCAACCCGTCTGATAAGTACAACCTGGCATTTTCTCATTAATTGAGAAATAGCCAACATATCCCTCTTGCAAGGCTGTGTACATATAGCTTAGAACACCTTCTAATTAGTGCTGTTTCCGGCCATCTCGGAATATTGTAAGACCAAAAATTTACTTTTACACTACTTGCAACTTATTATGGCGGCTCTCCACCATAGTGCTGTCGGGCCTCAACCTTACCCTTCCCGAATCTTTGTTCCCACGTCAAAACTCTTGGCAAAATCCTGAACGAGTCCTGAATGTAACTATATGTAATTCAAGAGTCAAATTTGTTGTGTTGGGATTTAACATGGGGAAATACCCGGCATTTAATGAGATCAACTAAGTAAAACCTTTTCTCTCTTACGCTACGCTGCCAGTCGATATGGGGCTTAATTCAAAGTAGAGGTGGCGGGTGTCTTAAATTTCGATCCTTTTTGGTCCCCACAAAATAAAATTTGTTACGTTACGCTTCGCACTAACTGAAAACAGCGGTTGCCTTTGCACTCTACACCACCCCCCCCCCCCCAACAATAAAAAAATCTTTTGGTCATTCCTTTGTGCCTAACAGATGGATATGAAGCTTGTCTTCCGCTTGTCCCATTCCCACTCTTTACCTGCATTGGCCTACCTCCACTGCCCCCCCCCCCCCCCTTTGAAAAGTCTGGTTACGTCATTGTTGAGGAGTAGTAATGTTAAAGGACACTTTCAAAGTGAAATCAACATCTGAACTCAGTAGACTACATCGTGACCAGGGGCGTAGCCACGGGGGGGCACGAGGGGGCACGAGGGGGCACGTACACCCCCCCCCCATGACAAAGCTGTGCACCCCAGGTGCCACCCCCCAAGAAAAATTTTGAAATGTGCAGTTTTATCTTGCGGTCAATTTATTAAGTCAAAATATATATATATAGACAAAACTTGTGCCCCACCAGGAAAGGTCTGTGCCCCACCAGTGCCCCCCTGCTCAAAAAATCCTGGCTACGCCACTGATCGTGACGTATTCCTCTTTATCTTGTCTGCGAATGTACACATTTTCATATTCGTACCCTCATGGAGCTCTTAAAATAGCTCCATGTTACAACATGATAAGATTCAGCAAGTCAACCATAACGATTTTGAAAAGGCTGGTAGGCCTATGGCGTCGTTCTATCTGATATGCAGCCCTATAGCTCTGTTGAAGTAGCATCCTCACCATCCAGGGTCGACTGGTACAACGAGAAACCCTGGGAAGCACATACAGTGACTACAAAGTGACGTAATTAAAGTTCGCTGTACGAATTGGCAAGACAACATACAATTGTTGCTGGGTTTATCTGGACGACTTCAAACTTGAACAGGTGCAGTTTTGCTTCATATGTGGTCAGATAAGCACCATTTACTCCGCACATAATTTTGTAGACCTGTCCTAAGTTTTGCCACTTTACATTCGAAGTACGTGTATTAAAAGTTGTTTGAGAGTGGACTCCATACATTCGCCATAGTAATTTGTTTTTCGTCGATGTGGGTTGCCCTTCGAAGAACTGCGAAAGAAAGATTGGCAAACCGACTCTTGCAATCATGACCTCTTCCAAAGTACTATCGTTTCATCGTTGTTGGCTGTGGCGGAGTTGGAAGTTCAACATTGTACAGGTTGGCCAAGTCCACACCGGGTAACGTCGGTAAGAATGATTCAGTCAGGCTGGCTATGCACAGTATGTTATCATTACATCAATATAATATTGTACGAGTAGGATAGGCTTAAATCCACCGAGGCCCGGCCAGAGAATCAGAATATTGATAATGGATATTTTGTGATATAATTTTCATATGCTTGTCCTTGACAATATTCAGATAATCTTATAATTGTAATTGATCTTGTAACCAGCCCCCCCCCCCCCTCATAGCCAGACATGTGGGAATTTGGGCTGGATATGATTTACTAAAATGAAAGGAGTGTTTCCTTTCTGGCTCCATCCAAACAAAGTCCTGGTAGAGTGTGGCAACATTCAAGTCAACATCCCATTAAATCTTTATGACGCACGTGGCTACTTTCTTCATGCACACCCCGAGGTAAATATCCCGGCCCACTTTTAGGTTGCACCCTGCCAAAAAGTCTCATCCTGTTCCTGGCATATCAGGGTCAATCGGTAAACTCCACATCCCCGGCAAAAGTGTTGCAACAGCCCTGCTATGTCCTAAGTATGGGGGGATCATGGTTTCAATTGACAATTAAGTGCATTATAGTGTTTTCCATGTGATTCCCCCCATGAGAAAATTCCAGTTTTAAGGCAACTGGAAATTGGTTACGAGTGAAAACTGGAACCAGTTGGAACTAGTTGGAACCAGTAACCAATTTCCAGTTGGCTGAAAGGACTATAAGGTCATGATATGTTCTGTTGTTGTCTGGACTTGGCTTGTTGTCAACTTTGTGGTATGCATCAGATTCTGAAGAGCTGTATGCTTAGTTACTGTGTTGTTATTGCATGAACTCTTGTAACTTAGCCATTCACAGAGTGCAATGCATATATGACATATTTGTTTATTCTTTAGACCAAATTTACCTGCAGAAGGATGTAGTACTGTATGTGTTTTGATTGATTAATTGATTGATTGATTGATTGGATTTATTTTGCTTTCTTGGCAAAGATTGATAGGCAAATGTGTATCAACAATGGTATTAAAGAGAAGAAAACTGTGATGGAAATCCAGGAATTTAAGTGACAGCTTTACTGGGCAATGTCCCTGTTTAGAGAAAAAGAAAACACAAAAAGAAATGAAAAACAAAAAATAAACAAGACCTCAAACTTTCCGCCCCCATGCTCACCCCTCTCCCTAGCTCCCACCCGGCCTAGCTGTAAATTCAGTGACTTTTTTCATTCAAACAACCGACGCTACAGTTACATAATATTAGGGTATATGTAAGATACAGGCAGTGGTACAATATATGATTCAAACAGGTCTACTGTGGCACAGACTGTATCATTTTTACCAGCAAATTAGTACACTACCTGTTGTAGGCTGTGCCATATCAGATCACTGCTCAGTCATCACAGCTCAATACTGCACACTTGTTTCAGTTGTGCACTATTGGCTCATCAGATACTTTCAAAAATACCACCAATTGCTCTAGTACAATGGGCTGAAGAAAAATGTGAACATAATTTTTTTTTTTTTTTTTCTTTCAGGTGTCCTCGGGATAGAACAGTTCCAACTAGGACACGACCATGGAGGATCCCAAGATTACAGTCGGATTGTGTAAGATACATGCATGTGTTGCAATATATCTTATCTCTTTATTACACTGCTGACTGTTGGGTTAGTAGTTTCTTGTGTTTGTTTTCAAGAAAGTTTAAATATTAAGCAATATCCAGAGCTGTGAAAGTTATGTTTATACTGTGTACATCCACAAAAATTTATATCAAATCTTTCAATTTAATTAAATGTTGCCAATGTAATACATACCTGTAGTGAAAACATATACTAAAATAAAAAATATATGTATACAATAATAATACTATATCTGAGGAACAATGCCCTGTACTGCAACCAAAGTATCATGTAACGTTTGCATCAGGTATCAGGGTCAGCTGTGTACCTTAGCAATGATGCCTAGGATTCAGTTCTAAAATTAATTGCTGCCTGTATCCAAGATTTCACAAACAGACTCTGTATGCATGACAAAATTTGATATGTAGGCCTGTGCAGCTGCAGTATGGTATATAACTTGCAATCAGTAAAATGTCCTGCTTACTGGACTTTACAACAGCCTACTGACAGATGTATAGTTTCAGGTATCGACTGACTATGGAAGTTCTGTTCATTTGGGTACCTAGAATTCAGACTTAGTGCAAAAACTAGTATGCTGAAAGTGGCGAATGTTTTTCAAGTACTGCAGACATCAATCGGTGCATGGGACAGCTGGTGTCATGTTCTCCAACTCTGAATAGGTGGGGACAGTATTGAATAACCCCCCTTCCTAAACTGATACGCTCATGCACACTTAATATCCTTTGGGTTCAAGCTCTGTATCATATTGGTATATTAGGTCTTTATTCATTTGACTTGTATGTAAATATCCCCATAATTTGGCCAAGGAATGATATTTTCCGCTTTGTGGTTGACACCTTAGTTTGGACTGCGATCTTTAACATTTTATTGACTATATTCTTGGAGGTGGAACTTTTGTGAACTGATCAGAAGTCATGTTAGACAACCCCTCCCCCCCCCCCGCCCTTTATGCAGATTCAGGGCACATAAATTCACCACAGTGGTGCAATCCTTCTCAAATGTGTGGGGACTAATTTTCCACCATCAGAGAAGATCTCCTCTCTGCTGGAAGTTCTGTACACATGCCAGATATAGTATCACATAGATGTACAGTTTGGGAATATGTACCAAAACAAATTAGACGTTGGCAGGATGTCAACTTGAGTAAAATCTGTTATGGCTGTACCAAAAAATCATTACTGTAGACCTTGGCAGCATGCCAACTTGAACGCAAGCTAGCTAAATGCCATTTTCTGCAATCTGGCGAATATTTTGAGAAATTTTCTTGTGTGATATGTGGTTTTACTGATGCACTCCTCTATGTAGGTCTACTAAAGAGAGATCACTATGAAACTTGCAGTGACTGGCACAGGCATATCATATTGCATAATTATAATAACAATTAAATGAACAAAATCTGGATGAATCCTACTTTAGAAAGCTGATTCAATAGAGGGAAATATATTCTCACCTCAGGAGGGGACCAGAATTTGGGAACTTTAGCCACCTAAACCTTTAATTGCCACCTCACGCCCGGCCTCCATTGGTATGCATTCTTGTGGCATTTTTCAATTACTCAGTCCTTCATGTGTCCCTGTCTCCCTCCTCTGTCCTTGTTGAAGAAGCCACTGGTTGCTATATCTAGTAACATTCCGAATTCCAAAGCAAATTGTGCCCTTCTCACCCCTGATGTTACTATAGTAGCATTCTGAATTCCAAAGGAAATGTGCTGCCCTCCTCACCCCTGACCATGAATTGACACACATGCTTAATCCACATTTATAATTAAGTTCTACAATTGAGGTGCCAAAGAAGATATTAGCTATACAGTACACTGTTGATGTTATAATACATTTTGGAGTACAGTTTTCTTAATGTAGATGTATGCACTGTACATTTTACTATGCAGGCCTGCAGTGTCCCATAGCATTAAATGCCCAGGTTGCAGAAATGCACACTTCTAAATACTCCTTACAGTAGACTTTTGATTGAGGTTTAACATGTGACAGAAAAGACACAGTTTTTGGTTCCTTGCATCAGCAAAGGAACCTATGCAGTCAGGTTGGCGTGTGTGTGTGTGTGCATCTTGTGACACTTGCTTAGGTACGCTCTAACTCAATAGGGGAAAGTCAGATGAAAGTCAAACTTGGTATGTAGGTTTGTCATATTGAGAAGGTATGCCCTATTGTTTTTGGTGGAGGTCAAAGGTCATCTGGGAGAACTGGGGTACAAAAGTCTATTTTGCTTGGGTACACTGTAACTCAATAGGGGAATGTCAGATGAAGTCAAACTTGGTATGTAGGTTTGCCATATTGAGAAGGTGTGCCCTATTGTTTTTGGTGGAGGTCAAAGGTCATCTGGGGGAACTGGGGGAAAAAGTCTGAAAACCTTGTGATGCTATGGATGCTCATATGTTCTATCAGTCCCCTCCAGTGCATCATGGAAGTACTGCTTGAGTTAGCAGTTTCTTGATCAAATGAAGAAGCAGCAGTGTGCTGTATGCAGTACTGTAGGTGGTCACACCAGACAAGTTTTGGCTGGATCAGTTTACCACCTCGTGCCTGAGTGCTAATGTGTGCATTCATGTAAGTGTCTTTTCAATTACTGAGGTGGGCAGGTAACAATGAAAGAAAATAAGTCAGTTGGTGTTCTGACCAGTTTAAACTAGACACCAGTATAGTTCCCTCCAGGGCATGCTATCAGTTTGGTGGACTTAAAAGGGACATACAGTAGATGTGATAAGCCTTATTACAATTTGCCAGCCGCAATTCTTGAAATGAGAGATTCACAGCTGTTTGTGGTTTGTAAAATGAATGGGATATTGCTGTATATATGCAGGAAATCAACATCTTCAATTCATTGCATTAATTGAAACGGCCTTTTTTGATATTCATGGACTCAGGCATATCATTTTACAGTAGGTATATTTCAAGTACAAGGAACCATAGTGCCCATAGTCTGTTGTGAAATCATGCAAAATACTTCTTAAAGATTGTATGTAACACTGTTGATGGTTGGTCACATTAGTGCTATGGAAGTGGTTCCATGTTGGTGCATGTTTGTCATGTTTGGAGTCCAATGTCTGAAATGGGCCATTTTATAAAAGCGTGAAGTACGTTTCTGTCTCTACAGATTTCATGCTACAGTGAGGGTTCATGGTCAGAAATGGGCCATATGGGCTATTGTGCAAAATAATGCAATATGCTCCCTTTTACTTTCATAATTTACATTATACTTTCCATCTGTGCAAGGAACCACAGTGCCCTTGGGCTCTTGTTAGTACTGATTGAGTGTTAAATGTAGCCACAATTTTCATAAAAGTCCATGAAACACAGAAAACTGACACTGCACGACTGCATTTTTGCATTTTCATCAAACTTTGAAAAGCCCTCTCAGAAACGGTATATACTGTAGGTATAAAGCCAACAAATTGTCATTCAGGATTTCATTTAACTTCCATTATTTTATAGACGTATGTCACTTGTACTTAAACTGCTGAAAGGAAATAAGAACAGCTGGTCAGTGGAAAAAATAAGCAAACATAACATGCACATGCATGGATGCAGTCAATTTCTGTAGAAATCTGTGAGGAATATTTCTTGACATGCATAGACCCCGTTTGTAATTACGTCCAATTTTACCATACTAGGCACATCATCTGTAATATGGAACTAAGTTGCAAATTTACTTGTAGAAGGTAGATTAAAGGGATTGGTCACTGAAGAAAATTGGTATTTCATAAAAAATAGCAGTACAGTATTTTTCTCTCTTTATCCGTGAAAACCATATGTCAATTGTGTGCTTCATTTGGAAGTTATGGATTTTTATGGAAATACCTTTTTTTAAAATGGTTTCTTCACACTTTGAAAATTTTGAGACGATTGGAACTTTTTCTTAACCAGGGGTTAGAAACAAGATATTTGTATTTGATTTAAACCTGCAGTGAAAAATGAAAAAAATTTCTTTTTCATTCAAGAACCCCTTCAATTGTCAGTAGTATGTCTAAGTCTGGACTGTTATAGTCTAGACTGAATAGCTAGAATATTTTAGTGAAGAGACATTAAAGTAAACAGTTCTTGCCAAATTTACATAGATTTTGTTTACTTGGTGTCTTGGTTTGGAAGTGTTGACAGTTGTATTTGAAGCTTGTAGATCTGAGAAATTCAGATGAAGTGTATAAAGCATACAGCACAGTCTGTGTGGCACATGTGTGTTTTCATTGTTTCAGCTGTCTTCATAATGATTTTACTCAGGCTGCTAACTTAATTGACATGCAAATTCCTTTAATGTAATATTCAGTGTCAAATCCAAAATTTCAGATTTTGCCATATAAAGTACAATAAATATCCCCATTCTTCAGGCCAGCTTACCTACAGGTTTTACTGAAGCACAACATGATTTGTTTATCACAGACCTGCAGCTAGTTTGATAGTGCTCTTGGTATACTACAATGTTGCATATTTGCAAACAGGTTAATGCAGCTCTAGTTGGCCACATGACTGTATAGCTTGATTTAAAAAAATATGGTAAGTATATATATAAGTGTATATATGTAAGTGTATACTGTTTAATTTAACAAGATAAATAATACCTCGAGGAAAGCTCAGCAGCATACAGTAATAGCTTAGCAGCATTGAAGCATTGGATTTACATCACATTAACACTACAGTACTTTAATGCGATCATTCTTATTTTAAATGGGGGGGGGTTGCTCTGCTCCTTGAAGGGGTTTTTTCTACGAGGGTGAAAAAACGTCCCTTGTGCTGCTTTCCCCAATTCTCCCCTTTTTGTATATTTTTGCCTCTCCCCCATTAGTGTGACATATATCTGCAGGACTGCTTTAAATGTGTATAGACAAGAACTGGCAAGTGGATTTCAAGAAATGACATTAGAAAACTTTTAGAACTATCGTACTGATTGCTAGTATGATCAACTCATGACCAAAACTGTTTCTGGTCTTTTTCTTAGACGCTTCTTCATTTCAGTATTTTAATATGAACAAATGAGCCAGGGTTGTGCCTATTTGATTGTGAATGCAGGCACCAGTCGGCTGGGGACAATAGTCCTTGCACTTTTCAGAGAGATGCTTTTTTATATGTATCTTAAACTGGATTTAAGCCTTTGGTGGGATGAGGTCCATGACAAAATGACCTTAAAATCTTTGCATCTTTCATGGGCTATTTAGTTTCCACACAAAAATCATATTTTACCTAGTAAAGGACCCCCAGATTTCATGCATATGTATATATATTGGTAATCATAAATTTCCCACCAAAAAGTGCAAAAATTTCTGATGTTTTACTATGTATGAGCCAACCCAACTCCCCATTGCCATAGTACTACCAGTATCTGTAGCTCATTTTATCCCTCACCACTTTCTTTGACCTTGCATCGCATCTGAGAGTGCCTCCCCCCCCCTCCCCCCGGTACTTTTAATCTGTCCACTTTTGGTTTTTTGAGAAAGTAGTCAACTATGTTGAAAAGCTAAACATAGTACTGGGCATCTTTGGTCATTTTTGGATGAGTGCCAGGTGAGAAACACAAAGTGCAGGGTACTGTACAGTATACATGCAGTAAACCAAGAGCAATGGAAGATCAGTTCCACACTCACATCAACACAGAACATGTGTTGTGTACACCAGGTCCAAAATTAGGACCCATGCAGGTACCTGCTCTTTGCAGTCTGTCAGGCCTTGCACCCAAAATACATTCCTGTTGCCAAGGCTACGAGTTCACGTGAAGTCGTAATTTACAACATATTTTGCTTTGCAGTGTAATAAATAAACCTATGTATTTTAGATGATGGGATGACGATGCAGTTTTCCTGCGGCATACATGCTACATTTTGGCACATGTTAGCTACAGTTTATGTTATTGAAACTTTGGCTCCAGTGAACAATGGGTCAGGGACCCACAGTATAAGACAAACACTACTGTTTCACCAGCTCACATATTGCGCCAGTTGCACAGGTGCTACTAACCTCCTGTGTTGTAATACTTCCATACTGTGTATACTTAGGGTCGAAATGTCAACGTGGTGTCCAGTATACACAGTAACATATGAGGTTCAACCCTGCAAGCTCAGATGAATAGGCCTACAGTAGTTCATGAAGCGATCAGAGTTACAGCATGTGATGTGTGCTGTTTCATTAGGTTTGTCCCCAACTACTGGGTATGCGGTTATAGTTATCAATGCACTTTTATCACTGCAAACCTTGCTTTTCCATTGCAGTAAGTTATAATGACTATAGTCCCACCAAATAAAAAGAGGAAATATAAAAAGTGTATGTAAAATTGGAACCCTACAGTAGTTAGACTAATTTGTAAGAGATGTGGGTATATGACTAGCCACTCGACCCTTTATCCATACTGATCAGCTCGGGTTACTGCCTTGGATGTCACTTCATTTAGGGAATTACATATTGACCATATCACTCCCCAGATTACTGCCCTATGTTCCGACACCCTGGCCTACTGTATGTTCCGACACTCATATGTTGCATAAATATGAGGGGAAATGGCCGAAGAGAAACCCTTACAATTGAGATTGCGATACCATTGGCTTTGGGGCCCAAACACTGCTCATGTGAGGATTGGTTGCACTGCTCCTTGTCCATGGAAGCCAGAGGGACTTACTAAGCCACTGCTCAATGAATGTAAATGTGTGGGAACATAGGGGTGTCGCAACATAGGGCAGTCACCGTCCCACAGGTCTATAGACCGTATAGTCTTGGTCTGATGTTTATTTTAAATTGTCCTAGTCAATGTACAGAGGCATTGAATCACTCATTAAACTGAAATTGTTTTTTTTTTCTAAGTTTGGATGACTTATGATGAAAATATTTGTAGAGGCTACAGTTTGTGTCTAGCGAAGGTACAGAATGTCAACGTACATCAGTTTGGTTGAAAACAGCTACTGTATACTGTTGTCAACAAACCGTGATTCCCTCTGAAATAATCTTGGAATTGCTGAAGATGCTAGCAAGATGCACCAAAGATTAGGTCCTTATTAATCTTTAAATTTTTTCCACTTGTTTGCATTAAATTTCTATTCATGATATCTTGACAGCAGACATAAAGCTAGAAGAGGCGAGTCTAAAATTCTAAATCAGTGATAAAAGGATCGATGATAGCACAATGCAAAGATAGGACCCAATGAAATCAAGGTTCAGAAAAAAAGATGAACATGAAAACGATAAAAAAAAGTATCCAAAAGGACGCGCACACATATAAAACAGCAAACAGAAAAACTAGCAATAAAATGTCAAACCATAAAAAAAAAAAAAAATTGAAAAAAGAAAATGAGAACAATTGGTCAGAGCTAGACTAAGGAAAAGCAAACATCACTTGCATGACTGCCCAGTTTCCTGTTAAAGTCTGTCAGGGACATTGCTCATGTGTACCTTATGCTACAGTTAACCTATTAACCTCCAAGAAGGGCTTAGCTTTCAAGCATGCAGTCTGCATACTGCTAGCAGGCAACTGTACATCTACTAGAATATCCCATATGAACAGAATATCTTTTCAAGGTTCCAAAATATAGGACTATCGAAAAGTGCTCATTTTGATAAATTACCTCATACAAACTTAAACCTTTGTATCCTTTCTGTTTTTCGTAGCCGATACTCTTACGCTGGACCTGAGTATGTGGCTCTGGCTCGAGGGAGCCTACGATGCTTGGGCAGAAATGGAAGAAGAATCTGGCATACAGGTGTTACATAAATGCGGGGGTCTCGATCTAGCCAAGAAGAATACCGTAGAGGAAGAACGGCTAAATTTGTACGGTGCATCGATGGATGCTGAGGGCATAGAGTGAGTGGTACATCAGTGAATACAACAGATTGTGTAACATATACTGCACAGTAATCTATATCCAGCTAATTCTACAGCATGACTAACACAGTACATCAATGAATTCAACATTTGAGTTCATAAAGAAACGGATTATCACTATCCTTACCACAAACATGCCATGAAATGGGCCCTAACAGGGATGTAGACTGCTAATATCTGATATGTGGACCTTTGGTGTATTTTCAACTGCACACAAGAAATGAGTACAATTGGTCAGAATTAGGGCTCAAAAGTTCATGCATCGCTGAACAATTTCTGTATTAGAAATCTGTTAGGGGAATATCTTTACATCTTGGAAATGATGGTGAGACTGGCCTGTGGAGAACTGGTCTTTCTTCAATCCACTGAAGGATTAATCATTAGGGAAGCCTCACAAATCTAAGCCTAAGATCATGCTAGATCCACAAAGCATCACACTGCTTCTCATTATGCAGCATGCATATCCCACATGCTTGAGTGCATACAGGTTGAACATGCGCTCTGTGAGGCCAGGAGAAATTTGCAGCTGGAACATGAATCATTTCTGTCTGGTTGCTATCCTTATTACAATGGGTAGCAAGGGCTTGCTCCTAAGATGATATCGGATATTAGATTTGTGTGGCTTCCTTTACCACTTGATAGCATTTATTGCCACAGTCAATGCCCCTAAATTTCACTTTGGGCCCTCTCATAAATTGACCAACTGCTGTATTAGCAATTTTAAACACACGTTCATCAATGGCCAGCTTCACTTATTTATGCATACCATGCTGGCCATAAAAAACTCTTCGTCTCTCGATCACTACTTGACTACAAACTTTTGCACAGGACCATACAGGCGGTGTTAGCGTAATGAACTCTAGGGGATGTTAAACCCCCTGCTTCCCGAGTTTGGCGAAGAGCAAGGGAAGTGTTTGGTTTTCTCCAAATAGTTGAAAGAGGCATTGAAATTTTCTTAACAAACTTATGTTGATTGCAGATAAAATTTCTGTGCAAAGAGATTGTTCACTGACCCAGTCTGGCCCTGTGGACATCATGATGCAACGTATATGCTAGTGTTTCAAATGGCTCTCGATTGTCAGCCCGCTGTCTGAAGAACTTTTGGGAGGTCAAATGTCATCACTGTGCCTATATGCCCCTGTAGTTAAGAAGTGCAGAATTATGAATTTAATCTCCATCCCACCAAATCTTCCATCAGTTGGTGGGTGCATACTGCTTGCATAAACTAACAATGTGCATATGTCTGTTTCTTCTGAGAGGGTATGTTGTCAGTGGGACGGTGTTATCTGCTTACACTAGCTAACTTATTCAAGGATTTGATTGGTGCATGTAAGGTTACATAGTTTATGAATGTTTGCATCATGTCCTTGCTTATCTTCTTACAACTATGTTTTGTTTATCTGATAAGATATGAAGTGCTGGATGGTTTAGACCTGCACCAGAAATTTCCCAGCTTTAGTCCAAAGGTCGACATGGTTGCGCAGTACCAGAAGGACTGGTGGACTTGTAAACGCTGCTCTAGCGAATGCTGTCCACATTCAGCTTGCTAGAAAATGTGGAGCAGAGGTATTGGAGAACACTAAAGTGCTGAAACTGTCTCGAGCTCGCAATGGCAAAGTTATGGTAAGTTCACAGTCATGACTTCAGCAACTTGTGTCCCCCTTCCCTCGATCACAATGAATACGCAATACTACAGTACTACGATACGAAATACAACATGTTATAGCCAACAGCTGTTTGCCAAACATGGCTTTTTTAATCCATTTACAGTGCCCACCAGTCACATTGAGTGTTGAAAAACAAAAATGATTAAAAAAATTCAGTTGATACTCGCTGAAACAATGAATAAAAAAAATTAGTTCAAACAGATTCTCCACCCATTGGGAACAACTAATTTACCTTGCACATGTGAGGTTTAGCTTGGAGCTCTAAAACCATGCCTGGGAATTTGAACCCCTTAAAAGTCCTGAAAATCCTAAGTTAACTAGAAATAAGGAAATAGAGCTTTTCTATGGATATTCACAGAACATACCAATTTTGATGAAAGTTTGGAATCTAACATATGAGTGTAAAAGGCTCAACTTAGTTGTGAAAAGTAAATGCTGTACAACTATTTTTAAGTTTCCCGAATTAACAGTAACACTTAAAAAATAATAAAACTATTGCAAGTTGCAACAGATCTGATCAGAAACATACACAAGTGAACCCCAGTAGAAAAGCAGACCAGCTGCGGCCCAAAGACAAGTTTATGATATTCCTGAATGACAAAGATTCTTGCAATATTTCCAAAGTTACTTTGTCTTGCAGTTAGTTGGGTCAGTCACCAAATTCCACAAATTATCAAGAAGGCACAACTAAATAGTCAGCTACTCTGACAGATGCTGGTGAGCTGTGTATCAATGCAGCCGTGTGGTCACCATGAGTACTGGTGAAAGTTATATCGTACCAGCGATGAAAACACGAGGCAAATTTAACTTGTGCACACAGTACTGCTATACAGTACCGATATTGTACATCACAATGCTCAACGAATCCATCTTTCAACAAATCCAAACCTTGAATTTAGATAATATTAAGCCACTAGAATCCATAAAACAGTAGAATTATATGTTCCCTTAAATAACCGGATGTCTGCAACATATTCGACTGCTCACTGTGGCGATGAAATAGCCAATCTCAGATGTGGGTAGGCCTATAGTCTATTCGCTATATACCCCACAGTGTTCGGATGGCATTACAAACTTTTGGAAGGCTTTACATGATCTCACCTATGTCTCTCCACTGGCATTTTTTTTTACATTTTAACTTCACATGCACATACAAACACGTTGTTCCTACATGACATGTGGAATTTGAAGATCTCATTTCTCATTGTCCATAGCTGTTCTCATCTTTTTGCAGCAACTACCTTATTTCTGTCATAAATATTCTCCTGGTGTCTAGTAGTGAACTTACAGCAAAGGTAATTCAAAAGTTATGAGCCCCCAATATGACAATTTGTGACTTTTTTCCCAAAAGTGTTGGATAGTACTCATTTTCTTCCTATTTCCATCCTTAAAGGAGGTCCCTAAGGCCACATCGGCTTCTTTACGTGTCATTGTGAAGACCCTCAAATACCTGGGTAAGGGCCCAAATTTGGTTAAAATAGCCTCTGGAAGTGAAAGACTGCATTTTCAAGGGCCCATATTTTTCAAAGGAAGATAGCTAGGGTAATTTTGACAACTGATTTTATTTATTTGGTTACTAGACATTCTACATACTGTACAAATTTCCAACAGTATCCCATCTGTGTAAAAATTTATGGACTTCCAAAATCACTTGAAGTGGCAATGTTAGTTTTTTTCCTTAAAAATGTGGTATTGTGCAATACCTTTCAGAAGGTTGTAACTCAGAAACCACTTGACCTACGGAGCTGAAAATTTCACTGATTTCATTTGGTGTATACTGCAACATTTTGAGGAAGTTTACTGGAAATCTGAGTTAGTCACCTGGGAACTTTCCAAAATAATTGTTAACTTGGCACAGAACGACGTAAAACTTTATTCACAGTACAGTAATAGGTACCTGATGTTGGAATGTCTGTTTGAAGTTGCCATACAGTCGAGATACCATAGGCTAATGCCCATTAAGTGTGTGCAGTAAGTATAAGGGCATTTTGCTTCATTGAGTAAAGCAACATCAACCTAAGCTGTTATTGTAGCAGACAGCACCAGGTGAAATATATGCTTCAATTTCCATTCGGAGATATAATTTGAATTAAGTTGAACCCAATTGAATGTATAGGTTGTGGTATCACAGTTGGTTATGAATTGATCATTTTCCACTGCCTTTGCACTGTACAATTTACACCTGGATGTAGTCATGAAGCAGTGTAGTTTAAACTGCTTTGTTTGGGGCATAGCAAAGGTAAGTACCAGTTGAATTGTGAGCACTTCAAAACAGTTTTGTGGCGCTCATGTGTGAGGACCTATATGGCTTGAACGTGCAATAATTCAACCTTTTAAACTTGGCTCGAATCCAAGACAAGTCAGCGCTTGCAGTATGATCTTCACAGAGTCTACACAGACAGATAGACAGACAGACAGACACACACACAAACACACACACACAAGTCAACATCATCCATGGAGTGACGACTTCATTGAATTTTGCTTCCTTTATTCCTTAACCGTAACTTTACTACTCTCCCTAAGACCCTAGTGTTGTTTTTCCTAGGTCTTGATAATATGTACATGTCCTCTCTGAGGACATCTACATATGCTTTTGTTCATGTCCTCAGAAAGTATTACAATACAAAGGCACATACACATGTTGCTTAGTACTTTGAGGCTTTATGTAGCTGTATTAACCTTTACTGTGGGTGGATAATTTTTTTTCTAGCAGTCAAATGTGATCTGCTTCTTCACTGAAGGAATTGCTCACCACATAGGAGATAATTCAGGTAAAATATGAATTTAGACCACTGAAAAAGAGAAAGTTGTTAAATTGACAGATTTCCCACAAATAAGTGCAGCTATTATAACCCTTTATCTGATAGATTTTTGTGTTGGAATATCTGTAATATTCAAGTTGGAATGTGAATAATAAATTGGTATCTCTGCATTAATTCTCACGCTTTTGCAGTTGGTATATCTTCTGGTCACGGTGCAATTTTTTTATTCCTTTTGAATATATACCAAGAACAAAATAGTCTAATATTTTCAGTTTTCTGCTCATACATACTATAGGTCTATACTTCAAAAGGAAACTTTATTTGTGACAGAGTAATCGTAACAGCCGGTGCTTGGTTGAACGATGTTTTGAAGTCAGTTGGTGTTCATATTCCAGTCACAGTGACACAAGAGCAAGTCACTTACTTTGGAACCCCTCACATGAAAGAATTCTCTCACAAAAGGTAAGGCTTTAAAGGGAAATAGGGCGTTTAGAATACACCAACATGACATACTAAGGAAATAGCTTTAGTCATTATTAAACCATTCAGTATCATCAAGAAACGTCTGCCAAAGCTTCATCTCCCCAAATCACTTAAGCATGTGATGAGTAACGGAAGATGCATCATTTGAATTTGAAAAGTTTGGGCGAACAAATTAGTGTTGAGCAACAAATAACTGATTTTCTATCTGTGAGAAACTTATTTCTTGAAAAAAAAAAGACTACTCTCCTTCCTTATTTTGAATCATCTATCATTCTGAATCCACAACATTGGTTTTAAAAATATGGATGTTTTCTGTAAAACAAATGCCCTATGTCCCTTTAAGCTGTGTATCATGTTTGATAGGGATTAGTTATCGGTCAACAACATACCATGTGGATCCCAAATGCTGAGATATCCATTTTATTTGTGGATACTGAGAAACATTCTGTTGTATGTATCTTTGAGACCTGCTTTAATCGTCTTCTTTTTAGAGATCTGCGAGAACTTTCCTGAAAAGTACAACCAGTGGTCAAAATTAGTGGTCAGGATCAGTAACAATTAGTTGTCACAATGATGGGATTGAATTGTGTAAGGATATGCAAGAATTGTAAAAAAAAAAAGAAGTGTAAAAAAAATTGTAGGAATGTAATACTTTGAAATCACTTATGTGAAGATGACCTTCTTGTACTTTAACTAGACTTTCTTTCATTAATGCACAGTACCATTCATTTTAAGTTGGTGTTCAAGATCATTTATACCTATCATGAACATGTCGCATTTCTGCAGATATTGTAATCTATATCCAGTAATGAATATTCATAAGCCATACTCAATTGCAAGGCGGTAACTTCGTGTTCCCTTCAAATCAATGCATTATGTTAAAATCTCATATCCTTCTCTTTGATGAATTTTAGAAAGCAAGTTGACAGAGGAAGGACAATCTTTTTACTCCAAATGTTCTGTTTGCAAATTGGTGTAAATGGAGGAAAGGAATCTAGAGAAGAAATTGTCTAGGTTACTTGCCCTTTTGTTGCAAGCGATTTACTGTAGAATTGCAACTAACATTTAACATACTGCATGCTCATGAATCACAGTCAAAAGTAAGAACTGTTGTTTACCAGTCTGCAAAACAATACAGATTTCCTTGGTGCATATTTGGTTACAACCAATAAGTTGTGACACGAGTGAAAGAATCAATGAAGTGGTCAAGAAATGTGGCCCAAATTTGTGACATAAGAATTTTGAATTAAGATAGTAAATATTGAAATGAGAGTAGACAGAAAGGCATTAGAGAGGATTCCCATCAGCTAGTCTTCTCCGACCTACCAGTCGCAGATCGGGGAATGAAGATTTTCTGCTCCAGTGCACTTGATTGGTTTTTTATCTCTCCCTGACCATGGTTATTATCTGTGCATTCACAGTGACCAGCTAAGAAGCACGTGTATCCTATTAGTGCTGGACAGTGTATCACACCCTTGAATGGGTCTCAAAGATTGTGATATTACAGAACGCCCTCTGAGTCAGCAGGACCTTGTAGTTCACCATTTCTTTTCCCATGTATAAACTCTGCTGCATTTTTTCTACTGCAAAAAGGATGCAGTTAGGGGCTAAATTCCTCTCATAAGTGTTGTTTTTGTCAAATGTTTCTAAAGCAGTAGATCCCAGGCAGTTTTAGTTTTGACTGTTACCACAGATGCATTGTTGAGACTCTTCGATATTGTCATTACCAGGCCTTTCTGTAGAAGCATATGTCACTGTAATGCGTTGGTACAGGAGTTCATTCATTCAGACACCCTCACACAATTGGCCTCGGAGGGTACTGGCATTTCCAAATATTATGAATTTTAACATGTTCTCAGGTAAATCAGTGTCATCCAGTCTGCAGGTAAGCTCTTAAATTTTCTCTTTTCTCTCAGTTTTCCATATATCATATATCACGGCGAAGAGCGTTACATCTACACCCTCCCAATCTATGGTAACAGCTGGATTCAAGGTAGGCGTCGATGCTGGAGGTCCAGAGGTAACAGCTTCTACAAGAAACTACATACCAGATCCAGAACGAGTCGAGTACTGTCAAGATTTTCTGAAAGACGTCCTTCCAAGGGTAAATGTTTTGCTGTTGAGTTTTTCTTGAGTACTAATACATGAATGAATCAGTTTGTCCTCTTGTAAAGAAAAAAACTTGTAAGGCCCAGATAGGTGCTTTGCAGGTTTGCAAGACATCTCTTGATTTCAGTGGAGATTAAAGGGCACTTACGGTGAACATGGATCAAATTACAAAACCTCAATATCTCGATAATGGAATGTTTAACCAATTTTTGTAGTTGGTATTTGCGGAGCACCACAGGGTGTTCAGCAAACCCTGTTGTTGCTGGTGAAGATCAAGGTCATTTGAGGTCAGCAGTGATTAATTATGAAATAATATTTCAAAAAGTCAATCTTAGTATGAGAACACACCTAGTATGAAAGTGCATCATATTAAGAGGTTTATTGAATTTGGTAGTGGTATTTATCAAAAAGTTTTAGGTGGACAGGGATTAAAGAACATAAATGATGGGAACATCTTATCCCTTGTAGGGAATCTTGAACTGAGTTCATAACCTGCAGTTTAGGATAATACAAACCTTTTGTTTATTATCACTTTGCACTCCTGTGCGGACAATTACATGTCGGTCCATTGTAAAAGAAATGCCTTTTCCTAAAGCCAATTCAATTGGGATACCCAGAGGTTACCTTATCTGCATACAGTTATCCCTGAACATACGGTCCATTATCGCCTAGCATGCAAGTGTGAAATAGGGGGAATTTCACAAGTGGAATATTTGTGTTCAACCTGTTCCGGTTGGGGTTTTTTTGTAATGTGCATTAGACCACTAACTCTTAACTTTGTTCTCTTTCTGTTCTTATATACTGTTTGTCATCTTTCCAAGTAAACATTAGTGAGGGTCAGTGACCGTGTCCTTTCCCAGTAAAACTTCTTCTTTGTTCACCAGAGGGATTAGAGTCTTGAAAATGGGGTTTGTTGTCTCCTTTCTGTGAGAGGCTTAAAACTAGTTGTTTATCATCTTGGTGGTTAAGCAGGGAGTGTATGGTTTATTGCCAAATTGGGACAAAGGGATGACTGGTTTAGCTCATGAATCCTCAGAGGACATGGTAGTGAGTCAGAATGTGTCATGTATGTGACCTAATTAATATGAAGCATGTAGCTCTGGCCAATGGTCAATTTATTTTATCTAGAAGACTCACTTCATTGGTTGATATGCCATTTGTTTTGGAAAAGCAGCCCATCCCTGAAAGTTACATGGTATACAGTGGTATGCAATATGAGTGTATTGTACATGTACTATACATAGGGTTTGCTATAGGGAGAGTTCCCTTAAATACTAAGTGCATGAATTAAATTAAGTGGAGAACCCAGTTGACTTCCGCACTGGAGGGTTGCTCACATTTTAAGGTAGCTTTCAAGCATATTGATTTCTGCTGCCAAGTTGAGACCGACTTAGACAAGTTTTTGCTGCTTTCAAGAGGATTGTGTCTTTAAGGTTCGCTTCACAATCAGAAGGATTTGTGCAAGTGGTGAAATTATTTTTATTATAGTAATTTGGCCCGAAGAAGAGGCCGGGAGAATAAATTACATACCCTTGCAGATAGCAAGCTTATTCCGTATTATTATCACTATTCCGTATTTGTCTATTCCACGTGGAGATCGGAAATAAAGAGTCCGGTAACTTTTACGTCGTGTTTTCACTTTATTTGAGGAGTTGAAATTAAACGCACCCAGCGTAACTCTTTCTTGGGGAAGTGCGGACCCCCATTCGACGTAGCTGCATCGGGGTCTTAGATGCGCCCCTCGAATCTATAGTGCGTTGGCGTGAATCGGAAGGAACCCTTTAGCATTTATTTCATTTAATTACATTCGTGGAGCTTGTGGAGTTGTTTGTTATCGGAACTGGTTCAGCTGGTACTAGACGGCGAGGACAGAGGGAAGGTACAACGAGAAGAATCTCTACCAACCACGGTGACGTAGTCAGATCAGCCAAACCCCCTTAATCATACCCCACTGTGACAATTGAACTTCTTTTAAAATAATTTATGTCCCCATTATAACAAATACATATTCTAGTCGCCCCCTACCCTAGTTTCCCTTTGTTGTGATCTGATTATTAGTGTCTGCGAAATCGTCAAATCATACAGTCCAGTAGAGGATTAACCCCTCCCTTCATTTTGGTATATTTAATAAATACCCACGCGCTGGACCAAAGAAGGCGTGTGCTACATCGGCGCCCGATATTAGGGACTGCATGGTTCCGATTTCCAGTTGAGAACTTTATTGTATATATTGTGCTAAGACGTATAATTTCATTTTACTGTTACACGTTAAGGTATTGTCTTTTAACTTAACCGTATTTTACATTTGGTTCGTATTGTTTAGGCGACTAGTTGTTAGGCTTATATTCTTACGAAAGAATTGCTTGTTTAATTTTGCTAATTTCCCAGTATGGATAGGGCAGATGGCATAGATACGACAGAGCCAGTTAAAGGATTATCAGAAGTCCTAAAAGAATTTAATATAGGTGAAAACCAGGAGTTGAGGGGTCAACTTGTTAAGGCAGTAGAGTCCTTAGGATATCGGGTGGAACCCCCAGAGGCTCCGGAATCCCCACCTGTACTGACCCCTATGGGTCCTCCCCCTGTCACTACCCCAACACACCATCCTGTCGTGTGGGAGGGCGCGGCGTACCTGCCCCGTATTTCGTTGTTTTCAGGAGAGGAGAGTAAGGGGGCGGTCACCTTTCGACAGTGGAAGTCGGAAGTGATGCAGCTGCGCGCTAGCGGTGCGTATAAGGAAAGTTTACTGCTTACCGCGGTTAGGAGGTCCCTTCGCAGCGATGCGTGTGAGGTGGCGGACAGTATGGGGGGTGCTGTCTCCGTCGACGCCATAGTCGATAAATTAGACGGATTCTATGGCGCGGTGGAGGACGGTACTTCCCTAGTCCAACGCTTCTGGGGTATGAAGCAGGAAGCCAGCGATTCGGTAGCTAAGTTCGCCCGGGACTTAGAATTGGCGTTTTCACGAGCGGCTGCGAAGGGCGGCATAGGATTAGGCCAACCGGACCCTGCACTGCGTGCCCAGTTCTGGAAAGGACTGAGGGACGAGCGCGTGCGTAATGCGATTAGGATAGAGCGGGAAGGGTCTGGGCCGTTCAGCGAATTGGTCCGAAAAGCTAGGCTGGTGGAGAAGGAGGTTGAGGAGACCTACAGGAAACAAAAGCTGGGACAGAAGCTACATGCCCAGCATAATGTAATTCGAACAGAAGAAGGGGGTGCAGAGGGGACAGAACTAGCAGAGCTGAAGAAAATGCTTCACGCCTTAAGCAATAAAATTGCCAATATAGAGGGCAAGCTAAATAAGGAGGGGGGACCAATAATACCGAAGGGAGAGAGAAGAAGTGGTACAGTCACATGCTTCCGGTGTAGGGGCCAGGGGCACTTCGCGAGGGATTGTCCGACACAGTCCCCATCCAGTTCCTCGCGGGACGCTCCACCCCAGTTAAAGGATTTAAACGAGGGAGGGATCCTGCCGGGGGTCGGGCAGTAGGTCCCATGAAATATTTTTGTAAGAATCCACCGACTAGACCCGACAGAAGTCAACTAATACGAGAAATAGTTGGGGATTCAAACGAAAGCCCAGCGGTAGTGGATGGGGTGGACTGTGTTTGTCTTGTTGACACGGGGTCGCAAGTCACTACGGTAAGCGAAGATTTTTATGAAAACTATGTGGCACCATCCCCGATCATACCGCTAGGGGACCTAATTAGTTTAGAGGGGGCTTCGGGACAGTGTGTCCCTTTCCTTGGGTGCGTAGCTTTAAATATTTCATTTCCCGAGGCAGTTGACGGGTGTGGGGACACTAAGGTAGTATTAGCGCTCGTAGTTAGGGATACCCACTACAACAAAAAAGTGCCCGTTGTGGTGGGTACCAACTTAATCAAACTTTGCCGACGTCAATGTAGAGGCACTTATGGGTCGCGGTTTATGCAGAGGGCAACACTCAACGATGCCTGGTACTTTGCTTACCGTTTCCTCGCCATAGAGGAAAGGCGTGGAAGAAGGGGCGGTGTGGTAGGTAGAGTAAGAGCGGCTAACACCCTACCGGTGTGCGTTAAAGCTGGGCAATTTATTACTCTTAATGGTCGAGTGACCTTTGATCGTCAAGTGCCATTAGGGACATTATTGGTCGTTGACCCTGCTAAGACACACCTCCCCAAATCCCTTGTAGTAACCCCCTCCGTGATCACACAGACTGACGACTCGACTGTGACAGTACCCATACTAGTACACAATAATTCCCGACGCGACTCGTACGTTAACCCCCGTGCTATTTTAGGAAGTATAGAGAGTGCCACGTGGGTTGGGGACCCAAGCAGCGTACCAGCTCACTGTTCGCGGGTTCATGTGAACCCGCCTGCACGACAAGGACGGACTGACCCCCTAGATGATTCTGACCAAATTGACGAAATTGACGTGTCTGATTCTAGACTGACTGCCGACCAGAAAGATGCAGTGCGTGATCTGTGTGCTAGATGGATCCACGTGTTTTCGAAGAACAGCACAGATCTCGGTTGTGCAAAGTCAGTCAACCATGAAATTCCTCTGACTAATGACAGTCCGTTCAAGGAACGATACAGGCACATACCCCCGTCGATGTTTCGTGAGGTTCAGGAGCATGTTCGGGACATGCTAGAGGCAGGGGTTATTCGGGAGTCACGGTCCCCCTGGGCTAGTCCTGTAGTCCTGGCACGGAAAAAGGATGGGAGCCTACGGTTTTGCATCGACTTTAGAAAACTAAATGCCCGGACTGTGAAAGATTCATATGCTCTGCCTCGTATAGAAGAGACCTTGAATGTGCTAGGAGGGGCAAAGTGGTTCACCTCACTTGATTTACGGTCGGGGTACTGGCAAATTGAGGTGAAAGAAACGGACAAGGCTAAGACCGCATTTACCCTTCCCCCTCCCCTTGGACTGTACGAGTGCAATAGAATGGCATTTGGCCTGACTAATGCTCCCGCAAGTTTCCAAAGACTAATGGAACAGTGTATGACCGACTTAAACTTTCGACAATGTATTGTTTACCTAGACGACATAATAATCTTCTCTGATACGTTTGAGGAACACTTAAAACGCATCGAAGCGGTGTTTTCAAGGCTGTCTGACTATGGACTAAAACTTAAGGTTTCAAAATGTCAGTGGTTCAAGGACCGCGTTAATTATTTAGGGCATGTTGTGTCGGCGAATGGGGTGGAGACCGACCCGGAAAAGTTAATAGCGTTAAAATCTTGGCCGGTTCCTAAGACGGTGGGCGACGTTAGGTCTTTCTTAGGGTTTGCGGGCTACTACCGTAGGTTCGTCGAGGGTTATTCAAAGATTGCACGGCCCTTACATGCATTGACCGGGGACGAAGCGAAACCAGACAAGGACAAGAAGGGTAAGCGCTCGTATAGAAAGAATAGACCTGTAGACTGGACAGACGAGTGCCAGGTGGCCTTTGACTTACTGATTCGACGACTGACTACACCTCCTATACTAGGGTACGCGGACTATGAAAAACCTTTCATACTGCACGTTGACGCGAGTGGAAGTGGCCTGGGGGCTGCCCTCTACCAGCTGCAAGATGGCAAAGAGCGAGTTATTGCGTACGCAAGCCGGTGCTTGTCGAAGGGGGAAAGAAACTATCCCGCTCACAAGTTAGAATTCCTCGCGTTAAAATGGGCGGTCGTAGACAAATTCTACGACTATTTGTATGGAGGTAAATTTGAAGTCAGGACTGATAATAATCCGCTGACTTATGTATTAAGTACTGCCAAACTCGATGCGACCGGCCACAGGTGGTTGGCCAGCCTAGCCGCTTTCGACTTTTCCATTAAATACCGACCTGGAAGGACTAATATCGATGCTGACGCGCTGTCACGACGCCCCCACAACACCACCCCCGACGATTTCACCCAATGTGACCAGGACTCATACACACAGTATTTACCACCAGACACGGTACAGGCCTTATGTGGGTATCATTCTGTAGGCAGGTCCACCAAACTCGTTGAAGCTATCGGGATGGGCATTAAGGCCGTACCCCCTGAGTTCGGCACGGGGGGCGGGGGAGTCAACCTAGAAAAAGTCTCCAAAGTGGAGTGGGAGAAGGCGCAACGCAGCGACCAGAGCATATCCCAAGTGATAGACTGGTTATCTAGGGGACGCGAGCCACCAACTGATAGCGTTGAGGGGTTCGAACTCAAGGTCTACCTGCGGGAGTTCAAAAAGCTTAAATTAGTTCAGGGCGTGCTACATAGGGAGAGGCAGAACAGCAATAGCGGCAGGGGGCTGCAAGTTGTTTTGCCGGAATCCCTTAGGGAAGCCGCCCTGAAGGGGCTGCACGATGACCTCGGTCACCAGGGGGTGGAGAGATCACTAGACCTAGTTAGGGAGAGGTTCTACTGGCCTGGGATGGCTAGGGATGTGACGAATTGGGTTCGGGAGTGTGGTCGGTGCTTACGGAGAAAGGCGGGCTATGGGGGTATACCAGTTGCACCTCTGGTAAACATCAAAACTTCCTCACCAATGGAACTAGTATGTGTAGATTATTTGTCCTTGGAACGTTCAAAGGGAGGGTATGAGCATGTACTAGTGGTTACGGACCATTTCACGAAATACGCCCAGGCTTTTCCTACTCGTGACCAAACTGCGCGCACAACCGCGAGAGTCCTATTTGAGAATTTCTTCATGCACTACGGCTTTCCCGCGCGCCTGCACTCGGATCAAGGGCAGAACTTTGAAAGTGAGATAATTGCACATCTCTGTCGCATCGCAGGCATTAAGAAGTCGCGAACAACCCCGTATCACCCCCAAGGGAACCCGATTTGCGAACGATTCAATCGCACACTACTCAATATGCTAGGGACCCTCAGTGAGGATAAGAAGTCTAATTGGAAGGACTACGTAAGTCCTTTATGTCATGCTTATAACGCAACCAAACATGCGTCTACTGGTTATTCCCCGTATTATTTAATGTTTGGTAGAAATCCGCTGCTTCCGATCGATCTAGCTATGGGAATACCTCGAACCGAAATTTCGAGACGCACCCAGCATGAGTACGCAGAGCAGTTGCGCCAACGTATGGATTATTCATACAGAGCAGCCGCGGCGGAGATGGGCAAAGCGGGAGCAGCAAATAAGGCAGAATATGACAAGAAAGCAAGGGAGTTTGAACTAAATCCAGGTGATCGGGTGCTGGTAAAGAATGTTTCGATAAGGGGAAAACAGAAGCTAGCCGATAAATGGGAGAATGATCCGTACATAGTTGTGAGAAAACCAAATGAAAGTATTCCAGTATATGTTGTGCGCCCAGAAAACTCTAGGAAAGGTGAACGCACCCTTCACAGGAATCTCCTGTTACCAATCTCGTTTCTTCCCCGGCTCAGCGCCGAAATCCCCACTAAGGGGAGTCCCAACAAGAAGACGCCACCCAACCAGTGCGAACAGGGGACCAGTGATGTTATTAGTGAAGGGGAGGAGGTCCCAGAGGAGGAAGTACTTTTGGTGGTGGATCCTCCGCCTTCCCCAGGGAGTTACCCTGCGCTTAGACCGGATGCGCCTGCATTTATCCCCAGTCCCACCCCAGTTAGCTGTGAGGCTGATACTGCAGCCGAAGTGCCTGAAGAGGTTGAGGTCTCAACTCCTGCAGAGCTTCATTGTAATAATGATACATTACCTAAGTGTACACAGGGTGTGTTAGACAAGCAGTCAGTATCTGTAAATGTTTCGGATGACACTCTGGTGAGGGGTAATAATGATATCAGAAGATCAACGAGGGAGACTAGGGCACCAGCAGTCATGGAGTATAACGAGCTTGGTAACCCGAGTTGGGTTGCAAAGGCAAAGTTTTTAGTAGCTATTAAGAAGGAGTTTGAAGGAAACTCCGATGCCATATGTAGGGCAATGCTGGATATTGTAAGTCAAGGTTAACTTACCTATCCAGAGGGACTTTTTTTTTGGTCATTTCATTACTAGGTTTTTATCCGAATCACGTAAGAGGAATGTTTTTTTTTATGTAGACATGGGGTATGTCTTGTATCTTAATGACGGGAGTCATTTTCATTTTGAAGGAGAAAGTGTGAAATAGGGGGAATTTCACAAGTGGAATATTTGTGTTCAACCTGTTCCGGTTGGGGTTTTTTTGTAATGTGCATTAGACCACTAACTCTTAACTTTGTTCTCTTTCTGTTCTTATATACTGTTTGTCATCTTTCCAAGTAAACATTAGTGAGGGTCAGTGACCGTGTCCTTTCCCAGTAAAACTTCTTCTTTGTTCACCAGAGGGATTAGAGTCTTGAAAATGGGGTTTGTTGTCTCCTTTCTGTGAGAGGCTTAAAACTAGTTGTTTATCATCTTGGTGGTTAAGCAGGGAGTGTATGGTTTATTGCCAAATTGGGACAAAGGGATGACTGGTTTAGCTCATGAATCCTCAGAGGACATGGTAGTGAGTCAGAATGTGTCATGTATGTGACCTAATTAATATGAAGCATGTAGCTCTGGCCAATGGTCAATTTATTTTATCTAGAAGACTCACTTCATTGGTTGATATGCCATTTGTTTTGGAAAAGCAGCCCATCCCTGAAAGTTACATGGTATACAGTGGTATGCAATATGAGTGTATTGTACATGTACTATACATAGGGTTTGCTATAGGGAGAGTTCCCTTAAATACTAAGTGCATGAATTAAATTAAGTGGAGAACCCAGTTGACTTCCGCACTGGAGGGTTGCTCACATTTTAAGGTAGCTTTCAGGCATATTGATTTCTGCTGCCAAGTTGAGACCGACTTAGACAAGTTTTTGCTGCTTTCAAGAGGATTGTGTCTTTAAGGTTCGCTTCACAATCAGAAGGATTTGTGCAAGTGGTGAAATTATTTTTATTATAGTAATTTGGCCCGAAGAAGAGGCCGGGAGAATAAATTACATACCCTTGCAGATAGCAAGCTTATTCCGTATTATTATCACTATTCCGTATTTGTCTATTCCACGTGGAGATCGGAAATAAAGAGTCCGGTAACTTTTACGTCGTGTTTTCACTTTATTTGAGGAGTTGAAATTAAACGCACCCAGCGTAACTCTTTCTTGGGGAAGTGCGGACCCCCATTCGACGTAGCTGCATCGGGGTCTTAGATGCGCCCCTCGAATCTATAGTGCGTTGGCGTGAATCGGAAGGAACCCTTTAGCATTTATTTCATTTAATTACATTCGTGGAGCTTGTGGAGTTGTTTGTTATCGGAACTGGTTCAGCTGGTACTAGACGGCGAGGACAGAGGGAAGGTACAACGAGAAGAATCTCTACCAACCACGGTGACGTAGTCAGATCAGCCAAACCCCCTTAATCATACCCCACTGTGACAATTGAACTTCTTTTAAAATAATTTATGTCCCCATTATAACAAATACATATTCTAGTCGCCCCCTACCCTAGTTTCCCTTTGTTGTGATCTGATTATTAGTGTCTGCGAAATCGTCAAATCATACAGTCCAGTAGAGGATTAACCCCTCCCTTCATTTTGGTATATTTAATAAATACCCACGCGCTGGACCAAAGAAGGCGTGTGCTACACAAGCAAATGTTTTTTGCTGGGCTCTACATTTGTAATAGCGCATAACTATTCAGTACAGCAGGTGTATAGAGTAATGGGCACTGCAAATTTAATACAGGCAGCTACCCAATGTTCACAGCACTACACACAGTAGTCTGAAGTAAGGATAGCAAAGACTACTTACTACTAAGTAGGTAGAAACAAGGTGTAAATTGCAAGGGAGAAACCGCAGAACGTTGAAGCACCTGACTATCTGTGATTACACTTCCCTAGCTTGTGCCTGCCAGTGCAGGGAAGAGGACCTATGGGTATTTCCTGGCATGTGGAAGAATCATGAATAGGTCTCTAATCCATTGCACACATACTATCCAATCCAGTTGTTATGGTCAAATTGTTTTCTCCTCAGGGGAGAAGCATCGCGTGGCACATTAGATGAATTCGAAAGTGTAATTGTACATAGAACATCGTTAAAACATTTAGTTGTAGTGGGATGCTGTGGTCAGCTTTGCAAGTGTTGCATATTACATAAAATAAGAACTCAGGCTATGTCATCAAAATCAAGTGCTTTCTTACATTCCGGGCCCACTCTTTCATTTCAGGCTCTCGGACCCATTCTGTACACAAAGACGTGTCTGTATACCATGACAGCCGACCGGCACTTCGTAATTGATACTGCCTTCAGAACTGGATTCCCAGACGTCGTGATCTGCTGCGGAGCTGGGCATGTTTTCAAGTAAGAGGGGTTCAGTTTGTTCCTTTTTAGGGAACAGTCTTTGAAACATTATATGAAGATAATGTAAAATTTAGAAGTAACATTCATTTGATCACTTACTTGGAATGTCTTTTCATGTCTGTTTCCTGAATATCATCAGTACGACTATGCAAACACATTAATTGATTGACTTATTGTGACCCATCACAAAGTAAATCTTCAGTTGTCCCAGATGCAGTAGATTACAATGAGGATCGCTTCTATTCAAGACTCTTACAGATAATGTTGCACAGTGGTATGGTAATTAATTTTTGGCCAGTGTGGTCTTTACGTCAAAAGCTTATCCAACACTAGGAGCTGTTTCATACAGTATGCTAAATGATGACAGATCCGTAGTCTTCGTACACAGAGAAGTGAAATCCCAGAAAGATTTCAAGTAGAGTCTGACTAAACAGTGAAAATGCTGACAAAATGCTCTCTTAGTCATCAAAGAAACACAGTTACAAGTAGACTCTTTTTCATAGAGGGGCCTTTCACTTTAAATGGAAAAAAAACTTCAAGTTCCAATCTGAGCTTTCTGTTGACTAACGGTATTAAGTGGTCTGAGTCTTACACCGTAGAGTCAGTCATCAAAACTTATCTTCACAAAATGAACATTTCTTGGCTTCAGGTGGAAGACGATTGTATAGAAAAGTTTAGTAAATTGCAAATCTTCCTCACTTCCATCTATCCTCCTTGTAGAATTGTGTGATGATGATTCACTGTTCATTCATACATGCTTGAGAAGAATTCTCAACTGGTATATGGGCCCATTTCAGTCAGGTGACCGAGAGTTATCCGCTGATAATCAGAGCTATCAGAAAAAACAGCGTTTTTTCAGACTGCTATATCTCACACAGCTATGGCTAAAACCATTACTAGTATTGGCAAAATAACATTCCATTTGAAGTTTGTAGATGGAACATTACCTAGGCCCAGAGGCCTAAGCTTGCTGAAAACAGTGACAACAACAACACAGTGATAACGTCAGTGGTAATTCTTCTGGTGGAAATCTTACCTCACAAAATTTCAGAATTGTGTTATGCAAAGGGTTGTTAAGCACGATATTTTGACCACCTTTGACAATTTGATATAGCCTAGCGGAATTAGCGTTCCTTTTTTGTCAATGCTACGAAGAAGTCCAAAAATAATTCCATGATGCAATAGAATCATAAAAAGGACTACCTGACTGCAACACATCACCATCTTGAAGGGTCTCCATACAACCACCTGGATTAATATTCTTAAGGACAGAGAACTCCAAAGCCCAAGTAATGTATTTAGGCCTGTTGATAGTCCTAGGCCTTGTATGGTGAAAAAATTCAACAGGTAAGGCCTTGACTGCATTATCCCAAACCAGCAATAAAGTGATCTTACAGCAATGTTTGACAATAACGATTTGGCCATGTATAATCCTTCTTTGTTGAACCTTGTATAGGCGAGGCCTAGTTCCGAAATTTTGCCTAAAACTGTCACAGTCCATATGGCAATGTAAGCAAACAAGTCTTTTAGTTCAGCTGCTGTTAGGGCTGTGAGTGAGATATCAAACATTTCCAAGTCTTCTCGAAATGTTCATTCAGTAAATCTGTAACTGCCCTATACCAAAATCAGTCAAGTCATAGTAGGTAAATTCAACAAGGCAAGTCTCGGTGCTGTACAACACTCTGTAACTAAGTAACTAAGCACTGCAAGTTCCATACACACTGCACAGTGAATACACCTACACTGAAGCCACAGCATGCGCACATTAGTACACTACATAAGAGCAAAAAGCAGCATGCATTATTGCTATGTCAATTGCTTTAGTCATTCTTTTTGTTTAAGTGTTACTTTGCGTTTCGTGCACGAATATTGTTGACATGTTGCAAATTTGTGTACCTTTTCTGCGGGTTCCTTTTAGGAAGCTACCATCCTCCATCTGTTCATTATTGCCATACTGTTATTGATGTAATTTCTCTCCATATCTTATCATAGTGCATCACTTTTTTTACCTTTCTTTTATCTTCCTAGATTTGCATCTGTAATGGGCAAAATCTTGACAGATATGGCCATGGAAAGAAAGCTTGAAGTATGACATCAGTACCTTCACCATGGATCGTCCTGCGATTACTGATCTAAGTTTTAAGAAGTGCTTTGTGTTGGGTGAGCAGGAGACTGAGGTATCAGGAGCTTATCAGGCTAAGTCAAAACTCTGAAATGGAGGCTTTGGAGTGAGGTACATTTCAGATGTTTGAGAACTGCAGTATGGTGGCTGTCTATCCAAGGCATAAATTTAATCAGTATATTTGAACTTTTTCATCTTTCTCTTCACTTTCAACCATTTTAACTTTAATGAAATACAACGGAATGATGAGAGCAGTATGTTGCACACAACTGGAGGTAGAGAGGAAGCAGACTTGAATTGACTCTAATTAAGTCCCTTGTCATGCTATGTGAAAAGTATTCAAGAAAAAGTGATATTTGCTGTTGAATCTATTTCACAATTGGTTTTGTATATGTAACAAATGTTTTCAATTGGTATTGTATATGCAACAAAAATTTTCATTCTTGCCTTCAAGAGCAAACCTTGATTGTTCTTTTGCTTCATAAGACTTTAATTGCAAATGTGTTTCTTATTCATTTTTTTTTCTCTTAGCAACCAAATTTCATATACTGAAATAGCAAAAAGGGTCCATAATTTGCCTGGTTAATATTCTGTATTGACCGTTTTTAATGATGACAGCAAACATGACGTTTCCATGTGTTTTGTAACTTCTAAGTGAAAAAGGGAAAAACTTTGACCCAGATTATTGATATTTGTCCCAGATTTGAGGCATGCAGTACCTAAGATGATCCTTTGAGAAAATAATACTTGGAAATAAATAAGTTTTGAAAGTAAGAGAAGAACAGTACTAATTTTTAGTGTGAAATCTGCATATAATGTAAGTGCTATCTTCACACTGGCAGCTAACTTTATTGTTTAAATACGACTTCTTCAAAATTTCTTGCTTCCACATGTAAACCTATAAAACACATGTACTGTGAAACCTTGGAATGCAATCTGTTCCCTGTCTCAGTGCGTGGTCTCTTACGTGTTCAAGTTGCCTTGGGATAATGTACGATATATTAAAGTTTGTGATAAAGTAAGTTATAAATACATTGTCATATTTCAATAATACATACCTTTCATCATTGACATCATGGTACAATAACACATCATTATGAATTGGTTATATCCTTTGTATAATTGTACCCCAACAGTCATAATTTGATGTAACTCAATTGCTGCATTTTCTTCAAAAGAATTACAAAGTGCTACTATGTGATATTTTAGTCGTCTTTTTATTAATTTTGTTTTTCTTCTGTTTTGTAACTCATTCATTATATATTTTGTCAAAGAAATCATGGAGATTATGACATACTGTAGTTGTGACAGTCTCATTTTTATTTCATTATTCCATTGATGTATTCCAGTGTTTAGTGTACAATGACTTTTCCATACCCTCCGTGCCAGCTGGTAGTATATTTGTCGTCTAGTTATTGATTAATGATTACCTTAATTTTCTAATTGAGGGGGTTCGCAGTGTAGTTCTTTTGTACAGATTTATTACCTGCTTGAATTTCTTCTCTCTGCCCTAAAGTTACCGGATGTCATTCTCTGGCCTCATGATGTGTGACTGTCTCTAGATCTGGCTTTCTCAGTTACACATAATGTAGTGCCACATGGCAAAAATTACGTCGATATAATGTGCAACTGGTCATCATCATGGGAAAGGGAATACTGGGGGGTTGCTCCAGTCCCCTTATACCCCTTGGATGTATTTGTGCATCAGAAGGGACATGGATGCAAAATAGTGCCAAGTTTGTTCACTTTTCCTGACCGAAATTTTTCGCAAAATGCCCAATTTGTATTGGTAAATGTTCTCACTTTTGAGAAGAACTTTTGTGTCTGTGTGAAATCTTCACCGTGTTCTACATCAAATAAACGTTCGTGCTAGGATAAATCACATGATGCAAAAATGGTCAATTTGTGTTCTCTGTAATCTGTGTTATTTGTTACGGTCCTGCTTTTAATCCGTATATGAGAATATTTACAGGAATCTTAGTAACTGAGTGGCGTAGCCAAGGGGGGAAGGGGGGGGGTTTGAAACCCCCCATGGCCCAAGCTTGAAAAAAAATAATAATGGCAAAAACACGAATGCCTTGGGAAAATATGCTGACAGGATTTTTCCTACTCCTTTTCAATCCTCCTGTATGCACTTGGAAAACATATGGTCCATTTTTAATTACTCTCCCTTGTTGTAGCATGCAGTTTTATCAGTTAGGAAAATTTAGACAATAATCACTATAAATATCTATTGTTTCTCCACAGGGGAGGGGACCCCATGACAAAATCCTTGCTGCACGTTATAATTTTGCAATTAACTCCTTTTTCTTTTTTATTTGAAATGTAAAGTATTTTTGCAAACGAAAGCTCAAAATTACCACTACTTACATTCATCTTACAAGCCTGGAAAATGCCATTTCCGGCTGTCTGAGGGGTCAGCAATTTTTCAAAATTTTCTGTACGCTCCACGCCAACCGATGGTGGCGCTCCGCTTAGATAGTCTTTCGGGCAACCCCCCCCCCCCCTCCCATGAGAGAATCCTGGCTACGCGCCTGTAGCAACTGATAGTAATCTATTTCCAAACGTTCACCAGTTTGGACGTAACATTCTGTGTGGAATCTTCACCGTTTCCTGCATCAATAAACATTTGTGGCAGGGTTTATCATATGATGCAAAAATGGTCACTTTATTGTCATCTGTAATCTGTTATTTGCTAATCTCCTAATGCATGATAGTAATTTTATTTTTAAATTGTCCACAAGGGGCAGAGAATGGGTTGTGGTGGTGAAACTTAATTCCTATTACAAAGTGTGTGATTATAATGGAACATAGTTAATAAACTATTACGATGAGCATTTAAAGATATTGGCCACTGAAGACAGGTGATACTCCATAAAAATTAGGAATCTTTTTCTCTCGTTATTGGTGAAAACCATATCTCGTTAGCATGTTTGGAAGTTATGGATTTTTAAGGAACTATGTATTTCAAAATGGAAATGGAAATCTGTGATGTCACCCAGGCCCAACTTTTTGAACGTCCTTTGTATTTCTTTATAATCTTGACTGCCCTGAAAGAAACACTTCAATAGTTAGAGATATGACCTTCATTTCCATAATGCTTTGAGGTAAATCTACAAATACCCAATCTACGTTTTCACTGCTGTCAAATTTCAAGGCTGAAGGAGGACTTTTGGTAACATTGAGGCAACTGGAAATCTTTCTTGATTATGCAGAGAAGTCTTTCTTCAAACATCATTATCTTGACCTTTGAACAAAATATTCACACGGGGTTTGAATGTCATAGGGAATTCCAGTCTTTCGTCTGATGTAAGAGCTTAAGTGCCTACTCCCTGAAACAGTCGTGATTGTATGGATCTAACCTGTCACAGTACAACGATGGGGATAAGCCTATCCAATCCGGACAACCCACTGGTGGGTATATAAAATGCTGTGATTTGCCTGGATTGTGGCACGCCCGATGGGATCACACATATTTTGTGCGCTCTCTACAAGTCTGCGCCCTAGTTCCCATCATCCTTCTCTCTGTGCGGTAGAGAGGATCGTTCTCTATGTTTGGTAGCTGCAAAAACGTTCAAATACCTCGCTTCAAAAGTTCAATACTAGAACGGTAAGAAATATGAGGTATTTGTATGCTGTGGGCTCTATCATACATTTTTAAGTTCGCACAATCAACAGGATGCCAAATATAAGCCGGAAAACATTGTTGAACGTGTTCAATGGTTCAAATGTGTATTATGCAGACGTAAATATAAAAACAAAGTGAAAAATGTCGAATGTATAGGGGTCAACCAATAATCGGAAATCGGATCAGCCCGATGTTTACCACTTCCGGTGAAACATGTATTAGTCCGTGACCTGGTTAGGAATTGTGAAATGCCCCACGAGGGCTATGTTACACTTGAAAAGGTGAAAAGAATCCATGGCGAATTCGTTCACGTGGTATCTTTCATCAGTCACGAGGACTCTTTTTTTTTAGCTCATACCAGCTAGCTGATGTGAACTATTGTTATGGTGTGGCATCACCCTACCAATCTATCTATCTGTCTGTCTGTCTGTCTATCTGTCTATCTGTGAATCTGTCTATCTGTCTATCTGTCTACCTGTCTATCCGTCTATCCGTCTGTCCGTCTATCTATCTATCTATCTATCTATCTAGCTAGCTAGCTAGCTATCTATCTATCTATCTGTCTATCTGTCTATCTGTCTATCTGTCTGTCTGTCTATCTGTCTATCTGTCTATCTGTCTATCTGTCTATCTGTCTGTCTGTCTGTCTGTCTGTCTGTCTATCTATCTATCTATCTATCTATCTATCTATCTGTTCACAATTGCTCAAAATGCTTCTCCTCGGTCCATTCTTTCAGGTATTTGCATGAAAATTGGACACGCCGTTCCATAGGTTGTGGACACGGTACAATGAAAAAAAGAACAGACCTGTGTTTGCCCCTTGGTCACAACTTAGTGTAAGTCTAAACAGCTCCCTGGTATTAGCACCCTAAGGAAAGGTACTTTACTGTAGCTCTAAGTAAGTAAGTAAGGTTGCTAAGTCAGTAAGTATTTGGTAAATTGTTATTTTTCGTCTCCGCATAAAAGTATGCCCATATCAGTTCGTGACTCTCGAACTTTTTAATTCTGGTATTCCATATCGATTCCAATCTGTATATTGCGTTTTCACTAAATTTCTGAAACATGATGAATAAAAAATACGATTAACTCATCGTATCACTGGAATTTAATGTACCGGTAGGTGACAAAATGCAAGATGAGATCATAGAGCATAATACAAATTCAAGTTTTGTCTCTCAAAGCAACTTGATAAATTTCCCTATTTTATTGCTGAAAAGACTCAAATCCATTATTTTTCAGAAAAATGGAATATTTTTCATATTACATTTAACCTAATTTTATTTAAAAGACACAAGAGCAGAGTTACCATAAATTACGTTCATGTGTATTTCTAGATATACTTTAAGTCTTTACCATAAACGATATAGCCTGTGCTGTTATTCGTTAGTAATACATTTCCCCAAATTTCAAATTGAATAGGCATTGTTTTTTTTTTTTAAGCATTTGCACTCTTATCAAGGCAGCTGTTTTCTTTTCATTTTCTTATTTACTATTGTGCGACATTTTAACAATTTAGAAATTGTAAACAAACCTTTGCAAGTTTATGCTTCCGTTCCGTTACTTTCGCCTTCATCGCTCTGATTGATGCGTTCCAATCACGTGACCTGTCTTCTATGCGTATATTGACGAAACCAGCTTCTTCGAGGAGCTAGAGTATAAATTTCAGAACATTTTAAAGTAATTAATATCAATTTCGTTTAATCCGTCTGCCATATGTTTATCTGTGAATGGAATGTATAGGAAGAAATGGTATGTTTGTTGACGGTTAATTTGCTTATCGTTTTGCCGATGACATCTGAGTAACAGTTCTTGCAATTCAAATTTAATTGCTAGCGATGTGTCATGAAAGCTTGTATCATCAAAGCAATACAACGGGATTATATGATAAAGTTACAGAAACGTATATCATATGAATATTATTTAAGGAGGACCTTACATGTAATATCTGTTTTAATAGTTTCTTTTTTCTTTTCTAATTGAAAGCTTGGACTTGCAAAAAGTGACTTCGAAAGGTTGCACCCAATTTACAAAGTAATACGAAATCTCTCGCTGTGTATCGAGGGCTATGCATATTGACCGTTGACGGATGGAACTTTTATGTTTTTCGAATAATGCATTCTAGATCAATTTCAAAATGGGGTCGCAAAACTAATTAAAAAACTTTGCGAATCTTTTAGACTGCTGAATATCATTTCCTTCTTTTTACACAAATCCGTCGTAAACCATACCTTTATATATTCATCTTTACTGATGACGTCACCGGACCTATTTCTCTGAGTGGAGCTGGGAGAATCCACTGAGCAAAAATCACCAAAAAGTAACTTTCCGTTTGGTTTTAACCACGTCTGCATTGAAAAGCAAAAAAAAAAAAGAAGAAAGAAGTAAAAAGTGGTCACGGTTGTACGATTGATGTTCAATTTCTGTTACCATTATGTTCTTGGTGTTACAGGGAGAATGAAAAATAACCGAAATGGTGAATTACCGATCTCATGTTAGCAAGATAACACTAACCGATATGCTGTTAAAGACGGAAGATTTGTCCGCAATTACAGCCATCTCCTGTCTACTGAACACGACATCAAAGAACTCTTCCGGAAACGACCTCGTCTTGATATCACAAATTTCGAAGCAAATCTGATCGACCTGATATTTTAAAATTAAGAAATATAAGTTGTCTTTGTAACACTTGGTCCTGGTTTCCTCTAATGACATACAATCTTGCTCTTTTGATATAAGCTCGATATCTCTAAGCTGCAATCACTTAATTGTTACTCGACTCACTTAATTCAGACACAAATGGTATTGCAAAAGGAAGACTAAGGAATTGACGTAAGTCTCATCACTGGAACATGGCATGCAGTCGTTACTCATGTGGTCACGGGTCTGCCTGATATTCTTCAGATTTGTCTTACTTGACCAGTCGTTTTACGGAAAAAAAATTGATATATCTTTGGGGAGATGAAGTATAGTCTGTAGACTATAAGCTATACGATATAGACACGAAAATGACCAAGAATCGTCCATGAGGGTTCCGTAATATAAGAATAATGTGAAGACAAGTTAAAAATACCTTCAACAAGCTTCCAGAGTCTTGACTTCTCGTGTGCATGGCATCTAAGATCAGCTCACGTGATGAATCAATGGCAATGATATCAACATCAAACTCCTAAGCAATGGTATAATGTCAAAACAATCAGTCAAAACAATTACAGTCCCATACTTCATTATCACAGTACAATACCATTCAAATACTGGTAAAAATATTTATCACATATATATATACATATGCGTCTGTATATCTGTCGTTTCCATTATTTCAGATCTTCTTCAGAGGAAACAAAGAACAACGAATAACAACAAAATTCGCCTAACATGACGTCACTCATTGACCATAGCGTCCATGTGTGACGTTTTTAACGTCATCAACTTTCGACGACTTTGTTTGTTTTTCTTTTCTCTTAACGCAATCGGCTTCTCTATTAGAGCTGAATTATACCGTCATGGCCTCCAATTTTGTAAGAAACGAGTATGGAAACCTTTTATGATAACAAATTCTCTTTAGTAATGAGCGAAATATTTTTTTATCTTTGAAACTGTATGAGTTAGATTTATACAGTGCGAAAGAACCAGCCTAGTCAAAACCTGTGTGTTTATCATTGGTACCTGATATGTAACTGATCGTTGTATTTTAAAGAAATATTCCATTAGCTAAAACGTGGTTCTGGATGTCCTTTAAGAGATCGTTGGTTTCAACCACAGTGTTTTTTTTTTCAGAAGTCAGTGGGATATCCCATTCTTATAAGATAGAATTCCACTATATGTTTGTTAAGGTTAAAAGAAGATTTTAAAAACAAATTATGGACTTTTTTCATCACTGTTGGGGGAAGACATTAATGTTTTAGTTTATCTCATCTTCTTCTGAAAACCTTTGACTCAGTTATGGCTCATCTGAGAGCACTACGTAATTCTCGCCTAAATGTCTGTAATCGTTCAAGTTTTACCGCCAGTTTAGTCAGAGACATCATACCAACATACAACCAACACCAAAATAACAGATTAATGGACACGCGGGTGCGACGCGTAAACATGTTTGTATTTTCTTATTTTGTTCACCTTCGCCAAATAGAGGTCGCCCTTTCCGTTTCCACAACCTGTATCAAGGATGATCTGCTTTGGTTGCAGTCGAAGCATTTCGAAGAGATCCTGTAATACAAACGGAAATAAATAACGTAGAACTCCTTCATGCCAGGCGACTAACTGTTTGGTTAAGGTGTGTGAATCTTACTTTGCTATCCGATGACATTAAATGTTTCGCTAGTATATGTCTCATCTTCTTAGTGCGGGATAATCACCTCTTTTGCTTGATTATCCCGGCAGTTTCTATCACACCATCACCTCCCTTTACCTCGCAAGCCTTACAATTACTGGAAATATCGATATGATCCCAACACAAACCGGTTAACTTGATTTCAGTTCGAACAAGTAATAAACAAAGTATCTTTTTGCTGAATTTAATCGTTACCGAATAAGGCAAATTACATAATTGCAGTGAAAATGCTCTACGTAACTCATGCCGAAATAGCTACACTAAACAACCAGTCTCTGCAACCTCACAATTCTCTGTGTTAGTGAGATTAAACTGCTTACAAAAGCCTCATCACCCTAGGTTAGTTTTATCACTTCATGCTGAGATGATCCACATGGTCAATTAAACATCAATCATGTAAAGTAGTTCAAGTGTGTCAGTTCAATGCCTAGGCTATCTTGAGCTGCATGGCTGGCGTGTAAGTTGTGATCAGGTCGATGGGCAAAATATGTGTAATGGAGCATACAAAAGGTGTGTTGAATATTTTAGTACAGTTAAAACATCGTCCCGATTGAAGGAGGGACAGTGGTGCGCTGGGTAAGGAGAAATTTGATTCTTTTAAATACATGTCATAATTACATTTCGCTTTATTTGACTCCAGCCACACATGAAAATACTGTATAAATAAATAGCATAATCTTTGATAATCTGGTTTCATGTGTCTTTAAGCTTCTGATCTTATCGCATCAACAAATACCTTTATTTGAATAAAGTCACTTCTTTCTACAAGTTCTTTTTCCATTCTTACTGCGGACATGCAAAGAACATTGTCGTCGTTGAAATCCTGTGCACAGCGGGAATTATTAGATATGGCGTCTCCCGTAGTTTTCTGTGCCAAAAGACACAGTTGGCTTCCATTGTCTTTAATCTGATGGAGACGAACATAATAGGGAAAGTGAATCAATAAAACTTTTGCAATGCATTAACTAGGTAGGAATTTACTTTCTGAAAGATTGCTAACCTCCGACTTCTCCGTTTTGTCTAATCCCTTCGGCATGGTTAAAGACATCATCCTTATCCACGCCACTGGCATGATGCATTGATATACCACTGAGTTTGCTTCTGAATGGCTCACTGATTTTAAACGCTCTCAAAATGAACCAATGAAAGCTCCATTAAGGATGTTCAAAGAGCATTTGTATCAGTTATTTTATATGATGCAGTTCATAATTTCAAAGTGAGCACACAATAGATGCTCAAGTATGATAGTCACATTGTACATTGCTTTCAAAAGCCTGTCATAATTAACCAACTTCCGTTCGTATCTTATATCGATTTATGGTCAGAAAATTGTTAAAAACATAATGTAATTGATGTCAATAGAGTTCAGCCCTTCTGACTAAAACACCTCTGATACGAAAATGGATGAAAATATTCCGCCGTTCACCGGGCGTATTTTTAGATCATATAGGCCAGCTCTTCTTTGATTGCATCCACTTGATCTGCATGCCCACATCACAGGAAACAACCCATGTATGAGTTAGAAACTGTAAACGTCCCGGCTTGGATTTTGTTCACTGAGAAAAGGCAAGCAATGCCAACTCAGAAACCTGAACAAAAGTACTTATAATTGGCCTCGCCATTAGTGATCTTCAAGTAGCCTAACACAAAGACGGAACTCATGAACTCAGGAACTTTATTACAAAGATATGAGAGGAAGAATCAATGATAAAGAACGGCAATTGTTTCAAAGGGGCAATATTATCTTTCTTCATGTTTTCCAGGTTTCACTAGTTTTGATGAAAAAAATACAACAGTTCGCAAAGGTGATGTTTGTTATCGCTAGAGAATATCTCTTGACGCCGTGCATTGACAGAGGTCTCTTGTGATAATGGCAGTAGATTTTTGTGATAAAAGACAATTTTGTCTGTAAAATTCACTACGAAACGGACAAGCTTCTCTACAAGAAAATTGAAAATATCTAGCTGACTGTTTTGGTGACTGTCCAAACTGAATCATGTGTATAAGAAATGTACCCTTAACGCTCAGTGTAGGTCATATGTTGAGAAGGGGAAACGAGTTTTTAATCTGTTCTACCTTCTTATAACTCAGCAAATATTTTGAATACACCAACTTCAACATCGGTGGCGCTGATTCTGTATCTGGGCCGAGGGTGTCGCCCGTACATAGTAAAGCTATGTAATGTTCTGGATATCTGTACAGACATGGGTTTGTAACGTCAATAATATCACCTGTAAGAGAAGGAAAACCAAAGCAAAGTAATGGTGTCTGGCAATGTGTCGGTATCCAATAACAGGTCTTTGTTTTGAAAGTGGCATTCATGAAGTGAATTTGATTGTTCTTAAGTGCTATTTATTCAAGGAAGGACTAGTTGTTTTAACATCGAGGATATAATCTCGTCAACAATGCCATCCAGATGTGCAGTTGTCTATACTAACAATGTCCCTCTAGGTTTGTTTTATTGATTTACCCAGTTTTTTATTTCTTTTATTAATTCTATCGAGGCCCAACATATATGTTAAAGACAAACCAGTGACAGGATAGATTTATTCACCACCTCTTTCTCTCTCTTGATGCCATACGGACAAAGCAACTGAGGTACTAATTGCAATAAGCAGAGATGTGGTTATTGCAATCGTTATCCTATATCCTCTAAGCATGGGCCTCCTGGGGGGGGGGGGCAAGGGTGTACTTGCACCCATCTTTACAGAGAAAATCAGAAACTTTAAAAATAAGGCGAAGACAAAGAAAATGTCATCATACAGTAATGGAAGTGTAAATCTGGGTTGTAAAATATAAATGATACGTATCAAAAATTCACAAGGCCAGAGAGATTAGGAAGTGCCATTTTCTGCAATCTGGGAGCCATTTTTATATATCAGTACACCATGCGCTCCCATAAGGTTGTGTTATAACTGCTTGTCCTCTTCTTCAACCCTTACCCGTTTATTCCTCCCCCATGACTAAAAAGTAGAGGAGACTTAGCTGAAATTCACAAAAAGAGGCATTATTTTCCAAAAGGTTTCTCAGCAACGCTAAGCGCCAACTGATGGTGGCGCTTCGCTTAGTGTCAATATTACTTCCAAGTTCAACAAAAGCAACGTAGGCTATTATCTCGCTCCCGTAATATCCTTCCTGTCCCTTTACCCTCCTTTAAAAAAAACAGTAGTAATGTCCTATCCATATCACTTTTGCTTTTGTCATCCTTCTGGCCCCATTCTAACTAAAAGAACCCACTCAGTCCGTAATCTGTATCACTTAAAGACCAAGTGGCATGCATCTAGACAAGAGCTTACTTCATTCAGAGGTCGTAGAGTGGAAACCCTGAAAATGATTTGTTGAAAATTATTTATATGGTTATAGCTTTGAAATTTTATTACAAGCGGAAACGGTGAAGTGGAGTATTGCACACACCTTCTGCATTTCTTTTGTTAGGCCTACATAGTCTCTCAGGTTATTTAATTACTGGGTTTCACATTGGCAGGGGATATAAATATTTATTTTAAAGAAGACAATATGCTTTCAAAGAAAAATCATCGGGGCAAATGAAATGCGTTATTGTCCTTAAAACTGAGGTTAAGTAAATAAATGATAACATAAAGCATATCATGTGAGTCAATTCCGTGATGTCATAAATTTGCATTTTTGGCATTTTTATTCATGATGCAAATGAAACACAGAAATTTGTAGAATGGTCAAAGTTTGGCGGACTTTGATGAAAATTGTGGTTATCTTCAACACTTGTAGTGATCTAATACGGTCAACGCTCCAAACGTGTTTTTCATGTCACATGTACTTTAAAATGTAAATAAATTTTAATGAATAATTCTCACCACTTCCATGATAACAAGATTCACGCAGGAAAAAGAATCCATCTTTTCGTAACCAGGATGTAACTCGCAGAACAAGATTCCTTGCCTCTTCGTCGGTAAAGTAATGCAACAGCCAGTTAGAGAACACGAAGTCAAAGCTATTAACATAGAGATCGTTAGTAATTTCGTTCGTTCATTCGTTCGTTCGTTAGTAATTTAGCGAAGATAATTAAATGCATTGTCCTCATTATGACTGAAATATTTACAATCGCACCTTTTGATTTCTATTTAAATTTAAAAACTTTACTAATGAGTTAAGCCGCTTGTATTTTACTTTAAAAGACATAATAAAAAGACTGTTATTTCAACGAAACTTTTTAACATGAAAGTATTCTATGTCATGAGCTTAGTCGCTGATTTATTGATACATTTTCAGCATTTTTAAGCTTTGCGTCTCACCTCTCTCTCTTAAAATTGAGATCCATGACGTCTGCAGTTACGTAATCGATGTTGTTAAAGATTTGGTTATTTTCTTTGCATTTTGCTATCATGTGGTCCATAAAGTCTACAGTGGTCACGTGTTTGGCATCTTCTGCGAATTTACCTGTAAATCGTCTTTATTAGAAAAAACAACAACAAAGATTTTGACCAATCGCTTGATTTGAGAGATAACTAACCTTCCAACTTATGACAGCAACTGATCTAAGAATGAAGAATAACAGACGATGCCACAAGATCATGTTCTCATGAACACACTTTGGAATGGAAAAAAGTTACACTTCGTTGCTATACTCTGTTTCTATCATTTTTCTTTATAGTGACCTGTTCTAGTAGACCAGGCATCAATATTTATTTTTATGTATTCACTTGTTTATTCATTCATCCCGCATTGGTTGTTTGATTTACTGGTTGGTTGGGTCGTTGGTTGGCTCGTTCGTTCGTTTATTTATTTATTCATTTATTCATTCTTTTTTGTTTGTTTATTTGTTTGTTTTATGGCTGAAAGTAAACTGTCCAATAGAACCAATCTGTGCCAAATTTAATTTTGTCTTTAAGTGTCGATAAAAAGTGAAAAATTACAAACCGGTCAAAGCCTATATGAAGATAGAAAAAAAATGATCACTGATCAATGATTACTCTTTTAAGTTTTACTATTGTTTGCCTGTATTATCGTTGCTTTGATGGAATTCGCCCTAAAGCCAAGGGTACATTTCTGTGAATGGAGACAGCAAGAGGTTTTGTCATAGAATTGCAAATGGATTTTTTTTCTTCCTTACCCGATACCGCAGGCAAGTTCAAGGACTACCTTCCCCTTAAAGATCTGGCAACAGACTGAATATTTCCGCCATTTCTTCTGGAGCGATTCTGACTGCATTTGAGTCCATTAACATTTCTTCCATAGATGCATGGGCAGTATGACGTGTCCAGTAACTTTTCATTACATTTCTCATCGTCACATCCCCTGCAAAATGATGATAATTAGAACGCAGTATTCCCATTGTCCTCCATCCTGCGATAATTATAGAGGGAGCTTTTATAACATTTACTGCAAAGGTAACAGCCGTACATTCAAACTGTTGGAGAATGCAAAGAAAAGGTTGACATTACACGCAACTGTTGAGTGATTTCATCTCCGATTGACAAAGGTCTTCTGTCCATTGCCGACCCTATCTGGGGTTGAAATCTTCACCAAAACCTTTTAATTACATCAGAAAAAAAAAACAGGACTTTCCATCTACCAAAGGGACCCTTACACAATTACAACGTATTATCGATATGTCTATAAAACTAACCCAATTTCAGGCACATCTGTCGTGATCAATACATCAGCTGGTATACAACTCTACGAGTCCTTTAGGTAACTGGCAACCCGCAATCATCAGTCACCGCTAGTAACTAGATAAATCTCTCGCCAGTAGCACGCTCACTAGGTAAAAAGTATAGTGTGCTGTAAATTTCATTACTTCATCTGAGAGAACGAAAAAAAAAGATGGACATGTATGCCTTGTCGTAGCTTCTGTTCCGATACATTCTATCGCTTTGAGTAAGCAAACGTCAATCTTTTGATGTAGTCTGCATTATACGCCACCCTCGCCACGTGATGAAAGAGTGTCACACATATACATGCATTATTTCTAGATTGCAAATCTTTGCAAAACTGAAAAAATGTGATAAATCTGCAAGTTGAGGATGTTTCGATAAACAAGGGGGTAACGATGAAAGTGACTCTTAGGAATGCAATATGACTCAACGTTATGTAAGCTACTTTGGACACAACGTCACACTCATGTGTATAGGGGAAAAACAAAACTGCACCAATGTGCTAAGCACTTTGAATATACATAGATGCTGTCAATGACAGTATAAATTTTAAAGTACCTCATTTGACTGACTTATAGATTACTTTGCTGCTCTCTCGGTGTCAATGTTTTTATACTGTCACAATCACACACATTATAACAGTACGGTATATTATACACGTGTTTGAAGTTCACTTAAAGTAAAATAGAGCTTCATTGTTCTGGATTACAAATGCAAAGAATGACGAAATATTAATAATAATTACTCCACGAATAACTGGACTGAAATGAATACGTTTATCCATGTCTTCTTCTTTCATTTTGTTTTGCTTATTTTTATCAATTTCCACTTTTACCTCAATGAGGCTGAAATTGTAAACACAGCTCTAGTAAACAAAAGTCGCTCTTCCCGGTTGGAACTTTGAAAATATAATTTCCTCTCTCGGGTAATTCCTGTCCTTCAGAGTCACAGTGAATTACGTTTAGGCACGATGACGCGTTCCACAAAATCTGAGCTTGTTTTTACAATTGTAAGTATTTTAAGAATTTTAAATTGAGATTTTTCGAAATGAATCCCGAGTATTAAACGTCAGAATCGAAAGGACAGATATACGATACAGGGGAACTTCAGCACTCAGGTATCTGCCTTTCCAAAGTTAAAATGTTAAAATTGTAATGTTTATTTCAGAAAAATACAACCTCTCATCCCAAACTATCTCAAATTATGTTTGATGTGCCACAAAGTATATGCTTCACCCCCGTGATTTGTTCCACGTGCATCATGGGCGTGTGGCTATTTAGTCCACATGCGAACGATCACGTATTAACGCATAACCTGTATGTTCAAGCTGTGACTATTCCAAATTAAATATATCACGTACCTCTATACTGCAATCGATGTGTGTCTTCCGTGGATGACATCGCTGTTGGGCAGTTGTCGGTCGGTGACACTGGATATCGGATTTCTCAAATTTAAAAGTGAAGAGTAGCCTCCCTTCACAAATTACCTGCTGTCTTTCAACATGGACGTGTTATCTTTATAGCCAGCACCGTTATGACCTTGTGATAATTTTGTATGCTAGACGCGATTTTCAACAGACAGGCCAATGCCCGCCAATTCGTCGCATCCCTCCAATGAGTGTGACACTGTATGCATGAGTTACTATTATCGATTTCTTGACCAGAAATTAATGTCACTCACTAGTAGCGGTTACAGTGGATCTCGTGAAAACATCTTTGCCCTCGTTGTAAATATTCTTTCCCTCTCTCCAGTATCGAGGTGCCTTATGCCTCATTTAAAGGAAATTATCCCATTTTTACCCCATTTATTATTATTATTATTATTATTACCTCAAAATGTGATGAACAATACTCCACAAGCACTCAAAGTTAATGTAAAAGAATGGAGAAGGCAAACATAATGAAATGGTTAGAGTTGAGTGTTTTAATGAAGGGAATTTACCCCCATTTGATTTTCAGTTCTGTAGAATAGATAAACTTTTGTGGGTCAATTATTGTTTCCCTTAAACGGCCTGTGTAATTTAATATATCAACTCAGTATAATTAAAACTACGCATCCGTTCATTATGTACCACACTCTTTCAGAGCATAAGTGGACATAGATGCTACTGGTTCTTGACCTTCGCCCAATTTGTTTAAAGTCCCAGTTCACATCCCGTCCACATAGGCCTAATATCCTTAAGCCACCCAAGTCCAGAAGCGTAGCCAAAGACGGAGGGGGTTCAGGGGGTTAAACACCACCCATAGTCAAAGTCAAGAAGTAATGTGTTGGCATAAATTTATAAAACACTATAGTGAGTTTTAAAAATAGTTTGAGTTGATACTTTACGGTTCCCATCTCTTAGTTTTCATTTCTTATAACCCGATGCAGTGCATTCCTTGTACTTTGAGTTTCATTTATAAATACTAGCTTTCAATCTACCTCAAGTACTGTATTCAAATTTTTCGGTTCCTTTTGCGTTTTTCTTGCATAAATTATGTAAATCTTCCCAAAATAACTGCGACATCACTGTTTCCACTTGTAGGTCATCTATTGTATCTTCGCATCTAAGTGATTAAATATTCAGCTTTTTCACCAAAAGGGAGGGGAACCCCCTCTCCTCAGACCCCTCCCTATTTATCACTGTCCTGTAACGCATCCCCATGGTAAAATTCTGGCTTCGTGCCTGTCCAAATCTTTGCCTGCCCCCCCCCCCCCTTGGTCTCCCACTCTCAACTCTCCCATTAAGGGTGGTTGTCCCTGCAATCAAACGTCTCAGGAATTAATAGAAAAGAAATAAATATATAGGAAGTGTTACAAAAGCAATTATTAAAGACAAGCTTTATCATTGCACTTCAAACTTTTAACATCACACATGGCCATCAAATCCTCATTTGAAAGTTGATCCCGTCCCCGTTGAAATCCCGCCATTTATAAATGATTAATAATCTGTTATTACAGATTAATAATCTGTTAAGAGAGATTATTAATCTGTAATTACAAATTAATAATGCGTCATTACAAATTAATGATCTGATATTACAGATTAATAATCTGTGATAACAGAATATTAATCAGTAATGACAGGTTAACAATCTGTAAATACAGATTGATACTATGTAATTACAGATTAATAATCTGTTAATACAGATTATTAATCTGTTATTACGGACTAATTTTTGTTTTAAATGGCACTAATAGACTTTCGTACAAATGGATATTGCTAAAGACACGATGTTATCTCAGCCAGTGGAAATCTGAACAGATATCGGATTAGAATGTGTTTGAAAAAAATATATGTAAAAAAAAAAAAAATTATCGGTTTCCCCGTATATTAAGGCATTCCCTCTCGTCAAACTAATTCTTTAAATCTTCACTGGCATATCTCTCTTCGCCCTCGGCAGGGAGAATTTAACTTAATTACCGAGAGAAATAAGCGGTAATTTAAGAAAAGTTGCTGGTAGCAAAGAGATTGGATAGAGAGAATAGTTGACGAATATTGCCCGACGTATGTCATATATCTACCCCAGTATCACCACAATGCTTAAAACACTGCAAATCAACAGGTTTTTATTACCATTTTACTTGCCTTATATTACGTATTAAAAATGTTATTCCAATTTCTGTCTCCCCATAGCAGTCAAAGTAAAATACTAACGTGGAGATGCGGGTGTTAGATTACAAGATTCTTTCGTTTACAACAAACCTACAGTAAAGTCTTTAGGCCTGCTACTGCCTTTCCTTCATTTCTGAAATCGAATGAATATTCTCATTGTGTTCGCATGCCTCATGTCTGATACTTCAAATGTCCTTTATACTAAAAAAAATATTACATTATGAGCAAATAAGTAAAGGTATAACTAATTAACGTAAAATAGCTACATTGTGTTTGCCGCCACATAAATTTGGCCAAAAAAAAGGAAAAAAAAGAAATGAAAACAAAATGTTATATCCAATGTGTGGGAGTGATATTGGAAAGATTACTGTTTACTATACTGTCATTTCATAAATAACAAATTAATAAAAGTATCGACTTTGGTTGTAAGATGGAGATTTTACTTCCAACTTTGACGCAATTGTTATACGGTTAGTTGATTCAATATTTTCAACTGTCATTTTGTACAGATAGAAAAAGAAAAAAAAAAGAAGTTGGAAAATAAAGTATTATACCCCAAGCAAGCAATGAAACCTGGATGATAGAAGGATAGTCCAATTTTGAGCAAGTTACAGAACAGAACTTAATAATACAACCGGTTATACAGACATTTAAAACTGAAGAGGTCTCCAAAGTAAATGAAAATGGATTAGCCTATGTTTAATATCCAGAAAACGTTTCAGCGTAGAACCAGCTGAATTTACGTTTCCCGTCGGACCAACTTTTCAACTTTCTTCGACAATCGTCATCCAGTATTTTCAGCTCTTCATCAGTAAATATCTGAAAAAGTTAGATTGAGATGAAAATACAACATAAGTCGTAGCTATGACCCTAGAAGGAACTGCATTTTACGCTTTAATTTTTAAGGAGGTGAAGGCGCTGTGAAAAATTGCTGCGTTACTGCACAATCTTTTTATCAAAAAGGGGGATGTTTGCATAAAACCCAGCCGTGATTTGAAGATGAATTCAGAGACTTACCAACTGAAAGTTCTGCTTCTTCTCCGAAAGGTCCGATTTGATTCCAGTCAATGTCTTTATGAGATGTTGTGTCACGTCACCGGTTTTCACTTCAATAAAACCTGATGATTTCAGAATCTGCAGGTGATGAGAAAAGGACTTTGTTATGTCACAAGGCAAACTGACATTACATGGGACGTAGCTTTTTTTCTTTTCTTTTCTTTTTTTTTTTTTTTTTGGTAGAGATTAAAAGTATTTGTCTGCTTTCACGGAACAAGGAGTTCGGAGACTGTGTTCCCTAAAAAATGGTACTTGCCGGTGATATCCTTCAGATAAAATCGATCATGTACTACACGGTAGGACCACCACTTGACTAAGTATGAATGAAACAAAGTTCAAATTTACAGTAGACCTGCTGGCTGATAAATTCACCAAGAAAAGCTTCAGAGAAAGAAAAGAGAAAAGCTCTTCTTCCAGACATGATTCTCTATAAATATGGGTTATATGAAGAAAACCAGTTACAAACGATGAAAGTTTATTCTCAGTTGTGTATGGATGGTTCACCTTATAATTATTGTGACCAATCGTTGTAATATATACTAATGAGTTCATGTCATGGGCGTCAATCCTGGGGGATGACAATGCGATACGTCCCCCCCCCCCCCCACACACACACACACAAACACACACACATTTCGTGAAAGAGAAGTGTCTTGGCTCACTTTGTGAAGGGTAGGGGGCATTGTAACAAATATCGCCCACAGTTTTGGTGAGTGACTGTTGTAATCGCTAGGCTGATAAATGCTCATAAGGGAACTCTGCGTGACCAGTTAAGGTGTTTATAAACCAAGGTTAGACTCATCTACAGATCCCAAATGCCCATATTTCCCGCCCCATTTCACGCAGTGTTTCTTTACCGTTTATGTTAATGGACAAAAGAAGATAATGGATTGATGCACGTTTCCCACCCAAAAATACACCAATACAATTTCCAAATTACCCGAAAAAAAGAGAGAATTGAGATCAAAATTCTGTTGGTGATCGGGTATTTGAATGAATTGTCGGTATACCCTCAGGGCCATCGCGACCGGGAGAGGTCCCCCACAAAGGAAAAGAAACCGGTCAGAGATACGATAGTCGGAAAAACTGAAATACCCGTTAGAATTTATCCTATCTCAGTCTGGCACATTTTATGACGTAAAAAGAAGCCAAATATTGCACCAAATTGTGATGTTATCTGGTAAATGAAAACATTCTCCATAAATCTGAAATTCCATTTGAATGTCTCATATTTCAGTCTAGGAGTGAGGAGAGTCAGAAACTGAAGTCTGACATACCGGTTGGATTTTTTAATATTTAATCTAGCACATTTTATGACGTAAAAAGAAGCCAAATATCGCAGTAGATGGCATTTAAGTTTAGCTAGTAGGTGAAAAACGTCTCGAAAGGGGATGGGGACATATCTTCCCTTACAACCCTCTCACAGATCTAGACTAACCATCACTCTGCCAATGCTTCCCCATCTATCAAAATAATATTGTAATGTCTTTTTCAATCATTTTCAAAAGTCATAGGTATACTTTATCATGCAATCATTGACGGTTGTAGCAAATTAATACACGACTGTAATGAGTAAAAATTGTTGGAATAGGCTTTTTCTGGAACTATAACTTCTCGGGGGAAAAATATTGCTCCAGACTTTGTTTGAGGTCACCTGCTAGTTGAAATTTTTTCAAAAAGAAAAAGACCTGTTATCGTTAGAAATTAAAAACTGTTGAACTTTTCCGAAAATTACGATAACATAAATATTCTAGATAAGAGCATTCTTAATTAGTACTATTTGTCCATAGAATGTTTTTCTCATTAATTGAGAAATTGCAGACATGACCACCCCTTTTTAAGGCTGAGTACATGACGCACAGACCACCCCGGAAAGTGCCGTTGCCGACCCTCCTGGGGGTGTGTAAAGCCCAAAATTTTCGGGTGCGCCCAACGCCAATCGATGGTGGCGCTACTCTTACATAGCCCTGCCTACAGAGAGTGCAAAAGGGTTTTGTCCTCAGGCCAGGTCCACCTTCCCCTGCTGAAAAACCTGGATACGTATATCTTATATGATATGATGACGTATAAGCAAAATATGCCCCCAGTCATAAGACCATGGTCTGGCGGTGCTATGGTAATTTTGGCTTACGTTCTGTTCACATTCCTCTTCTGCCTGACCGGAGAACATTCTTACGCAATTTCTGTGAGGGTTTTGAACCACTCTCCATGAGAAATTTCCATGTATGTATTATCATTTTTCATAGATGCGCTAACTCATTGTAGCCCTCCGCTTAGATAGTAATCCCGCTCATTGTTTAGTAAGAAATTCGGGCAAGGATCTCCCCCCCCCCCCCCCCATAAAAGAGAACAAAATCCAGGAGTCTCTTTTCCTATGGGCTCAACCCCAGATACTTGCAAATTACTCAAAGAAAATGAGAGAGGGTGCGTTATTTATGAGGATTCTTGTATCAACTCACCCACCCCATCTGATGTGTATAACATTTTTCATAGATCGATTTTTTTTTTTCATGAATCGAGGAATTGCATACATAATATCCCTACTTCAATGCTGGGTATATGCATCATAGAACGGCCGGGAAATGCCATTTCCGGCCATCTGGGAGGTTTGAAAAGTCCAAAATGTTCTTGCACGCTTCACGCCAATCGATTGTGGCTCTCCGCTTAGATAGTCCGGTCACACATACCCTCAGGCCAGTCTCCGTCCCTTGGACAAGAGCCCCCAAATTGTCCTTGACTTTGATAATATGTGCCTTCAATCACTTCACCCTGGCGCCCCCTACCCCCACCTGTCAATCATCTAATTTATCATTTGTCTTAAAATATGCAATGTCTGACCAATTTTTGCCCTTTCATTACCATTCGAAGATACCAAATCCTTCATTCAAATGCTCACATTTCTACAAATACCACAGATCGTCTTGGATTTTTCTTCTGATCACGTCGATGAATGTTACCACAGACCCCAGGGGAAACCTATTGGACCTGTCCAATATACCCAAAAAGTGACCCCTGAGCGTAGACCCATGCTGGGGTAGTTTTAACCATTCAAATCTCTCAGTTAGTCAGACATGTCCCTTCCCCTCCCACATTTCAATTTGGATTGACGCCCCCTGGTTCATGTTGAATGTATAAGCATGCATATCGGTCTTTACATTTCTGGTAAACAAAATGGATAGATTTGATTGTGGTATATTTTAATTGATGTGAATATTCACTGCATTACGAACGAAAGCAACTTTCTTCGCTGAACGTATTCAAAAGAAAATTTAAACAATACCTGCCTGCTTAACAGGTATCACTAGTTCCTTGCTCTGGTTTTATTTTATTCTATGTTGCAACTATGAGGGTTTTTCATTGTTCGTATTTTTTCTTATTTATTCTTTTTTTCTCAATAAGCTTAATTTGTTTTTGTTTTTTATTTCTTTTTTTTTTTTTTGAGGAGTCAGACTGGAAGAATATTTCCTTTACTTCTTCTGGTCCTTCCACTCCCAAATATCTTTTTAAAGATAGCTGAAAACTTAATTGTATTTTGTACCTATAGTTGTAATTATATGTTGTTTTGTTTACAAGGAGAGTGGAAAATAAACTTGAAACTTGAAACATGCAGGTCTTACATTTGTATGCTGGATCTACGGAATTTTAAAGAATGGAAAATTAAGAATATTTAATAGTATTGAAAAAAAAATAGTGACTTTTCAGGAAAATCGTATGCAGACTGGTCTAATTTTTAAATAAAAAAGTTTCTTGCAATCATCCCAAGCAGTTGAAATGTCCACTGTACAAACAAGGTAAAGAGTTTATCCTCTGCAAACAGGTAAGGATACTATGAAACGTTACATCACTTCAAAACATATAGCTTGATTTGACTATGCGTGAGGATAAACAAATCAGACATTTTTCTTGTGTATTTCGTGCCATAAAAATGGAAGTTGATATTTGTTTTACATAATCCACTAAGAACCGTCATACCTTCATTCGTTCTTCTGGAGAGTAAAGTTGTTCATCTCTATCAGTTTGTTCATCTTCACTGGATGTATTTTCGTCATCGGGATGGATTATTCTAGAAAGCTCATAAAATAAGAGTCTTCCTCCAGGTTTCAACCAGTTCTATTAATACAAGTTCAGATCATTTCTAGTATTAGGAGAAAATAGAAGAATTCTAATATTTCATTTAAACGGTATGTGGCCATTCTGATCACTGGAGAAACTGAAGTCACAAGTATCACGAAAGTCCTGTTACTCAATTCGTTGATCATACCAAAAAAAAAAAGGCAAAGAAAGGGCATATCAATGTAAATAAAAATGATTACGTCTACTAGGGTTTTATATTTTATTTGATAATTAAATGCGAGAGTGATCAGTCTAACAATGTGAAAAGCTGAGTGCTGAAAGCGGAGAAATCTCGTTAATTTTCCTTTCCCCCTTTTCTTCATCCTTATTCCTCCCTTCCACAGTTTCACATCACTATATTCTCTGTTGCAATATAGGTTATAGTCACAACATCATGCATTCTCTGATCCTATCTTGTTCATTCACGTGTTCACGTAAATTCTTTCATTTCATTATTTCTATACCATGATTTTCGTCAGAAGTGATTTCTGGAATGTAAAGCTCGGGGTCTGTCTTCCTCCGCTGTAAACGACATCGAAACTGTGGGGAGGATAATCCCTGTTATCGACGTCATCAATTTCAAAGCAAATCTGAAACGGGTGACAAGATAAATATTAAGTCTTGTCAGAATTACCTGAGGGTAAAAGGTTACGTGTCGTAATGATACTCGTTGACATTGTTGCAGGTATAGGTTTATCCAGTATCGAATGAAGAACAATTATGAACGAGGTGAAAACTTTCATAGAAAAAAAAAAACGTTTTCAACTTGTTTACAAATATGACATAAAGGTCTCCTGACATTTTATACCTAAGTGTGCTTGGTTGACTTGCTATTAGTAACTTTCTTTTTCAGAACCAGAGGTATGTGATGTATGCCCAATTGACTTATCGATTTATGTTCCCCTTGCATGAAAGTTTTTAGTTTTCTAATGAATATAAGAGAGTATTGCATTGAATAAATTTGCTACATAGAGACGATCTATCAAAAAGAGAGAAAAATGCATAACTGTATTTGGTAAAAAGGAGGCAGTCAAAAGATTATTTACAAGAATTTCTGATTATCTATATTGAATACTATAATTGCAAATCATCGACTCACTTTCACATTTCGCTGATAGTCTCCTTTCCTTTCCCATGCATATTCTATCATACCACGTGATGGATCAATCCCCATGACTTCAGCGGAGTACTTCTACAATAGAAACAGAATGCGACGACCTAAAACCTGTACTGTCTTTACGTTAGAATTATCAATACATGTGAGCTTATTGTGTGAAAGACAATGAGATAGCACTTTTCAATAGTGGCAGACCCTCTAAAAAGCTCACTATAGCACCTGATGGCATGAAAGTTACACACATATTAAGGCTAATTTGGTCTCTCCCAGTGATAAGCACATCTAAACATGAACGTAGTCTATTAACAGGACTATTTGCCAAACAAACAAGTCGAATAAATAAGTCCCTTTCAATAACCTTATCTTTCATACTAACAGTTTATTCATTGCTATGATACTGTGCTTTTATTTTCGACACCAAATTCATTATGCAAGAGAGGCAAGGGACAATGGGAGAAATCTCTCAGAGGATGTTCTCTGCATCAGAATTGTCATATATATGGGAAAATCACTCTTGACCCTACTCGACACCCACCCCCAACAAACAACCCCCCATCCTCGTTCTCTGATACCTCTGGCGTTCGGTTGCCCACCTCTTCAAATATAAAGTCATTTCTTCCGATACCGCAGAAGATATCCAATACGTTCTGGCCACTTTGAAGATTCAACATCTCAAATTGGTCCTGTGAATCAGAAAGATCCCACCACGTTATATGAGTAAAATTAATACACTAGTATTGAGCCAAACTATCTGAAACTGAGCGTATTTTGTACTACAGTTAATTAAATATTAGTAGAATATAAAAAGTGCAAAATTGGAATGGGGAACAACAATTGAAGACAAACGCATAATTAATAATCACACCATTGAAACGTAAATGTCTGACATACATAAACAGGACAAAAAATGAAATACGTTCAAATACATATTTTTAGCATTGGTACGACTGCCCCGCACTTGATTTTAACCATAATTTTGGCTTTTTCTTTTGTATTAGTGTAAATATAGGCCTATCCAAACTTTAAATAAAATGGTTACCGATCTTCTCAAATGAGTTTATTTTTGTTTTCTTTAGGAATGGTTACTTCAGACACTCAACAGCATCTTTTAAATATCTTGAAAAGGACCTGACCTCTTGCATCGTTCACACGTGAGAAAATGTTAACACGGAGACACCCTAGAGCAAAGGTACTTTCCCATTTTTGATGCATCTACATCTACATCTGTTTGCCTTTCAACAGATTTAAACTAGGAGTGTTTTATTTGAAAAAAAAAGATATGTTTTGGTCTCCCCACCTATGGAATTGCAATGCAATGAATAGTAACAATTTCTACAAAAACGCTTGAAACAATTTTTGATAAAACTTGAGCGATTCCAAATATTATTGTTATTATTATTTCTCCTAAATCTTGAGCTACCTTAGAAATTTCTCGATGCGTTTAAAACTCAACGATTCCAATACGTTAGCTAATACCAGGAAAACGATATTTTATTATTTAATTATATATTACGAATTCCTCATCGTATCCAGAAATAATAATACATTCTATTTCAACAAAATTGTTATACAAATGGTTTTTTAGGGGGTTGCTGTTTATGTCTTTTGAGTAATCAAATATCACATCACATTATTTTCCATACTGCCATACCTCCACGAAATAACATCCAAGAAGAGCAGCTGTGTGGTTTATCCCCATTATTTCTTCTATCTGAGAAATAACTTTTACCGTATTCAGTTTACTGCTTAAACCGTTTACGTGATTTCGGGATATCTCATCATCACATCGTTGTTTATCTCTCCTCAGAAGCCAACAAATTTGATCTCTGTTTCCTTTCAGCTGCAATAGAAAACAAGAATAACCGAAAACCATTAAAATTGAGGAAAATGAGTCATGTTTAATCTCTCATAATTAGCTCCAGATGGTGACTCTACTTGTTATACCTCCTTCATGCACGCTCAAATTATGTCAACATGATTTTTATTTCATAACTAGCGTATTATAAACAGAGTCGAAATTTGAAAACAGTAGTAACTTGTACAGAGATGTAAATATGTATTGTGCAACATTTTAATATCTCAGACATTCTTATATTGTATATTCTTAATCGAACAATTGTTACTTCTGCCCCTTTTCTCTCATCTTCTCTTCTTCTTTATTTATTTTTATTTTTTGAATATCACTTCTTTTTACATTTTTACCCTATATTCTCAACCTTCATTAAGTTACTTGGTATTGTTCCGTCTAATCTAAAAACTTGATTTTTTAATTTCTTGACAAGTTGCCTGTTCATTCCTACCTTGACGTAAGTCTGCAAATTTCTGGCCTTGATTAGCTTGAAGTCCCAAGGAGTATGTTTGCCATTAGTCGCTTGCAATAACATCGAGTTGTAATCTTGTGGCGAACGGTAGTATGTTGGATTCTGTTTCACGTTGAAGTTTCCTGTCGATTGAAAGATATAGGGAGGTGGAACCCATGAGCGCACCAGGAGGGGGGTGGAGAACAGGGGTAATTTTCCCCTTTTGGGAAAAAAAGTGCCTCCATCGGGGCAAATGAGACGTGCCAAAAGAAACAGACGTCCTTTTGGAGACTATAGCTACCCTTGCGGAACCTTGGAAGGACGATTACCGGCGATTTACATATGGGAGATATTTTCAGCCCACCATCTACTTGTGCGCTCCACGTCAATCGTGGTGGCTCTCCGCTATGTCTTTCACAATCCCCCACCCCCTCTACTCCAAATCCTTGGTGTCCCACTGTAATAGAGGAATATGACATTTCCGTGTCACACTGCAACTTGACCCCCTGACTGAAAAAGCCTTTGTGATTATTTTTTTTCAAATTAATGAGAGCAAAGTAAATCTATGAAAACTCTAATGCATACTAGATGTATTAAGATGATGCAAAAATCTTAAATTATGCTTCCGTTTTCATGCATTCTTGGAGAACTTGGCAAATATTTCAGTGGGTACGAACATATCTATAGTCCCACCTTTTTTTTTCCTCGTTGGGCAGTAAAGTCACGGTGATTGTTTGCAGGGGGTCAAGAGACTCGGAGCGCCCCCCCCCCCCCCCACAAGTGTAGCAAGATTTGTTTTCTTACTGAGCCTGGGAAATGGGTGAGGGGACACCAGGCAGTGTAATACGGAAATACAGTATGCGACTGTTGTATTGGCGCAGCCAGAATTTTTTGTTTTTATTAGAGGTGAACTGATAATTGTTTGAAGACTATTCAAGAGGAGCTCCAGCATCGTTTGGAGTGAAATGTACCAGAAAAAAAAAAATCATCTCACTCCCCCACCACAGTTTGTTGGAAATCGCCCATCCCAGGCTCAGCAAAAAAAGCTATAGAAAATGGAATTTTCTGTACTTTCTTTGCTGAAAAATTAATCTGGTTTTGGGAGGATTCACCGAAAAATTCTGATCGAATTTGAACATTTCATGATGAATACTGTACTTGCTTGAATTTGAAGTTTGAAAATTGGCAACACCATCATCATCTCCTGGATGTGAAGTGCGCTAATGTACTCAAAACTTGCATTTTCTTTACCTTCTCTTTCAATTTTTTGTCTCATCCTTATCTTTTTTCTATCTTTTTGATTATTTTTCTCTGTTTGAAATGCTGAAATCGTCGACCGGCCCTCTCACTATATGCCAACTCCATTGGCGACTGTTGAGAACCTTGAAAGTGAGTGTTTATAGATTTAATTTTCAACTATGATAACGCAAAAACAAAACAGCTATAATTGAAACCCTGAAGCAAGTGAAGAAGTAAAGTGAAGGGCGGATTTAGATGCACGATGCTTTAAACAAACATCCTAGGTTTGAACTTTGCTTACCAACCCCCTTTCGACAAGACTCCCTGCAGAAGAAGTAACCGCCATCTTTCAACCACGACAGAATACGTTGCGTAATAGTTGTTACGTCACCATCACCCAGGTACATCAGAAACCAGTTAGAAAATACCAAATCAAAACTGAAGTAAAATAACACATTTAAGCAACGTTTCATGATGAGATATTTCAAGATGATTAAATATAGTTTATTAGGTCGGTTTATATAGCGACAGGCTGAAAGATTCATAAGTCAAGGTGGGGGGGGGGGGGGAGGAAGAGAAGATAGTTGTCAGTGAGCAGTCATGGAGAAGGAGATATAGTTAGTCAAAATGGCGCCACCGCATTGCCGAGGAATCAGGGTCAATCATTGACAAAAGGCTTCATTCAAGGTCATGTCTATTGTCTAATGGACAGGAGAGGCACGATTTAAGGTGTTAGGAATGGTGAGATTTCCGATGAGACAAAGTAAGTGGATGAATTAGGGTCAGAAGGCCAGGACTGACGAGAGTCAATTAAGTGGGGGGTTGGGTGGGGCAAGCAAGAATCAGTGAGAGAGGTCGGTGACAAGGGTATTGCTAATGGAATCAGAGAGAGGAGTTCAGGTAAGACAGAACGGAAGAGTAGTAAGGATGGGCAGGAAGCGGTAATTGAAGAGTATGGGTTGACAGAGATATCGCAAAATTAGGGATTTAAGAGAAATACTAAGAACTTAGAGGACTCTTATATATATATAGTCAGGCTAATGTACAAATATCTTCTAAAGATCTGGTAATTCAGTTCACTCACTTGATCCGACATTTATTCATGTGGTTTCTTGTTACATGCAACACAATGTATGTCCTACATATGCTCAATGGCCCCAGAATAAAGTCACGGTGAGATTAATAAGATGGAAACCCATGAGGCCAAACTGTTATGTGTCCGGGAACTTCTTTACTACTGATTGAACCGGCACACGACGTATCAATTTACATATAAAACGTTAATAGAGCACATCGTCTTTATAGCTTTCATTCAATTTGTTAATGGTTGGCCTTGATGCCATATACCAGCATCTACAAAAGCGTTTATTCCTTCTGCACTGTATTCAGTACATATCGTGTACAACGGTTTTCGTATCAATTCAGAGCATATATCGTCTATGTGAAATGCCAAATAAGTGCATCTGTGAAGGGTAAACATGCATTTCACGGTTTCACTGTTTCGAGAGCTGTCTTTTAAAAGAAGATGCAACTGACGTTTAATTCGTCTTAAATCGTAATAGATTTTCTTCGGTTTGGTCAGAGTTTCTTTCAGTGGCCTGAGTGAGGCTTTGACGCCCTTTATTTTGTGTGATACATCCAACCTCTAGTTAATATCAAAGTAATCTTCATTTTCTCCTGCTTATACCCCATGAAAAGGATTACCAAGAACAAATGCTTTGATGTCAAGCTTGCTGCCGACGTTCAAAATCACGACCTACTCTCTCAGAAATTAAAACGACTGGTTATCTCCTCAGAATCAAGATAGACCGGTGTACCAGAGTTACTGGATGGAGATATGAAATGACCGAGCTGGGGGGGGCACAAGAAAAAAATTGTCAACTAAATAAGACGTTTCCGGAAGATTCCTGAAATAGTCGTTGTGGATTCATTATCATGTTTTGACATACAACTTAACTTTAATATCATCAAACAACAAAGCCGAATAATGACTTATTTCCTTGACGACTGGCAATCCTGCGTGAGAGTAAGGATTCCCCCCCCCCCCCCCACAGTCCTTCCGTAACCTGTTGCAGACATCACATACCATTTGTGTTACCTTTCCCTTTATAGAAATGTCAAGAACTTAGAGCGACAGATTACTGTTTTAATCTTACGTTAAATTGTTTCATGTCCTTCTGAATAACAGCTCCCTGGCCAAGAGCTACTTATGACAAAAAAAACCCCTCTTTTTTGCATATAACAGATATGAAGGTACAAAGTAACTTTTCTAAATACCTCTCGCCTTCGAATTTAACATTCATGACATCTTCACAGATGTATTCGATATTGTCACATGATTTGTTGTTTTCTTTGTTTCTCTCGATAAAATTCTCGATAAAATCCACTGTGGTAACATGACGGGCTTGCTGTGCTAAAATTCCGGTGAATCTCCTGTAGAGTGAAAATCAAAACGAAAGAAACGACTGTTTCCCTCAAAGATTATCCGTTCACTACTTGTGCTTGTTTTGGGAAATAGTTGAGATTATGGACGGCAAGATTAATAATTATGTTATTAATAATTATGTTATTAATAATTATGTTATTAATAATTATGTTATTAATAATTATGTTATTAATAATTATGCTATGGTATTTTTTTTCCCAGAAATACCCCCACAATTTTCAACTCCACGTCAGTCTCAAATCCTGGTTATATCTCCACCTCTCTCTCTCTCTCTCTCTCTCTCTCTCTCTCTCTCTCTCTTTCTCTCTTAAGCAATAATATAGTCGTGAGGGGGAGAGGACTAGGGTTGAGTAAGTTGAGATTATATTTGGTGAGTTTGAGCAGGTCTCAATTGTGTCTGTTCTGTGCATAGGAAAAGTTTGTTCGTCTTTCACTGATTCCGTTTTCATTAGAATAAATAAAATTATCCTATCGTGGTAATAATACTTTATGGCTACCCTTCCTTAAACAGTCAGCTGTTATTATTTTACACATTCTATAAGTTAGACCCAAAGTGAATGACCCAAAGTCGGGCCACAGAAGGTACGATTCTCCACAAATGGTTTTTATAATATTGTCCCCCGTTACAAACTAGAGCAGCAATGCTGCCGAATCTCAGTGCTTCTAATTTTTGAATGTTCCTTTGTAAGAATGTTCTGAATATGTTAGAATACAGTTTAGTTGTGATTGAAAAGAACAACAGAATAAAGATGAAGTTTGAATATGGTTAATGTTAAGTTGAACTTTTTGAAATTTTGCCGGTCTGCCAAGATTCTCTTTAACGCTTCATTACTCCTTTTCCCTCCCCGGTTTAATTGAGGTAGGTAATGAGATCCATGTAACTGAAGACCTATATCCTACTTGAAATTCCAAGTTTACAAATCTTTATCAGTGTGTTCACAATTTGACCAATTGACCTCTACCAAAAACAATACAGGCTTGTTATAATCAATGAGATACACCTATACATTGCAAATATGAGACTTTTCCGAGCTTCCTTTTATGAGCTATAGTGTTTAGAATATGAAGGAAACAAAAGAAAAAGGAAAACAGACGCGCTATCGTGAATTCAGAGGTTATGATTATCATTATCACAGAAACCAAAATTTAACTTAAGTTCTCCTGGAGCATTTAAAGTGATTGCGTGTGTGGGCGAAATGTAAAAACATTGAAACCTCATGTCCAGAATTTATAGCATGTCTTTTAATTGTGCCATTCAGACAATTTCGGAAAACAAAAAAGTCTCAAGTGCATGCACATTATCACTAACTTACTGGTACTGGGCCATGTGAGACAGAGTAGGTAATTCTCAAATACAGAAACGACTTTAACGTTATGCAACTTGTTTACTGCAGCGTTAGTTGACGTTATGTAATGTCATGCAACATTACATACATGAACGCCTGCGTATAGGCATGCACTTGCAACAAGATGCATCTTGTCATAATTTTTCATCTTTATTCATCCTTTCATCTTTATTCATCAATCCGTCTTTATCTGTGACGTACACCTAGCATCCATCGTTCTTCTTTTGTACTTTATGTTGGAGTTAAGAATAAACGCAATTGAGTCCAAAACCCACTGTACTACGATAGTATATCATGTAATACCAGGGAGCTGTTATTTAAATAACAGCTCCCTGTTGATGCTCTTTATATACTTTTCGAAGGACGAGCTTCAAACACTTCTGTCCACCAAGACAAATAAAGAATGGAATCATGTTTAATTTATGCATGTACCGTGTGCAAAATGATGGAAAACGTCAAGTTTTACCAGGTTTCTGACACTTGTTTGGTCGATAACTTGCAAAACAAAACAAAAAACAACATACGTATATTTTCTTCATTTGCAAAGAAGCATGCTGGGGAAGCTTGATACACATTGGCAACAGACCCAGACATCAGCTTAAAAAAATACCAGAATGCTCAGCTAGCGTGACAGAATCTCTGTGCATGTAATGTACTGTGACATAAACTACCTTTTACACAGGTATCTGTCCCTGGACTAGTAATTTAGATATATCGCTTCGCTTGTCAGAAAGGCAAGGAACGTATGATAAATTATATTTGTTAGCCTCCCACCACACTTACCGCTGCACCACCGAGCTTTAAACTCACTCATGCAACTGATTATGTATTTACATATCCAATGGCTTATGCCAGAGCATTAAAAAAAAAGCACATTGCATTTGTTCTTTATTTTCTCTACAATAAAACCAATGTCTTGTGGATAAGGAAAACGAATTTGATATATTTGTGGGCACCTTGTAACATACTGCAGGGGTTCAGTTGATGTCATGAAGGAGGTAAAGGCTTGAACACACGTCCTGCAGTATGTAGTTTATCTGTCCATTAGAAAAGCCATCTCAACATCAATACCATGCAAATCACAGTGTATCCATTTTGAACAATATAAATTGTGGAGATAGCGGGAATGGAGTTGCTTTTGTGAAAGGCTGGTAGCCCGTCGTTGTGGTAAACTAATATATATCGTTTTGTGGGTTTTTAAACTTGCGCACAACAAGAGTTCTCCAGACATTACAGAGGCTAAATGAATAGCTACTTCTTTCAATTTTTTTAAGAGCAGTTCATCATTTCAACCGTTAAATTTTGACGAAATACGCAGGTAGTTTAAATTTCATCAATGATACCGGCCGGTGTGGACATGATCTCGCCGCAGTGTTCGATTCTACCAACTTCACACGCCGACGAGACACCGGGGAGTGAAGTTTGTCAAGTCCAGAAAAAAGGAAAAATCAAATTTTGGAGATGACTGAATGCCTCAATGTCTGAATGGACCAATCACTGCTGGAACAGTAAACGTCACCATTCACGTGACTCTAATATTTTTAATTTACTTTGAATTTGATAATATCACGAAATTATGTACGTTTGAGAAAAAGTGGCACTTGTACCAAAAGTTCATTTGTCGTCATGTGAGTATATCAAATGGGTGGAATATAACATATCAAAACGCCATTTGTTTGATAAAAACCTACCCATTCAAACAATGTTTAGGGAAATACCCTTCAGTTAGTGGGCCTGGCACTTACCCAATACCTCCCGCCAGTTCCAAAATTCGTTTCCCTTTACATTCTGGGAGCAGGCTCAATATTTCAGGAATTTCTTTTGAACTAAGCTGGGATGCCCTTGTGTCCAGCATCATTTCTTCAATTCCAGGATCTTTAGAGTAGATCGACCAAAATGATTTCATGTCTTCTCTGGTAGCACAATCTGGAGAACAGGAACAAAGCAAATTGTGTGTATCAACGTAATGATAACGTCATTGGTGTCTCTACTTTATAAAAAACTAAAATTGCTATTCTGTTCTATTTAGCAAAAAAAAAAACTTCGATACTGTTTTTGCGTACTACTATTGTAACTTACCTGGCTAATTGCGATATTAGAAACAGAAAGTGCAATGTTACTGGTATGTGTCCGCTGAATTCAAATCATACACACACCAAACCACAGTGTAGGCCTGCATGTAGGCTATCAGAAAAGCATAAACTTCACAGTACCTCAGTTGGATCTGCCTTAAGTTAAATAATAAATTGGGTAAAATATTTATACCACGATATTCAAATCACATAATGCAGACAATAGCACTGAAAACGTCTGCCACTGATCATTAAATGGCAACTAGTATATAAGTACTGAAACTCTCTTAAACAAAGACACTGCAAAATCGGCGCTTTATGAACCGTCTGTTTAGTAAAACAAGACATATTATTGCAAATACAACAACATATCTCACCTCTCCGTCCATATTTACTGGGACAATCACATTTGTTTAAAAAATAATAGATTACATTACCCATTATATTTCCTGTAGCAATTAAGCCTTTCCTAAGCCTCCTGGCAATGCTACTGCAATGGATTAAGATTCAAAGTCTTCTCCTTGACTTTCGATATACATGTTTGGGTATTACGTCAGCCTATGAGGCTATGTCAACATCCGTCACGAATAATTATGTATTTGTTTCATACTCTCAAGGTTTTGATATTGACAGGGAAGAACTTGTGCCTGTCAGTCACTGACTTTGGTTAGGCGGCTTCAATTTGTAAACGATGTGATATCCTTGAACAAAAAGGGTTATACGCCGATTTAAATTCCATGTGTGTTAGTTGGACATCATTTGAACTGGCAGGTTGTAAAACTTTTGGAAAAGATTACTAAACAGATCGGGAATGAAATGTAAGAGAAGTGAGTTAGTAGTCAAGTCGTTGTGGCGTGTTTCTACCCCTTTGACCTTTGACATTACACCGCTTAAATACAATTTAATTTCATTTGCTCTAAGCCTGAATTAGTATAGTAGTGTTACTATGTGATAAATGAGTATCTGAACTCGAAGTGGTGCAAGTTAGGTATAGCGCTAGTTCAATAATTGCCTTACAAATTATACTGAACTTACAATGTGTGCCCTTTAAAGTGATAGACATGGGCCCTGGATACGTTTTTTCCTCTGTCACCTGAACAGGACCCCCACCCCCCCCCACCCCGCCGCACCGAACCCCCGTTTGTCCTCAGTCATATTCGAGCAAGGTGGATTGCCTTGAAAGAAATTCGTCTGCTACAAAATCGATAGGAATCATGTGTGCGAGTATAACTTGGAGGAATCGGGTGTAACCGTGAAATGTAGAGCACATACATTATTACGGCAGACAAGACCAGTTTTTGCCGTTGTGTGGATATGAAGTGAAATGAACGCCCGTATCTCTTCAAAAAAATCTTCGTCGTTTAAAAGATTTATGATGCTATAGTATAATATTTGCTGGCAGAGTGTAGAATACTGAGTCAGTAAGTTACGCCTCTCTTCGGGTACCAAAGTCTGAACCGAATCATTACACCACGTGTTATAGATCATCATAAATCAATGAGAGGAGGCGGTGGCGATATTTTGTCCGACTAAATTTGACGCCCAGGTCTGATAACATTTCTCTCAAGTATTGGTATTGTATGACCGGGCAATATGACTCGATCGAATAAAATCGTTATTCATTACCCCCCCCCCCCCCCCCAGCAATACCATCTAGTGCCGGAAGCTGCGGTAAATGTATTCATACACCAATATGTAGAAGTACGAATTTTTGTTCTTCCTCCTGCCAATCAAGTTAATTATTCCATACATTTCCTTCTAGAAACTCTATTGGGAGTACCATTTCACATTTACGCGGTGCCACCGAGTACACCCACACACACACACACACGCACACATAGGCTACATACACTTCCATTCCATTCGTATATTTAGGAAAACAACGACATTCCTATATTTAGGAAAACAACCAACTACCCGCCATTTCCTTATGCTGGATGGTAAACATTCCAGAGAAAATTGGTCTGACCAGGTTGGCCTACTGTTGAAGTGCCTACGTGCATGATATGAAAACTGGCAGCCTGTGTAACATAAATTAGGCATTTATCAATCATGGTTCCCCGGAAGCTGTTCTTATTCAATCCAATGCCAATACATAGTTTTGTGATTAAATTAATTTTGGATGAGCACAATATCTGATTGGGAAGGGTGAGAGCAACTGGGTGGGGGGCAACTGATGGGTAAGGAAACAGTGTGGAGGGGAAAATGCCCCCTCATGCCCCCCCCCCCCCCCGTAGCGCCGCCACTGCTCCCTCGATAGTTCCGAATCGCCCTTTCCGGGCTTCCATAGAAGCTTTACAAACCCTCCTTATGGTCGGAAACGGTGTTCTAAGCTGCATGTACCCAGCCTTGATATAGGGATGTCATGTCCAGAAATTTTCTAAATTAATCGGAAAAAACATCAATCTATGAGAGAGCCTGATGAGATGTGAGGGAGAAACTTACGGGTGCCGCTTAAAAGTTACGTGTGAAAAAAAGTCGAGAAATAATTCCAAAAGGAATTTTTCTTGACGGCTTTGAAACTACGAGAGCAGTGTACTGTTGCTCGAATTAAATGACGGATTCAGGGGCCACATTATGTGACTGCACCTTTTGTCATTACATTCGCTATATCTTGCGTTTCCAACACTGCGGTGCGTTTTTTAATTACAAAAATCGTCCATTTGTCTAATCCGTATGCCAAGTGCCGTGGCCGAGTTAGTGGGATATCCAGATATTTTTCCGGGGGCAAACACCTAAATTTTCCGATCTTCTTTCCAGGTGTGAGCATTACTTCTTTCTTTCGGCAATCTAGGGTTACAAACATATTGCAATGGCGTAGCTATCTTCCGGGGAAAGGAAAATCTTCCCAAAACTTCTCAAGGTGGCAGGGTGTTAGCTGGATTTTGTAGCGGTGTGGTATCACACGGGGACGAAAGCTGGTCTGAGTCTCTAGAACTCCACGGTGGATATGATGGAATGGATGACTATTAGCCGTTCTCAGGGGGTTGTGACCCCCTGCCCTTTGGAAAATGTTGCTTACGTAGGGTGGACTTTAGGAGGCTAGGGTGAAATGGTGCCCCTGTGTGGTCGCTTAGCGTTGTAAAATAACTGCCGTTTAAGGTAAGAAATATCACTCTTATTATAGTCTTTGAGGAAAATGAACAATTGTCTTTGTATTTGTCACGAAGAAAATTAAAAAAAAATAAGTTTGTCGTCATATCAGTGAGTTATTTGTTTCTTTTTTAAAATCAGACAAAAAAGAGATCGAGAGAGAGAGAAAGGAAATATTCAGCTGCCAGTAAGAAAGGATAGTTCTCTGTCTTATTGCGGATTGCTGTTTCAAAGAGGAGATATCAAACCCGATGGAAGTATGTAGCGTTCAATGGTCAAGTTTTCAGTTCTATGGAAAGCTTCCCTTTCAATGGAAAACCACGATGTGCATTTTACTTTATGCGCCTTCCATGAAATTTAACATTAAAAATCTCTAGACAAGACGATTATTGTTAATGTGTTTCGTTTCACATTAGTACTGGAATAATATTATGTATAAAGATGTCAGTGCTCTGATTGCTGCCATAGGCTTCCTGTAACAGATGATTAATTATTCATTTAAGCACGTTTGATCGAGGTGTCACGAGCTCGGCAGTTAAAGGACATCCCCTTTCTCTGAATGTTTATAATGTTCACCGAATGATGACTTTTTCAACCAAAGGTTAAAGCTGTGTTTACTCTTCGCTTTTATTGGAAACCTGATCTTCATTTTCGTGATCCATTAGAATGCTTACTCGCTGATAAATAATAACAACCTTCTACCTTTGAATATAAGATATTCCAGCGAAAGAAAGAGCAATTATCCAAACCATGTCTTAAGATTTTCGTGTTTTTCAATTACATTGCTCGCAAATACCGTAGACTTGTACCATTCAAATCAAGGCTTATCCAAGCTTCTTAGGTATTGTTTCACCTGAATAATATAAACGGCGTTTAAGATCAAAACTTGTATTGCAATATATGTGGTAACATTTGGAAAGAGGGCGCTATATATTTTTAAAGCATTTTGTCTGCAATGGACTTTTCATTTTAACTTTCTTCCACCTATAGAAATCGAGAACCCAACTCAGTGATCCTGAAGTATGAGGTTAATGTCATTGTCACACCACAACAAAGAACTTTCTGCCCAAAACGCATTTAAATACAACCTCACGTCCACCACAGAATCAGAAGTGTGACGTTGGCGTAGAATCAGGCTTTTGTTACCTTCAGTGGGGAATATTCAATATGGTACTTTAATGCACATGTACTTCTTGTTTTCTATATAAGATATTATAAATAAATGCCATAGTGCAACAACAATATCACACCATCTCCCCCCCCCCCCCCCTTTAAAGATCATTCCCTTACAGATCACTTTAGGACTTGTAGTGTATTGCAATGCACTTTGAAAAGAAATTGTTAGAATTAACAAGAAATTAATAGCAAAAGTGACAGTCAGCACCGTCGATAGACAGCTCAAACATTCTAAAATTTCCAAGAGACCCATACACTCCCAACTGCAGAAGTTGCGTTCATAGCTATTACATCATATTCGATATTTCGGTGGAGTAATTGAAATCAGGCGGTCACTTTTTCAAGCTTAGCATACCTGTATACGGCAACTAAAACCAATATTGTTCATCTGTTTATCTTTCTCTTTTTGATAAAAAGTAGCAAAGACAGATATAAGCCAATAACGTAAGTTCGTTTCTTGTTCTGTGTTTCATACAAAATATCGAATACAAACGAAAAAAGAGTCGAGAATGTGATTAAGCTTATCTTGTTCAATTTTAACGCTGGAGTATGAGCTGTACCGGTAATCATGTGGTCGCCTATACCTTTGTTCTACTTCGGTGTTTCAGGAAGGAGAAAGTAGGGGAAAAGATCACCTGTCACAAAATTGAACAAGAACTATGCATACATCTTCCAGATATTTGAATATGAAAATTATCTTGACATTTTCGTTGGCCCTACAAAATTCAGACTCTGCAAGAAAGCGTAGCAGTAAATCACTGTTACCTGAAATCAAACAGACCAAGGGGAATGGATATGAATATTCATGTATGCGAAAATGGAGCTTACACAATGTTTTCTTTGTTTGTTTGTTTTTCTTTTTTGTAGTGACTATAACACATGTGACTTTCAGTGGCGAAATATGACAATTTTTCAACTCATATTCCCACTTTAAGGCATATCCACCACACATATACAAAAACAAAAAGCAAAACAGCAAAACGAGGCTCTGTCAACCCTCTCAACTCAACACGATTGGAAGAACTATATTAACTATATATAACTCCTACAATGAAAACAAGATTTAATTTTAACATTCTAAGAATTGTTAAACTGCATTCATTAATTTACAAGGCCTGGACAAAGGATTTATGAACCTTTCAGCTGCTAAAATAGCTTGGATATACCTTTAAGTTTTGCACTTATGATATATACGATAAGTATGTCTCAAACTTTCCTTCCATGCCCCTTTCCAAATGAGCCCTCCCCTTCCTATCTCATTTTTGTAATCACTTATGGTTGCATAATTTTCATTTGTTTTCTTTATTATAAGACTGCAAAAAATCAACGGAAAATGCCTTCCGCACCTCCCCAATTCTCAACCCGCACAACCTCACGTGTTTCCCCTATTTTATATGAATTGTAGGATAGCCCTGACTCCATCCCGATGGTCCTCGGTGAAGTGGTGGAATGATGATGATGACATATGAAACAATCCTCAATTTCTTTTACCCTCATATCGCCACCACGAACTTCCCCACCCACTACACACTCACCACCCCCCCCCCCACCTTAATCCTTATTCGCTTCAAGCTATTAACACTGGCAAGATTTAAATTTTGTAATGGGTCATGCTATCATGCATGGGCGTCAGCAGGTTTGAGAAAGTGAGGGGGACACCATTAGTTGGCGCGTAGCTAACAGAAAATTTTGGGTACATAAGACCCCTAGATCGCAGGAGACGGCCTTCCTGAGTCGTATTTAGTTACATCAGAACCAGATCTGTGAGTTTTGTCTCACAAAACTAAATTCCGACAGAAAGTACTGGTAGAAAGATGCCGCTCTGACACCAAGGGAGACGAATTACACAGCGACCATCGCAACTGTGATAGAAAATCGCGCATATGCATGTGACTTTTTTAATAACTGCTCTGAAAAGTGGGTGGGACAAATGATATGATATCCCCTCCACTTTTGAAAGTGGGGGGACATGTCCCCCTGTCCCCCACCTGTTGACGCCCATGCTATCATGGATGCCGCCATACGATATTTGAATATATAGATACAATATTCCCTGTCTCTATCTAGTAACACGACATGCCATGGCAGAATGCCTCAAAGTTTATCAGTTTTCAGTTGAAATCGACTTAACTTGTTCCACTTGTTTGTTGCATTCATGTCAGCTATTTCCTCCCCATATGTGTATTAATTCAGATTTTAATTTGGAATACTGTGCCTACATGGAGGTCGAAATCGATGTTGAAAGATCCAGACACACTTTATCTGAAATCGTGACGTCATGCATAGAGCCGTAGACAAATCTAACTCCCCCACAAACTGAAAGATGATCAATAAGGATGCTGCCCCTCGCTTGTGGTAAATTGTAATTCATTTGAATTTCATATGCCTACTTTTATTTCAAAAAAAAAGAGAAGAATATGTTTGCCAATTGTGTGTGACGGATACCTGTATAATGTTAATTGATTAAGCCCTGACAAATGAAAGCTATGACAAGCACAGATTTCATAGAAAGATTAGTTTGCGTAGTTCGAGTTTGAATTAATTAGTGAAGAGCTATTTTCTCTGTAGACTGCAACTGCAGGTATGCACCCATGCAGTGAAGGCAAGCCTTCAGTACTCCTGCAATACACATATGTATGTTAACTGTTGAAACTAAGGTACGATACTTCTTCGTCGCTTCATGGTTCGGAGTGTATGTGTAGCACACTGTGTGAATTCATATGTACAACATCATTGATCAGAGGGAAAATCGAGGGGAAAAATGCTGCATTCCATACTGAAGTAAACAGTTAAATATACCAACCATGTATACATTACTCGTAGTTGCGTCGCCACAGAAAGGGGGGGGGGGGGGAGGGAGGACAGGTGTCTTCCCATCAAATTTTGACCCAGCAAAAAAAGTTTCTTGAAAACGTAATTTAAGCTACATTTATTGGTAGGGGGGTAGGCTGAAGTGTAACTTAACGGAGACAATGGCCTCGGAGATGACATTTTCGGTAATTCGGTCAAATGTTTACGGCCAAAAATTTTCCTGTATGCTCCGTTAGGCTATCTTATGCGCGTACACTCCTTTTCATTGTCTATACGGTATGTCCTGTCATTGGCGTATGGCAATGTGTCCCCCCCCCCCACATACACACACACATACACACACACACACACACACACATACAATCACAGATCCTGGAGGCGCTCTGAGAAATCATATGTTATTTACTTATTTTACGTAATGTCATGTAAAGATCAGGTCAATATAAGCGTGGAACTGAAAAGTTATTTTTTTTTTAATCGCCTTCTGTGAGAGGAAAATATAGGCATGTTCATGAAGTCTTTGCCGAAGTACGAAAGTCTTCTAATGCCATGCAAATAAAGTTATTAATTTGTTACTACAAATTAATCATTTGTAATAACAAATCAATAGTTTTAAAAACAAATAAATAGGCTTATTTGTACTGATAAAGTAGTAATTTGTAATAATAAATTAATAGTTCGGAATAACAAATTAATAATTGCATTAACTAATTGCATAATTGCATTAATAATTGCAAAGTGTGTACTAATTTGTTACAAAGAAATAGTAATTTGTAAGAATAAATTATTTATTCTCAGTAACAAATTAACAATTTTTACTTGTATGTCACTAACAAGTTTTCGTACCAACGAGGTATCTGACGGGAACTTACAACAATCTTTGAAAGAATGCACAAACCTGGGTATAATCTAAAAGATTTAAAGTAAATAAGCTGTCGTCGATAGTACTTGAATTACAAAGTATTATAATCTTGCAAATTCTGATATTTCTGAATATCACTACTGCAAAAAAAAGGTATGTCAATTGCCAAATTAAGCAATTCAACAACAAAAATAACATCACAAATGGAATTAGCATAGGCATGAATTAGCATTTTTAGGTGACTACAGTTTCCCTGTAAGAAGGAGTTTATAGTTTTCCTCCATACCAACAAATGACATTTTCAACACTATTTCGTGTTCTTCTTTTCTCATGAAATTCATATATATTATGTATTCATCCCATTGAATTAAATTCTCCCACTCATCACATACCATTTGTCGATATACTAGTAACTCATATAGACTTTTGCTTGGTAGTTACAAAATTACACAGTAAGTACGACTGACACGCAGTATATGGGTGCCATTAAAGACTGTATACAAGTAAATGACTACAGCAGTAGACGTGCACCCAATACTAATTTATTTAAGAAATATTGAAAGGCATCTATTGTATCATCGTAGGAAATTTGGACTTTTTTCAGTCAACACACGGGCAAATTGTATCTCTAGATTTACTATATGATCTATATTTCAGTCGGCTTATAAGGGGGTCACAATCACTATCTTCCTTTTTCTTTTGTCTTGATTCATTCATATATTGTCACCTATTTCTTCCTCCTTTTGCATTATGTATAATTTTGCATATGAATTCTGTATATAAATTTTTGAATGTCTTGTATAATGACAAATGAAATAAACAACAACAACAACAATATATGATGCATTATTTCATCGATAATTGCCCAATTCTGTCAGGTTTCACAACATTAAAATATCTGGATTAATATCCTGTCGATACTGAAACTTCAGCAGTCGGTTGACGTGCACAAGCAAACCTTAAGGAATTTTAGACCCACGTTCGCAACGAAAAAAAATTGAAACTCGGACCTATGGTTTCTCAGGTGCCGGAAGGTGCCCTGAAATCCAATAGATTCCTCACTGTAGTTGTCAGCTGGAGCCTAACTCCCCATTATCATCTTTAAACTCCGGATTATATTCCAGGATATTTCTGGTCAAACTGATCAAAATATAAGGCCACATGTCGTCGAAACACATGTCTCTTATATACCTCTTACACCAACGTATCTCAGCACGTAATTTTTGCCTATCATCTTTTCGACATAGATCAAAATGAAAGAAACAAACAAAAAAAAACAACAACAACAACAATCCACTCATTAAGGCGTGCTTGCCACAGAGCAGACTTACAACACCGAGAAGAAACCGAGGGAACAAGTTTAAGTGTCATTTTCACTTATTTTAACAAATGCATATTTTCAAACAAGAGAACTTTGGGCAACCTGCATTGGGCGTTGTGTCTGTAAACCCCAGCTCTATATGTACATGGTTGTACACAAGAACTAATTTTAGAAGCATTCAACCGGAGACCAATCAGGACCGTAGCTATTAATTATAATTTTAGAGGAGCCTGTCACATAACTGAGAAGAGCCTACAGTATGTTAGAAAAAAATACTCATTTTTTGGAAATATCAATATATTTAATCCTCATAAATCAGGGGACCTATAATATTCCCGGGCCTTCTCAACCTGCTCCTGACCCCGCGACTCCCGTAGCTACGCCACTGAATCAAATAAGACAAAAATTACTTGCTGATCAATTTCTTCTTTCGATGGAGATGTCCTATCATTTTATGACATTACACTTCATGTTCAACAAACTTTTATTTCGGTCAAGTAATATAAACAATTTCAAATATACGTATACATAAGTACAAAGTTTGAAGACGGAGGGCTACCCACAGGAAATTTAGCAAAGCTTATAAGAGTGGATACCCCATCCCCCCCCCCCCGCCCCAGAGAGACACAATTAAAAAAAAGAATAAAAACACTGAAACGGTGGGGCAATAAAGAAACCAAAAGACGTTAGACACAAAGAAAGAAAGAAAGAAAAAAACCCGTCTTGACAGGAAGGTACGACAGAGGCGTAATTGACAATAGGAAAGGTTCTAATTTACTCTTAAAAGTGTTAAAAGAAGAAGGCAATGATTGGTAATACTGTGAGGAAGACAGGACTGAAGTCTATAAAGAGGTTTGGTGAAAAATGTGCGACGATCTGGTTCAGTAAGCGCTAGCTTCATGCATGACTCATTCGAAGGTAACCATTAAATATATTGGGTAATTTGCTATTTAAATAGTTGTAGGCGAATAAACCACATTGGTAGTGGTTAATATCGTATGTAGACCAGAAATTTAATTTACTGAATAGAGGAGGAGTGTGCTGAAAGTATAGTGGGTATTTAAGATGTAACGCACAACTCTTTTTACAGAGTTAATAATGGCAATAATTTAGACGGGTAGGTAGAACTCCACACGATATTACAGTAGGGGAAAAAAAGGGAAGGACAAGAGTATTATAACGAGAGATGAGGACTTTCCTAGGTAGGGTTGAACGGAGACGACCGATAATTCCAATATTCTTAGATACTTTCGTAGTTACTGAATAAATGCGATCTTTCCAAGTGACATGCTTATCAATTAGAGCCGCCAAGAATTTAGCAACATTTGAGAGAGGTATTAGAGAATCGCAGAGATTAATGGACTTAAGTGCTGGATCAATCGGCTTATATTGACGGGATTAAACAAAACAGAGGTTGTCTTATTAACATTTACAGATAGCTTATTGACACAGAACCATCTGTATATCTTCACAAATTCTTTCTGAACAAAATCAAATAATTGGATGGGGTCAGGACTCGGTGCAGATTATCGGTAACTTTATGCAAGGTCATTAGCATAAATGATGAAAAGCAACGGAGCTGGTGTGGACCCTTGTTTTAGATCACAAGTTATATCACGATAATGAGAATTCACGTGATTGATTGGAAACAAACTGATATCCTGTTACAAAGATACCTTGTAAACCAGTTTAAAGCGTTACCTCTCATTCCATAATGCTCAAATTTACTGAGTAGAATATAATGGTGAAGGGAATCGAACTCTTTAGACAAGTCTACAAAAGTACAAACTTGTGTCTTTTTTCAAAAGCGTTGGCAATCATATCAGGAAGATGAAGCAAGGCATGTGTGGATGATAAACCCACCTTGATACCTTTAAAAGATATTATGCTTCAAAAAATAACTGAACGATCTTTCAAACATTAATTTTTCCAATATTTTAGAAAAGCATGGAAGAATTGAAATAGGCCTGTAATTTGGATTTGTTCACTCTGGAGACTCTATATGGATCCACTCTAGTGGTCGAAGGCCCAGCGGTGGGTAGAGAGGGCTTTTGAGGGTTTAGTTTGGTTGCACATGCAACAATGGTTACCTAACAATTCGTGCCTAATATGACGAGGGTGATGTGACACTCCAGGTGTAACATGCAGGCTCGCAAATTCTATAACATGTCTACGACCGTTTCGAGCAGGTGACAATAGCGATGATAGCCCCATTTACAATAGTTCTCGGACATCAACAGAGTCCTGTATATTAAGCTCAGACGGTCCTCCTTGCCTGTGGATCGAACATCAGGTCAAGTCTCCACCCTTAAAGGCACAGTTTACTGCCAATTGAAGAGGTTGCAGACCAACCCAATGTCATTATTTTGTTTAATTCTGACTGACATATCGCCGTTTGACTGAAACAGCTGGTCAAGCCTCGCCGGTGGAAGGACTTTCAGTTGTCTCAAGTATCAAAATACAGTCAGGCACATTGTTGCAGGAAGTCATTGCTTTTCTTTGAATTGGAGTTCTCATTTTACCTTGACATTTGACTCTGGTGAAAATGAAGATTGGGTGCATTGTGTAGATTTACCTTAAAATATTCTAGAATATATGGTCACATCTCTTCAACATACTGTAATCATGTTTCCTTGTTTAGCAGAAATACGGATATTCAAAAAGTTGTACATCATTGCGTGACATCACAGATTTCCGAAAGTGCAGTGACCCATTTAAAGTAGACATCCCTTCAAAAATCCATGATTTCTAAACGGAACATGCTATTGGGATATGATTTTCAGCATTAAAGAGCTAAAAATATTCCTAATTTGGAATATCAATTGCCTTCAGTTACCAATACCTTTACATCGCTCAGATTTTCCATCATCTCAAATGTCCGCTGTGCAGCCACATTTCAAAGACAAAAAAATGTCACAAAATCTTTGGCTGAGCAGGGTTTGAGAGCAGCCTTCTTTGAAGCTCATTCTCGCAAATCGCAAATCGATGTGGCCTGATGGAAACTGCCCTGGCCAAAGTTCATCGCACTCGTTTCTGAAGTCATCTCCTGCCAACGATTGTCCTCCTGACTGGCGTGTTGTTCTATGGAAAACTATGATGATCGTTTGATAGTGATCTAGTAATTTGAACTGCAATCAGTGATTTAACGGAACTATTTGAAGAAAAACCATACTTTACTTAGCTTCTTGAAGCCTTAAATTTCAAATCAGATTCTATGCCTCATCAAAAACATGTAAACCCGCTTCGATGGAATTATATTAATGAAAAATGATAATAATGTTTAGTAAGCTACCCCGTACATCATGCCATCGAGACCATAACTATGGCAACCTACTTAAGGCCCTATATAACTTATATAACTTCTTTTTCATACAGCATCATAAGGCAATCAACACAACAGCTTCTTTATACCTTCATTATTTAGGTAAAAGCAGCAATTTACATGTAGATCAGACTATTTTAGATTGTCAAAAGATGGTAATTTCGATGTCTTAGCAATATATGCTCCTATAGGCGTCCGTACAGGTCACAGGCGTCAGCTGTTGGAATAACAAGATCTTGGTGGTATGACAACTATTACGCAATACATGTTTACTACTACCACATTGTACACATCATTCAGTCCGCAAACAATTAAACGGAAAGTTTCTCTCTTCTTAGTTGACACAGCCATCACAGAGAGATTGTATAGTATCACGTTTTCCCCGTCGCCACCTGGGTATACTGGTAGATCGAGAAGTCAGTGAAAAATTTCATCTTGTTTCGGTCAGCTAACAATTTTGGAATGCAACAGCGTGGCCTCAGTCATAACAGAAGAAGTAGAACGTTCAGTCGCACGAGGAACGCAATTCACTCCGTTTGACACGTAGCCTTTACCTGGTAACGAGCTTGCTGTTGCCTCTTATTCTTAATAAGGCTTAGGAGTTAGTTATGGTTAGGTAGCCGTGGCCCTAATTTCTTTAAGTACAACTGTTTAAAAGCTGTAACAAAATTAGCTCTTTGCTCATATTATTGGGTTATTCCTATGCATATTTGGTGGCCCTACGCATGAAATAGAATGGCAGCTGCCTGATGTTAATATAATAATTATCAGACCTATTGCACAAAATGTACTGCAAGACCTAATTTAAGTAGAATTTGGTGATGGTTAGAAATAGAACTAGGCCTTGGCATATATGCACTTCAGTAGAGTTATTTGTCCTCTGCCATTTTCAAGACAAATATATGCTCGTAGTGAGCTACAAACCGGATATGATATGACAAACATACAAGCGCTCAGAGAAAATCTTGCAGTTTATTATGCTTTTTACAAAGGTTTTCCCAATACCGACGAGCGAAGAAACATAATCACCCACAATGACGACTACAGTGCTACAAAACGGTTTGTGCTAATTTTCATTTTACCTAGTTCAAAATTTAATGTTAGGTATTTTAAGAAGTGAATCTGTTAGAGCTCATGAGTCTGCAAACAGCTGCATTGTTGAGGTCGTAGGTTTGCAATGCTATCTTCGGAGGCTATATAGCCTAGTTCAAAGTTGGTGTATGGGCCGTATACACGCATATTCATGCTAGTGTAAGGTATATTCATGCAGATGGCATGGAGTCATTGGTGAAACTTTATCTCAATAGCTTCCACAGGCAGTGTCTATATGTACATAATACCTTGAAAAAGTTCAGCAAGTGCTGTTACTTACATTTATGCATTTAATGACCCCTAAGTGGAACATGCCTATTTAACCTTGTGATCTAGCTTTCTTTTCAAACAAGTATTGTATAGTTTTCTCACTGCATTAACGTGAAGTGGAGTTTGTAGAAATCTTCTGATAAGAGACTACATATGAGGATACCTCAGAAATCATTTTTTAGGAGCTGGATCCTTAAATTTTCAAAACTCTGTTGCATGAAAAATTCATAATTCATAGCAGTATTTGCAATGGCCAATAACTCAACCAGCCCAGAAGCTTGTTTAGTCAGTTTCAAATTCATTTGTTACGCCATTAAGTAAATATGTTTGTTTTCAGATCAACCTTAGTACTTTGAAACTAGAATGCCTGTAAAAGAAATCATGCCAAAGTAAATGTGTAAAAACAGTATTAGATAAACAATGGTGAAGAAGGTACAGTATACCACCAAATTTTACTGTACACTACCCTTGATCCTGATGACACAAACGGGTCTCACGTGGACAACTCAAAGTGTTTTTCTGTGCAAGAATTATGGCATAGGTCGTCAATGCGGGGATCAAAGTTTTCACAACACACATTTTCCAGATAGTTAAGAGGGGTTTTTGAATGGGATATAATCTTCAATGAAGGAGACCTAGAAGAAGAAAAATCTCTGTAATTTACAGTGCAATCTTTGTTCCAGCAAGCCCATAGAAATCGCTCTGCAAAGTTAATGAGTACACACGCACTGACAAATATTTTTTGAGTCAAAAGGTTTTCCATGGTCATTTGTCATGCTGAAGGTCAAATTGATGCTCCAGGTCAAATTGTACACTATTAATGGGAAATGAGGCAATGTTCACCCAATCAATCTTTCAATCTTCAATTGTTTCATTATTTCAGTAACTCATATACAGTGCTTTGAGGAGATGAAGCTAATTGTTGATGTTTATTAGTGAGTCTGAATGGTTTAACAGGGATTGAAAACCTTTTTTTTTTTTCATTTATGCCAAATTGTTGCCTTTTAAACACTTTATCTTCCTTTAAGTTTAAGGGACATTTTCAGTTTTTACTGAAGGATCAACACAGCAATGTACGGAAAACCTTTCTCACAATTTTCATGTATCCGTCTCTCACTCCATTGAGCCTTAGAAATTGAGAAGTAACCTGTTTCCAGATTGAATACCCTAAGGTTACACTACCGCACCCCCTCTGCTAGGACTAATTGCTACAAATACAGTTTTATACCAAACACTATTCGGAATTGGAATGATCTTCCTGACTGTCTCATTGAGAGGGCTGTTGGTCACCATAAGCCTGTGGAGATTATTATAAATTCACTGAGGGTTTGACCGACCTCACGACGCGTACGTGGTGTACCAGTGTCCTCGGATGTTTCACCATTTTTCAAAAGAAGAAGAAGAGGTCACCGGGTCACATGTGCCTTATTCAACTTTTAGTCCAAATAGCAAAAGTTGAAAATGTCAACCTGAAAATAAAGTCGCTTACTGAATTCAAGACGACTATTTCGAACAGCTTTTATGATCAATTCTGTTTGCAACAGTTACGTTGAAAGTTGCGCATATGTGAAGTAGCCTTAAGTGATAGAAGTTGCCACCAGATTTTCCTGGAAAAATTGTTATGCAATGCAACAAAACATTTTATGAAAAAATTGGCAATGTCGCTAGCAATCACCTTTGATTGTAATTGTCACACACTCACACTTGTAGTGTACAGTACTTTGAATCCAATAAGAGAATGATTAGGATGTGATTTCTTACATTCTATGTAGACCATTTACTGTCTTGTCTGATTTGTGTCTTAATTGTCTGTCATGGAATGTTTGTTTGGTTTTTGGGGATGCTTAAAACTCCTGTTGACACTTGTGGCCACTTGAGCTACTGACCTTTGCATTTGCTGACTACAGTAGTACAATTTGTTGTCAGTCAAACTTACTGACACATAATTCAAAATCTTGTTTGAGAGATCCTGAAAGTAGAAACAGGTGAAGTTATTCTATGTTGACATTACAATTCTATTTTGATGTTAAATAAGTACTGTATGTCAGTGTACAATGAGTTGGAGAAAATGTAAAAGTTTATAGAAGAAAATAGGTGTAACACATGAATATTGAGAGTACAGTAAATGTCAAAGACTTGCTCATATTGTGCCTGTAAGTCTGAAAGAGTATTCTTAAATTGGTTAATTTATCATGTATCTTGGGAACATGTAATATTCGGTAGAATCATTGTCAAGGTAAGTTGCTGCTGTACAGTTAAGGATATCCTGTTTGCTTTCATTCGTGTGGTTCCTATTTTAAGAAAACTTCAGTCCCTGTAAAACTGTTTTGAATGTTTTCTTTCAAGGTTGTTAAGCACTGTTAGTATATTCAATGTCACAAGGTATTGAATTCCAGGGTTGTCTCGATCAAGTGATGTTTCATCTCTGATGGCATTGCAGAAAGAAAGAAAAAAAAAGCAACCTTGCTGTGACTTTCTGGGCTAATGTAAACATTTCAAAGTCACTTTGACTTGATTGCTATCATTTTATCAAGGTGTTGACAAAGTTTGATTGTTGGAAGTTCCAAGATTGTATGCGGTCTGTTTGATGGTTGGGAATGCTACCCATTGATGACATCAAAGGAGAACATTTTTTACCGTGAGTGTCTTTGAGAGACACTTTTGAACTTTTTTAGCTGGACCTGTTGTTTGAGGAAACTGGATGAGAGGTTGTACAGTAGGTAAACCGAAAAAAAGGGCATACTTTGTACTGTACAGAAATTTCTGCAAGCATTGAAAAAATTATTTGGGTAAATGAATTGCTTCTCCCCTATATTCATTTACTTTTTATTTTCCTTGTGTCTAGTACTGAACTTTCATCACATACAGTTGAGAACACACTTTTCCATAGCAACACATTAAACAGACACAGTATTTTGGTATTCATATGTATATACTATAGCAGGGAATAATTTAGTGTTCAGAATTTGCATAGCAGTTTTCAGGATTCGATTGATATTTTGTTGCAAAATCAGAGGAAAACCATAATGTTGTAAGTACAAAAACTGCTACACAATATTCCATTTGTGTAGCAATTTCATTATATTGTATAGCAAAATGAGATGCAATACCAGATAAATTATTCACTGCTATAGTGAACTATACATATAATTGCATGCTGATGAAAACCTGCTTCTACTGTAGGTAACAATTGCTATGAAAATCATCTGATATTAAAAAATTGATGCCCATACAGTATAATGGGCAAGTCAACATTTGATGGAAAATTCACTTTGTGGTCAGTTTTTATCTTGAACATCGACAGATTGGTTTCCATCCTTACATTTTCATCCTTGCCCCATCTTTGAACCCTCAGGTGAAACCAGAGAAACGATGACCAAGTTTTGGGAGGACCACTCCCAGGATGCAAGCATCGAAGAGATGATGCTGGATAGCAATGCATCTATAATAAGCAAAGAAGAACTACCAGAAGTGATGGCTCTACTCCCAGAATTAAAAGGCAAAAGAATATTAGAACTTGGAGGTGGAATAGGGTAATACAAATGTTTGAAATCTCTCTCTCAACGTTCACTGAACATTCTAGATTTTAACTGTTCTTGCTGTCAGTGAGTGGTGTATGTATGTATTTGTGTATGTTTAGTTGCATGTCGTCTGATTTGTAAATATGGTATCCCAAAAAGGAAGTTTAGACACATCTCATATTTGATATGTAGATGGGTCACAATAAAAGAGGCCTCCTTACATGGACAACTACTCTTATTGGAGGCTGGAATCATATCTATGTACAGGTAGTGAATGTTTTGGCCAGTAGTTATCATCTGAATACATTACTTGTCTCCTGCAATTTGTGCTGCACAAAGTGTCATATATATACTAAACTTACCTTCTTTTGTACAGATGTCACCTACAGTACGTGAAAAAAATTACCCTGTATCATCCAAATGGAAAGTATTCTGGTGTCTTACGTTGGGATTTCCTCCTGTAATAGTGTAAGGGACAAGGATGAACTGCGCCTCTTTCCAATTTTCTTTGTTTTTATCAGGCGTTTCACAGGGACAATTGCACGAGAGGCCAGTCACGTGACTACGGTGGACTTCATGAATTCATTTATCGAAAAGAATAGGAAGCTGAACCAAGGCCAAAACAACATTGAATTTATCACCGCAGATGTCACCAAATTAAATTTGGAAAAAGGAAGGTAATGCAAAATTCCAAATTTTGTTGTTTTTCAATTTATAAAGCCGACTGGAAATGTGTCCTGTAAATTTACCAATAGATTGTGCTATCACAGCCTTATATTGTTTAATTTTAACACCACTTGGAAAACCCTTAAAGCACAAACAAAAGAAACAAAAGGAAATTATGACATAAGTGGGTTGTGGTGAGGTGTTGGGAGGAAGACTGGCAAGACTCTAAGGGAACATAGTAAATGACAAGTGAATGGGTCCAAAATGAAAGAAGAATTTTTCACTGCAGGAATTTCAATCCTCAAACCAATACCTTGTTCAAAACCCATGGTATTTTTGTTTTTATTAAGACTTCACTGGTCAGACTTTCATTTGGCCTCAAGATTACAAAATGGCATGTTACATGGCAAATTAGTGTGATATGGTCTTTGCTGTATTTTGAAATATAAGTGTTTATTTAACCTTGAAGTTCCACATGTTGTAGATTAACCTTAAAATGTTGTGGAATTAAAAAGTTCTGTGACATGAATCTAAAAAAGAACTGACATCATTCAGAAGTTTTGAAGTAAAACCCTGAGTGAAAATCCACTGGAATTTTGTCTACATCTATTATTGTTTTTGAGATTTTTCAAAGTTTGGCAAAAGTGCAAAACAGATGACATGCAGTGTTGCGCAGAGTTAGTAATGCTTTTGTTAGGCCAATATGCATTGCCCCTTAATTACTGAGTTTCACATTGGTAAGTGATATTGGTATTTTTGAAGAAGAATATACATGCTTCCAAATAAGAATCTCTGGGAATATAAAATTCTCAAATGTCCTTGAAATATAGGCTAAGTAAAAAAAAGGATTAACATAAGACATATCATGGGAGTCCATATCTTGATGTCACAAATTTGCATACTTAGTAAATGTTTATTCATGATGCTTGTGAGACACTAATTTGCCTGTAAAATTGTCAATCTTTGATGGATTTTAATGGAATTTGTGGCTATTTTTTATACTTTGAATAATGAATGCACCCAATACTCCAAAACTGATATTTCATGTCACATGACTTTCGAGGTCAAGATGGGATATTCAAGTAGTTCTGTCTTCGTGACCTTACAGATTTCTGATAATGCAAGGTACTCTTTTCGAAATAGAAAATTATTAAATTGATAACTCACAAATGGAACATGCTATTGAGATATGATTTCCACAAACAAGAGGGAAAGTTTCTGTAATTTTTGCAAAAAGTCAAAATTTTCTTTGTTGGCCAGTCCCTCTATCTTTCGTGCACAGAACATCCATGTGTTAATGAAAGGTAAAAATGCTGCATATAGCTCACTTTCTTCAATGATACTCTTTTAGATGCATTCATTTGTAATGATATCGTACTTTTTTTTTTACAACCATCAGCTATGACATCATTTTCTCCAACTGGTTACTGATGTACCTCTCCGACGAGGAAGTTCGATCTTTAGCTACGAAAATGCTCACCTGGTTGAAAGAGGGCGGTTTCTTATTTTTCAGGGAATCTTGTATGCACCAGTCTGGTAAGAAGGCAAAAGCTATTAGAATTTTTGCTTTTTCTGGTTTGAGAGTGTCTGAAGAGTTATTTTCAAGAAGATGCACAAATTGTGTTACCCCCACATAAATATCTGTAGTGTGATATTGTTTGGAGTAACTTGATATACAAGAATAAAAAATGGAGCAAATCCATGTAGCAGTGACCCGGATGAAGGGAGTTAGTAAGCGCTTTCGTATGACAGACTTACAGTTAACAGTGAAACAGCTGATAAAGTTCTGCTGTTAATTGACTGACGTCTTCAGTGATTGAGCGCTTGGTTACACCACTTTGTTATAAATTCACTGAAGACACTGGTCTTTTTCAGACAGTTACGGTACTGTCTTTAGTTTGTATCACCCCATGTGTGAAGTTGCCAGATAATGCTCAATCGGTGTTCCGATAGACATTTGCACAGGTCACGTTGACTGCTGTATCAGACTTGCTTTTTTATTACTCTTGGAGAGGTTTTATTTCAAAGCCATTCTGATTTTTTCATCCATGTGCGATAAAAACTGTCTCTAAAGGTGACGTTACACCATGCTTGGTTGACATTAGACATTAGACATCAGATCACCACCCTTTTTTTTAATGTTCTATTCATCCTTGTTTGAAGAAGATTTAAGCTGAAACTTACAAAATTGGATCAGATTAAAATTCAGTATAGCTCTAGATTGACCAGTCCAATTTTCTAGGTTGGCATTAGTTGCCAGCAGTTAAAATTAACCTGAGTATTTTAACATTGTGTATGAGAAGTTACCTTTTCTTGTCACATTTTCCAGTACATTTTCATCTTCTCCTTCACAGGTAATGCAAAGCGCCAGTTTAACCCGTCCAAATACAGATCACCGGAACTTTATAATAACCTCTTCCACAGCGTCTCTGTTCCTGGCACAGGGAGTAAACCCTGGGGCTTTGATATCTGTTTCTCACAAAGTTTACAGAGTTACATCAAGGTGAGAGGTTAATGTGATTGTCATATTGAGGTCAACTAGCCATAATCCTGCCCCAGCTCATTCCTTTCCTTCAAAATGACAATCCAAATTTGTCAAGTCACACTTGATGTGATTTGCTTGCATGCAGAGAGAGACATTATAGTAACAGTATCAAGAAGAAATCAGATGCCATTCTACCCATCCCCTCACCCCACCCCTCCCCCCCCCATGTCATACATCATCCCAATTGATAAGATCTTCAGTTAAGTTTATTGGGTGGTAGACAGGTCAATAGGGATAATTATTCCCTATTGAGGACCCTTTTGGGAAAAAGGAAAAAAAACCATCAAGTCCTACTAACTGCCTATTACCCTGTTTTAAGATTTTTGTGAAGGCATGCTCTCTTAAACCCATTTACTCTCCTGGAAAGTACAACTTCCTTAATCAGACCATTCCATTCATTTATCATACTCTGAGGGGAAAAAAAAATTTTGACAAATTTTCACTCTTCTTTACAAATGCTGATAAAGTCCAAGCAGCAAGTCAAATCCATATACAATTATAAAGGATCATATTACTCGAAAGTCTTACAAGTTTCAGTGAAGTGAGATGAAGGGTCTTTATGGTTGTGGGTATCAAAACAGTCTTACCGTAATTTCTGCATGGAGAAGCCAGGAGTTCTTCGTATAGCTTGGCAGCCCATTTACAGCTCTGTCATGCTGCTTTCAGACATAGCCTGTGAGGGTTGTAGTAAAAAAATTGATACAAGCACCAAGATTCCTCTCAATTGACACAAACTGCAAGCTCTGCAAGTATACTGAATATTTTTTTGCAGGGGACCAATATGCATAATCTTACACTTCCCAAGGTTTAGAAACCCTTGCATGTTGTGAGACCCTGGTAGCTCCAGGGGGGGAACCAAGGAAAGTAAAAATGTTACCATTTGTTAATGCAATTTTTTTTTCTTTTCTCATAGCTTAAGAACAACAGATTCCAAATCTGTTGGCTGATGGAGAAATCTCCAAGGGAAGAGGAAGGGAACCATGGCTTTGTCACTTTCCAACAGTTCTTAGACAACAAACAGTACTCCAAACGTGGCATCCTGAGGTACGAAAAAATATTCGGAGAGGGGTACGTAAGCACCGGAGGTCCACAGACCACAGAGGTAAGTTGTATTATCTGTTAAAAGACACCATTGGAGTATTGCTTATATGTGAGCTTCTTTTTATAGGTAACATACTTTCATGGTGTGGGGATGGGGACAGCAAAGGATAGGACATACTGATGTAGTATTACATTGATTGTGTAATGTCATTAGCTTAAATTGAATGATGTATGAATATTTTGCCAGATGGTGTTGCACCAATTTTCGAAGTGAAGGTTAACATGCAAAATCAGTATAATGCATACTGTTCTTTCCATCGTAAAGAAAAGTTTGTAGGGACATGTTTCTATTGCAAATGGCTATGCAACTTTGCATACCATTTCAAACCTGTTGCATTTTCATTTGGTGAGGATAACAACCCAATACTTGTTGCATCGAAAAAATGAACCTAAAAATTATTAAAAAATTATAAAAATTATTTTGATGTTAATTTGTTTCGAGCATTTTTATTTTCAATCTTCTCAATGGAACAGCTATTAATGATGTAGCAATGAAATCTCATTTCTCTTTTCCTGGGTCATGTTGAGTTTCTCACTTTTTAAGTATCAAAACATTGTCATTGCAGGAATTTGTGAAAATGCTGGACCTTAAACCTGGTCAGAAAGTATTAGATGTCGGATGTGGCATTGGTGGTGGAGACTTCTACATGGCTAAGGTGAGAAACGTTTGTGAGAATTGGAAAGATTACCCTGGCTCAGTGAAGCACTTGATAGTTTCATAAATTCTCCAGCTCACTCCAAGCTGACTGCTACCTTCATAATAGTGCTTGTCTCATTTGATCTTGTGTCCTTTTGGTTAAATGTAATCCTTGGATTTGGGTTTTACCTCTGAAATCATCCATTAAACATTTGAACAATATGTTCATACTTGACTACTTACTACATGTGCAAGCATTCAACTACATTCTGCAAAAGCATCAGGATTTAGGACATGCTTAGGCTGAGGCCTTAAAATGTGCCTGAAGTTCCCTTTTTGGCGAATTTTTAAGACCTGCTGTGCTTTGCAATTTATTAAATGACTTGACAGTAGGAAAAAGTTATTTGCACCAGTGCACTCCAACTGGCCAGCTTCTGCCTCTAGTCTGCATCTTAGTCATTTTAAACAAATGCTGCTTGTGACAGAAATTTATTAGAAAGAGGGGAACATCAGGGACAAGGGTGTTTAGTATTTTGTAATTAGATTCAATATTTCAAATGTAGTGGAAATCTTTCTGAAAATTATTCGGAAAGGTTCAAAAGTATGAGAGCAATATTTCCTCCCTTTAGACTATGTGCAGGGATGATGTAAAGCAAAATTTTGCCGAAATAATTTTTTGTGTTACTTCCAACAGAACTTTGGTGTTGATGTGTTGGGAGTGGATTTATCAGGGAACATGATTGAAATCGCTTGGGAGAGATCACAAGAACTAACTCACTTACCGGTAAGACCCACTGAAAACCAGCGATTTTATTGTTGGAATGAAATAATTGAATCATAATGTATTTCACTCTTTCCTCTAAGAAGCATTATGAATAAAATGTCTGGTTAACGTTGCAAAAATGAGCAATGTGTGAATGTTGTGTCAACGTTTCATCAAATGGTACATGATCTGGATCTCAAAGAAGCAGACCTGTTACCAGTTAAAAACTTTCAAAAGGCAATGTTTTGACCAGCTGCATGAAGAGATTTAGCTACTTATAGGGTATATTTGTGCTGATGTCAAGTGCTTTTAATTAAAAGTTAAGTTAGATCAGCTAATCAATTTATTTGTTCTCTTTTTTTTTCTGGGGGGGGGGGGGAGATGGGCCAGTGATGCATATTCACTAACTTCTTAAGAGTGAAGTAATAACTTTCAGAATCATAGAATGTTACGTTTGACAGTAGATCTTGTCTCTTCTTTACAACATGCTGTTTTTTGGTGATTGGGAGGTGAACAACTTGATGAGGAATTATGCAGAAGACTTTGCAGTTCTATTGATTTTCTTTTTTAAGTTTAATTATCAGTGTATCATACAATTTGTCAAGGTTGGAAGATATATGATATCACAAGATATGTTGCCACAGTGTGCAGTGTAAATCTCAGGAGTTGGGGGAGTTTGCAATAGAATTCAAGTGAAGCTCAGTTCTGGAAATAATTTGGAGGGCAATACACGCCAGGAGATTTTCCAACAGATATATTATTGACATATCTCAGAATGGTCTGTTCTTTGGTGATATTGGACAGTCCAACTGCCATAAAATGTGGATTGGTTTCAATATCAGGATCAGCCGGAATTATTTATGTTACAAAGCCAAATTGTCGTAGAATCTTATCACAATGGACATTAGGTAAAATTTAACCTTGGGAAATATGTTTTATTATGTCAATAAAATTGTTTGTAGCAGATTTGTGGATGATTGAGAACATTAAAGTGTGACAAACTTGCTTCCCCTTTATAAATTGCATTGTATTTACCCAACCGCTGTTGTGCCTATCACTGACAAGTAGTTACCTTTATTTTGTCTTTCAGGTACGATTTGAGGTCGGTGACATCACCAAGAGGGAGTATCCTCTGGAGTCCTTTGACGTGATATACAGCCGAGACACCATCCTCCACATCCCGGATAAACTGACGCTCTTCAAACGGTTCCTGGTGAGGATAGTTTTACGTTCACAGAATCTAAAAGATGCTCTCATTCTAATCATCTTAGCCATTACCATTCTAACCTGATTTGAGACGGATGAGCTGGTCGTCTATTACCAGTTATGGCTCTTGCCAGTTCAATTTTTTTTTTTAATGTCTCATACACATTCTGTGTGAGACATTCTTCGGGCAATAATGTCAAAATGTAATAATGCTGCTTTACCAAATATATGTTAAAAGATTTTCCAGAGGCATTTGTAGTGAACGATATCCAATACAACTAAAACGTCAAGTCTTGGTATGAATGCAATCTTGTTGTGATTTCATTGAATCATTTTCCTTCAAAACAGAATGTGTTTTTATTCGTTATTCAAAAGTGCACCAAAGCACTGACTGTACTACTTCGTTTTAAAAAAGCTACAAAATCCACCAAATTGTGGTCTGCTTAATCTGAAAATCAGCAAATTTCCAAAAGAAGTTCTTTTTGCATAGTCTCATTGTGGTTATTTGCACAGAAGTTGCATAAAAATTTACCACAGGACCTGTTTCTGCTACCTTTTTGCCTAAACCCAAAGTCTTCTTTCTATGATTAACACTCTAATTACTGAATTTTCTTCTGGTGTAATTGTTGTTTTCCATGTTTGTGTCAAATGGAATAGACAGATGTAAGATTTACCCAAAACAGCACATCCTGCTTTAATCAGACAATTGAGTGAAGGGAAATTTAATAGCAAGGTCTCTTTCATACAAGTCATGTTGAATGTTTCAAACAATGTAACTAATGCTCATCTCTGTGTGTTCCCATACATGACTGCATTATTTTCTATTCTGCTGACATTTATCACACTTTTCTCAATCAATCCTTGTTTTTCTTGATGCAAGGTCACCTAAATTGAAAATGAATGACGCTCTAACGATTCAGTTGAAAATTAAAACAAAATTTCCTTACCGCCCATTACTAGAAAAAAAATTTGGCATTTCTAGGGGATCAGTGTAACAAAACCTTATGCCTTTCCACGGAAACAAATGCAGTCAGTTTTTTTTTTTTTTAAACTTTCAGACCTGGTTGAAACCTGGTGGCAAGCTTCTGATATCTGACTACTGCTGTGGGGAACCACCCCATTCTGAGGAATTTCAAGCCTATGTCAAGCAGAGGGGATATACCTTGTATACACCAAAGGAATATGGCAAGGTAAGCGTTCAGAGCCCTGGCACTAACGAGGCAAAGTTAAGATTTTCTGTAATTTTTCTTTTCATCTTTAAACTTTTGAGTGATAAAATGTGCGTTAACATTAAAACTTAAACACATTAAAACTTGTTTCAGTTTGGTTATAGCCAAGGTACCCCCACCCTCTGTCACTGCTTCTGGAAGGCAGTTGAATAGTTTCTGTCATTAATGACGAAGTCACTTATAACCTGACTGTAACAATATCCTCAAACACATGGTCTGATTCTTTAATCACGAATTTCAAGTTTTTTTTCTATGCAGTGTAAGGTTTCATTGACAAAATAGGAACTGAATAGTTTGCTCTTTCATCGTAAAATTCTTGGAACATTTTTGCACAATACTGATACATTCAACGGTGTTTGTCATTCATGGTTCCAACTGTAGATTTTTTTGGATTGGTTTGTGGTTTGCACTCTGCAAAAAGTGTATCATTCTGTAATCACGGGTTTATAATAATAACCATTTCCTTGTGGTGACATCATTTATGCAGTGCATATTCATTCAGGCACCGCAGGGCTCTGCTCAAACATTTCGGTTAAGAGTCAACGATATTTTCAGTGTGATCTTCAGATCATACTAATGTATCTTCTGTATGTCTTCTGTATTGCAATAAAAAAAAAACAGTCTTTCTGTTAGTCTGTAATTTTGTATGTAAACTGACCAATCAAAGGGAATGTGTTGCATTTTATCATGTACTTCAATGAACCTTCCAGTGGCAAGTCAACAATTGTATTTGTCAATTTCTGAGGTGAATGGAAGTAAGCATTTGCCACCACATGGAATTTCTTTTCCTGATAATCAATTGTCTTATGTATATTTGATAACTTTACCACATCCCCAGGAGATATGTAGCCCAATTACTACTCTAAAACTGCCCAATCAGATATCTTAGTCTGTTTTAATTGTTGTCACATCATTGTTTCTCTTGTTCAGTTGATAGAGCAAGCTGGATTCATCAATGTGAAGGCAGAAGACAGATCACAACAGTTTATTGCTGTCCTCTCAAGTGAGAAAAATAAGATAAACAACAACAAATCAGAATTTCTCAAGGTGAGATTCAAGTTAAGAAAACAAAATGAAGGCAAACCCAACATGTGTCATAAAGCAACCAAGCTTTTCAATATTTTTAGCTTGCACCAGCTAGCTGGTGTGAGCTTTTGCAATGGTGCAGCATCACTGCAGACTTTCTGTCTGTCCATCTGTCGTCTGGCTGTCTGTCTGTCTGTTCACAATTGTTCAAAATGCTTCTCCATGCTTTCATGCATTGTTTCATGCATTTGCTTGAAACTTGGAGACAATGTTCTGTAGGTGGTGGACCATTTGAGGTGTTCAAAAATTTTTGAGTCTGAGATCCCATGTGGGCCCAATCCCTGTTTTATGAAATTCTGCAAACTGCTTCTCGTTCTAAAGATTCTCTTGTACAATCTTGATTGCTTGTCACAATACTCCATTAGTGGTACCTTCAGGGTGTTCAAGGATTTTTAGTCCAAGATCCCTTGTGGGCCATATGATCCATTTTATGAAATCCTGTTCTAAATGCTGCTTTTTGCACATGCTTTCGTGGATTTTTATGTAACTTAGACGCAACGTTCCCTGAGTGGTAGGCGAACTTGGGGGTATTCAAAACTGCTTGGTATAAGATCCCATGTGGACCCTGTGGCCCATTTCATGAAATTCTACAAAATGCTTCTCCCCTTAAAGACTCTCTTGTACAATGATGATGGTTTGTCATAATGATACTATGTTAGTGGTCTAACCTAGGGTGTACATGAGTTTGCAGTCCATGGTTCTATGTGGGCTCCTATCATGCATGAATGATAATTGAGTAATAGGACAATGGGTCACCAAGTTTCCTATGTTGGGTTCTAATGATGAATCAATTGTCATTGTATTTGAATTGTATTGGTGATTCAATACAATGACACTTCAGGTTGGTCCTATGATTATGATATACATAATACTGATATGATGAGGGATGTTTATAGGTATGAGCCTCTTCACCGTGGTCCACTTCGTTGATCTTATTTACTGGTAATACCTTTAGAAGCCATTTAGTATTTCATAAATTGCTTTATATACTTTTCTGTCACAACTGTCGCAGGTGGTTATGATATGTGTATGTTTGAGCCTTGAGAACAAGCCTGTCACCACCCATACCTCTGCTTATCATTACAATGGTTATCATGTATATACTTACTGCAGGTGTGCATGGGTTACATACCCTCTGTCTGTTACAGTTTGAAATTTAACCACAAAGTTTGTTGTTGCTTCTGCCTAATTTTACTCATCGATGGAGTCAATGACAGAAAGTAGTACATCTCTACATTGGTGTGGGTTGTAGACCACTGTGTCTCATGTGAAGAATATCATTTGGTATTTAAAATTGTGTCACTCAATATTTAACTGTTAATACCCTAATTTAACCCTCTCATAGCATGTGCTGGTTTAGTTCTGTGAAAAATGTTCAAACATTCTTTGAAAACGCAGGATACTGAAACATCCCTGGTAGGTTTGACGAGGACAGACCCTTTCTGAATATTATAGGAAGGAACTTGTGTATATGTTGGTAACAGAATTAAGCCTCCATTGACTGGATGAGAAGAAATACCCTTCTTAAGAATCAGTAATTATCCGGAACTTTATGTCTTTGGACAGGATTTCACAGAAGATGATTTCAAGTATCTGGAAGACGGCTGGAACAGCAAACTGAAGAGAGTGAATAACAAAGATCAGGCTTGGGGTCTCTTCTATGCCGAAAAAGGACAGTAAGTGAGGAACCAAATGTCAGAGAAAATAGATAATGTCGGAAACCGGGGAGCCAAGAAGAGGAGTCGAACGGTGATTAAAACACTACGGATGTGTAAATCAAAAGGAAAGTACAGTGCAGCATCCACGGTCACAAGCCAGTGCTAATCGTCGTATCTTGTACGTGGTCACATAAGAGGAAGCAGGTGCCAAGTTCAGTTCTTAGATTGTATTCACTTTGATAATCGTTTTGAGGAGACCTAATCCAGAGGGCCTTCTCACAGGGACGGAAAGACCCGCAGAACAAGTCCTCCTCTTCGGTCGCTGCTGTTTTGATGTCGCAAAGAGTGCAAATACGATAGCCCTTTCCAATTGATGGCAACAAATGGCAACGACAAGTGTGGAGGTAATTTAAAAGCTGTCTAGAATTATCCACAGTACCAGATTGTTGGCAATTTATGGTAAAAAGTGTAATGTTTTTTTTTTATTAGATTTTGAAATAATTTATCATTCTGTCCTCTTTCTGCTAAAAATATTTAAATCTCAAAGAGGCGAAAGGTTGAAGAGCTTTCAGTGATTTTTAATATTCAGTGTTTTGTTCAAAGTCAAGTGTTTGTAATCTGAGTCACTATCATTAGGTGTTGATCTCCCTTGATGTGTCACCCCCCCCAAAAAAAAAAACTATAAAAATCCGAGAAATTTCATTTGTGATTCATGAAGTTTAGAGGCAAACACCAATCAGAGATTGGGAATGTTTTCCCTTTGAGGATACTCATGAATGTGGAAGTGTTGGGAAGGGGAATTGGTGAAACTAGATGAGTGACCAGACTAAGGCATGATTTGTTAATTTCATGAATAAGTCTATGGTGCTGCTGCAGCTTTTACATATTTTGTTTTTATACAAAGTCTTTTGATGTCAGTACATGTTTAAATTGGCTAGAGATGTTTCCATTGTAACTGTAGAAGAATTCGTGAAGGACTTGTGACAAGAACCATTTCCATCGACGGCACTGTACAAAGGCATCTTTAAAGGAGGACCTAACACCTTTTCCATGTAATGACCATAGTAATTCAGGTGTGGGTCATAATGTATAGAATTAATTGCTTTTGGTAGGGTAATTTGGGAGAATTGTGTTATCATGTCACCATAGCAATTGATACCCCCCCTCCTATTTTTAACCACCTTTATCTTTTTTTGTCTTTGAAATCTGCGATGATCCAGAAGCAGGCCACATATCATGAAATGTAGAAAAAATGTTTGAAGTAGCATACTTACAGGGTATTTATAAATATTTCAAGGTTTCCGAGATTCATTCGCTCTGTTACTGAGGTTCACAAGGTTACTGAGATTCACTCTCCCTTGCCACAGGACTGTTGTGAGGTCATTACAGAAAAGTTATATTTTTTCATATGTTGATTTTATTGACACACACATTCTGAACAATGTTTTGAAGAAATATTGGAGACCCTAAAACAAAGTTCAAAGGTTAAATATTTGTGCAAATAGAACAATATGGTGCTGTGCTGTGCTGGTGCTGTGCTACTTGTACTTTGCTACTTTTGCGTGCTGCATGGAGAGAAACTTAAAGTTGGGTGCCTTGTGTCACCTTATACCAAAGATTATAATTTTTTTCTTCTATTTTACCTGCTTGCTTTTAGCCCAGTAATGGACTGTGCAGGAATGCATTTAAAAGTTTAGGATATCACACAGGTGTACACTTTTCGTTTTAACTTATAGACCATGAATGCATTAGACTGAGTTATATCAAACACTTTGCCAAAGAAAGTTGTAGCTGTAGACATAAAATGAACCAGTAAATTATTGAATAACTCATCGAGCAGTGCAGTCAGTACTCCATTATTATACATGATATCAGATAAGGCACATCATGGGTATGTTTGCTTTAGTTTCTCTCTCTACCAATGAAGTATTGCGTCAACTCTCCCAACGAAATATATTTTCTATTTCAGTCAAATGCTGCAGATAGCTTCCAACTATCCATTTTGTAAATGATGAATTAAGCAAAAAAATCTTTGTTTAAAATGTCAGAAATTCATTGTTAGGTATCATGTTCCCTTCTCTCCCCCCCCCCCTCCTCCCATTTCTTGCTTGTGTCACTAGATACAGAGGATAAAAGATAACCCCTCATCACTCTTTCCATCTGTGTAGAACTGCTGAAAGGATCAACCTATCAAGCTTCCATCAGAAATTAAATTATACAATTGTCAATTTTTTTGAAGTGTGCTCTTTAATTTTTTTTTGTTCAGTTTTCCTGTTATATGTGTATATTCCAACACACATGATTGTGTATTCATTGGGCATAAACCAATAATTATGCCTGGGATTCCTAATAAGGTAATTTTTCAGCATTGAAGAAGTATCTTTATGAGAGTCAACATTTCTTCGCTGAAAGAGTTCCTTGAAATGGCCATTTACTTGTGCCTCCTATTGCAAAATTCTGGATATGTCATAGAAAAACATATGTAAGATGAAAGTAACTTTTCATTCTCCAACCCCCTCCCTTTAAATTTCAATGCCAAACAAGGAGGATAAATTTGCTGACTAATTGACATTGATTTTGTAGCACATCTTTATTTTGCTTTAAAATGTTAAGGTTTTCTTCTTTTTTTCTTTGGTATATTATGTATGTAGTACTATTTACATGTGATGTGAAAAGAGAAGATGATTATAGACCTCTTTTAAAGAGTGTAATTTGTAAGTTTACAGAACGATTTATTCCACGCACTGTCTTTCTTCATTTCTACTTTTTCGTTGATATCCATGTTCTCACCGCCTTTTTGATGATCTTGTTGAAAGATTACTTGTATTGGCCCTAAAATGATCCTTGCTGACATTGCCGCAAGATTCCAAAAATTATTTCTTGACCTTGGAATCCCCATTTTTTGGACTCTGAGAATTAACTATATATGTAAATGAGAACTGACAAGGTTTTAACTCCACTTGTTGGTACAAACTTTGTAGGACAGCTTTGTCCAGAGATAACTCAAGTAGAAATCATACATACTTTATAACAAAGAGGATCATTATCCAAGTTACTTTGAAGGTAAAAAGAAAACATCATTCAGTGTAAACATTTAGGTTTGTTCAAAAACTTGTATGTAATGTTCAGGTTTCACTTTTTTGCCAGTATTATCCAGAGAACGCAAGAATTCATGTTAAACAAATTTCAGTCACTTCAATGCCATTTTCTGTCAATTGTCAGATGTAAGTGATATAGTGACCACCAGACTATCATTTTAATCCATCCTCATTACTGCTAGTTGTGTTTCTTCTGTGTTCTTTCTTTTGTTTTTCTTTTCTCTCTTCTTGAAAAGATTTTATTGATGTATAACCTGCCTCAGTGGGTAAGGCAGTCTTCCAGACCAACTTTGAATAAAGTAATTGCACGCGCAAAACACTGGTCGATGTACTTTTTGAGGTTTAACACACACTCAATTGCATGTACTGTTCTTGAATTCGGTGGCACTTACCCACCACAAGTACAGAATATCATTTTTAAATTAAGTCCCCATCAATTCAATGTCTATGAGCAAATGTGCCCCATCTTGCAGTTATTCAGTGCAACAATGGTGGTCTGCGCATTACTGGACTAAGGAAGCGCTAGTACCATAAAGTTTTTACATAACCCCACCCCCCCCCCCCCAGATTACCGGAAATTGCCCTTCACAGTCGTAACAAGTAAGTTCCGTGAAATGGTATACTGTTATATTCTTCAATGAAAAATGCTTCTTACACTATTGGAGGTTTTTCAGACCCGAATCCAGGTACGTTTCACCGGGTTCGGGACAAGCACCCCCGCGCCCCCCCCCCCCCTCCCTCACAAGATTTGGAGATCCGTTCAGCCTATGATAGTTGGCGCCTACATTGGCAACATATATGAGTTTTAATTTGTTGGCAATACAATGTTCAACGTAGAATCAATGGGAGAATCAACTACGCACACTGAAAAAGCTGCATACGGCACTTTTTTTTCCCAGATGGAGACTGACATACTGGCTTGAATTCTGAAGGCAAAATATGGGCGACACAAACCTTAATCATTCCATGGATGGGGGGGGGGGGGGCACATGAAAGTACTCGGTAGTGGACTGATCTGATAAATCGACCATCGGATCGGCAGAGAAAGCCACATCCGACAACATCAAGTTACTCTCACAGTTGCTCCGTGCGATATTTATTCGACTTCCCGCCCCCCCCCCCCCCCCGCACCAACACCATGTATACATGTTAGGTGAGTTTAGGAGCAGCAAAATGGCAAGTGTTAAGTGAAAATACATAGTGGCCTACGTATGTACTAGACCTTGAATAATAAAATTCAGCATTATTTCCTCGCTTCTTACATCATCAGTGGTGGCTTGGGTTAATTTGGTGAATCATAATGGGGGGGGGGGGGGCTCAAGTTATACACATCGTCACTTACGTTACATGCGTACAGCTAGAATTGCAAGAAGACTAAGCGAAGTTCAGGTGCGATGACCATTTTTGGATGAAAATACCCCTCAAATCGCTGAAAAAAATTGCCTTCCTGAGCTCTACAGTGGATAGGCGCCCTTCCATTCTTGCGGCTCCCAAGAAAAGCCCGCTGCTTAGTTGGGACTGCCGCCCCTCCCCACGCAGCTGGACCCAGGCCTTATAGTAGGTGCGGTCACGGTGAAGGAGTGTCCAACCCCGGCCCGTTTCCTTTCATTATTTTAGGATGCTTAGGCCTACGTAGTGAGACATCATATTATGCTAAAGTTCTCGACTTAGAACTTGAACATACGCGGTGATTCCATCCTTTTAGTATAGTGGGGTATATGATTCGAAGTGTTGAAACATGGATCTGGTCATGCTACACTGTTCAGGGTAGGCTATAAGCGGTATTTCCTCCCCTAGTTTGAGAATTGTCTACGGAGCGTCTTAGGAGCACTAATAAGAAAGTTCAAATTAGGTTATATATTATTATGAGCGGTGCCTGAAATAGCAAGGCAAGAATTCATTTAAATGGAGATGTTATAGCACGGTGATGTGTATAGAAATACACATGAAAATGGCTGCAGAGATTATTTTGGGATAGGTTATATATAACATCCCGGCCCTCCATGAACCCAGAGGATAAGCCCTTAGGACCTCCATCCCTCGGCTTAAGTTGATCTTCTAAACATTTTTGTTGTCAAATTACGAAGACGCTCTCGAAGGACAGTCTTTCCAAGAGAGTATACTTCTCTGTTAGATTATGCTTCATGGGATCAGTGTAAATGTTGCCCCTGTGTAATGGTTCAAAAGTTCCTCCTTAAATTTTGACCCCCCCCCCCCCCGATAATAATTGGCATTTTCCGTCTTGACACAGTTTTCATAAGCAAGAAAGCCAACCCGACGGCACAGGAGGACCAAATATCCTATGCTTAAGTCAAGGGGACTTTTTATACTAGCTGCAAAACTCAGTACAAAAAGTTCCCTATGCATGAGATGACTCCGAGTTCACTTTGATTATGCTGAAGTAATCGTAACAACTGGCCCTTATAAGCTACAGTGCCTGATGATGTTAAATCTCATAAATATTCATAGCAGGTACTTACAAATTACATTCGCCCCGTGCTACTGGACACAAATTTCGTGATCGATTGAGGCAGATCTTTCAAATTTAAGATGTCTCAAGATATTTTCAACGTTTTAGCTGGTAAGTTATGTAATCTTGGGTAGACTAAGCTAATCTTACCAAATTTTACTTTGAAATGAATAAGAAGTTGGTTATGATTGAATAACAACACCAAGTCTACTGCGCTGTCCGTCCCACCCGTCAAAGTTGTAGCTTCTGTTGCATGTATGTTCATCGTACACAACGGCCGTAAATAACTGTTGTCTGTATGGCCTTACACCATAACTGTATGTACAATACGTCGCCCGGTTTAGCAGAAAATGAGGCCGATAAAAACGTGCAATGTGGCTGAGCGAATATAAAAGCAAATAACTAACGGTTTGGGTGTAGTTTCCTGTCATTTTGTCTACTCATAATGCAAACTGTTGGTAAAATTGATCGTTAGGTTTCAGGTACTGTGTTGTGTTGAAGACAAAGAAGAGCCATTTTATCATGAATATTTATAACTGTGTCCCTTGGCACCAAGTTTAAAGGTGCAAACTTACATTTCACAAGCATAGTAAGTGGTTAAATTTACTGCAATTATTACAAGGAGCCAGAGCGGTCTGCTCAGCTTAACCCGGTTCCAAAGGAAAGAAGAGTCCTGCACTGTAAGAACAAAGAAAAAATGTGACAAAACATAGCCAAGGCATGAGGGAAATGTCTTGTAGCCCAATTTTGTAACAGCTGAGAAGTTAATGAGCCCGTTCAGAGTTACAATGGAGCATTATAGGTCAAAGGCCTAGAGGGTATTGCCTGTGTATATCCCGCTGAAAGCAGACCGTGCACACACTTATTTCTGTGGCAGGATTATGGCCTACCCATACACTGTTTCGCCTACACCTTGTACCATTATTGCAAGTTTTGCACAACAGTACACCATAAAATGCTGAATGGAGACTCCAGCTGTTAAAGAATTCTGGTGGGGAAAAGTCGAGAGACTGAAGTAACGTTTGAAACCTCAAGTAGTTCGGTAAGGATATGAAGTGGTCGCGTTTGTGTTCGCCTGCACTGTTCTCATGAATACACCGGAGGCAGTAGTACATAGATGCCCAAGAAGAGAAATCCACTGCCCATTCAGTGCAAATTTGAATGTTTGAGATGAGGTGTTAAGTGTTGACAACAAATAGGAATGGGAAAAATCAGCAAAAAATGGTTGTCATGCATGTATTTCGATATGACAGCTTATCTAGGTAATCTAGAAAATGTAGATTGCTGTAATTATAGTCATATGTTATTGTGGGTACGCCTACAGTGACGTAGGGTGCGTCACTTAAAGATTAGCCCTTGAAGAGTGCTGTGTGTTATGTTACACTTCACACCACAGCCCTTGTGCAAGCTAACTAAGACAAATTTTTAAGCTTTGCAACAAGATATACTTAAAAGTCATTGAAATTGATTCATACAGTACTTTCACTACAACTAAGTAATACGGAGACTGTAAGATTACTAGAACTGTTTTTGGTAACAATTCAAAACAGGAAAATTCTGCATCCTAAGTTCACTCACTGGAAGGCTTGCAAATATGGTGTACAGCAGCGTACTGACTTAGAGTTATGTTCAGTTTTTCAAGTCAAACTTCGTGCATTTTCTCATGATATTTTGGTAAAAAGTTTATGCAGAATGCGTTGAATGCGGTGACCAAGATCGTTTGTGCAAAAGTTCCATGATAAGAAAACGTTATTTGTGAACAACAGTAAATAAGAACCCTGGCGAGGGTGGGCTAATGGGTTAATTAATTTCTGCTAGCGGCACAAGGGCTGTGATGTGGAGTGTAATGATCTTTAGTAGGCCATGTAATGAAAAGCACAGTCCTGTTCAAGGGCTAGTCAAGAATTAGCATAATCTGGGGTAGCCAGGTGTTGACTTCACAGACATACGACACTGTACCTAAATGTGCAAGCAATTTTTTAAAGTTAGGTTGACTAGAATCTCTGCGTTTGTCAAAAACAAGAACTGTCGCTGTAATCCTTACACTGTAGACCAAGGCACCTTAGTTTCGTAATGAGGCCAAGGTCTTACATTAGGTTGCTAGAGATCTGTCTGGCCCTTTCGGTATTACTCATGTTATCGCTTCTCAGTCCACCCCAAAGACAGCTTAGGCCTGCATCCAAAACTGACTGTATCAGTCTTTCTTCAGTTCATTCAAGAACTCAATAAACCTAACAAAATGCGAAGAGATTTATAAAAAATCCTTCCCTACGAATCAGTACATACGTAACACGCTGTATCACTGTACAATTACCGTTTACTGTGTTCAGTACCCCTGCGACCTATGACTTTCATAGGTCACACATGCGCAGTTGCAACTTTGAACTGGCGTATTACTGTACTGTACATGCTACCAGCATCCAGAATTATGAACCATCTCTTCTTGCAAAGATCAGGAGATAGATCAGGAGTTAGATCCGGAGGATAGAAAGTATGGGTGTGCATAAGTGCTGCGATGTCTGATGATGATATCAACAAAAACTGTATTGATGCATTGATACAAAAAATTAACAAGGATGTATTGTGATGCTTGCATACAAAATTAGTTAAAGTCTTGAAAACCTTGAGGGATATTGCTTTGTCCAAAGTCTCAACATTAATATGTGTATGCATGCTTCTATGAAGCATTGTAATGAATAAAATATATCTCTTTTTATCATTTAGTCTACTTTTGCATGTGTTCTTATTGTTAGGTACACATGTTTTTTGCTTTAGTTCTTGATATTTTAGTTTCCCATGTTTGAAATAGGGAAGTTATAGTTAGAAACATGTTTACTAAAGAAACAAAACAAGAGAAAACTGAAGAACAAGCTTGGAAAATTGTATTACTTTTCATGGATTTTTCTCTTCCTTATTATATAGCAATTACATGCTAGAAAGTGACTTTTGGTATCGTGGAAAGAGAGGTATAGTGATAATCGCAATATCCGGGGGGGGGGGGGGGCAGATGGGAGAGGGACTAGGGGGTAATGTTTAACTATTGTTGGCACATGTAGTCAACTGTGTCACCCAACATGTGAAACATCTTTAAACATATGATTGTCATAATACTTGAAAATCAAAATCAGTTGTGTCACTATAAAAGTAAAATTGTACTGTAATAATTTGCGAGGCAACAATCTATCATTAACATTAGACCAGTAATTTGGCATTGGAAGTGACCTAGAAATTAGCCTAAATCAACTAAAAATTAATTAAATGTTACTAAGGTCTAAACTCACGTAATAATCTTCTGTATGTCTGGGGTAAATAACCACTTTGGGGTAAAATAATTAATAGTCTCTTTTGCACCAAACATGTATTTTTTCCTGGGATACAAACTAACCATTCCTTTTCCTGTGGGAGATTAGATAGAGGGGGTACTTACACTATTATATCCTGTAGAGACACTTTACAAATGGATGCACTGATAACTGATGGATTCCATGTGAGACCCAACTTCAAGCTCTAAGCCATTTTTACGGCATTTGTGCTTCAAAGATGTGGGTAATCGGGACAAGAACAACCACCTTGCAGTCCTGAAACTACATCATATTATACTGGAAATTGCTGGCTGCAATGCCTAATAAACACCACTCCGAAAATCAACTTCCCCTGGCTTGTGAGGGGTGTTCTTTAAGTTTTTACCCCACTACCCCCTGGTTATATTTACCCCACTGTACTATGCATAGGATATTTAATAATTTGTGCCTGGATGACATCACAGATTTCCAAAGGTGCATTGAACTATTTTAAAATGGATATTTCTTTAAAAAAACTCCTAAATGGAAAACTTGCTATCGCACTGTTCTCACCAATAAAGAGAGAAAAATAGTTTCTAATTTTTATTGGAATATCAGCTGTCTTCAGTGACCAGCAGAAGGACATGATGCAACCTCTCAACAACTCTCTTTACAAAGTGATTGTGTTTCAGTACAGATACTATTGTTGTACCTGGGTTTTTTTTTTTTGGTTATAGTTTACATCTCTTCAGGTCTCTGCTTGTCATGGAAGCTTATGACCTCTCAAAATCAGTTATATCATTCTCATAAGACTTCTTACTGAAATGGAAGCAAAGCTTCCTCATTATTATGATTGTCGACCCTGTTGTTTCTGCAGCGACCATGGACACCGGTGGACTGTCGATGCAGTCACTGTTGGATACCCAGCCAACCCCAGTCGCTCAAGAGTCACCAGGATCACAAGGTATATTTTGAAGTAACATACTTCGCAAATGGTGTAATGATCTTATCCTTGTAGTTCAATCATTATAGTCTTTTGCAGACATTGAGGTGTCTGTAATCAGTGATGAATTCATGTGCAGTGAAAGTTCCATACATGTACATGTAACATCTCATTCTGTACAGTAATCATAGTGCAAGATCCTCCTTGTCCTACAGCATTACCGATCTTGTTATTAACTTGAAATGTACAATGAGGTAAAAAGTAAGCATTTCTTTAACATAACAACATTTAAGATTATTTCAGCACATGTTGCAGGTGTTCCCCATCCCCTGCTCAGCCTGTACGTATCTCCCCAAACCCATCTGGTTGCTTGAAGTCGAAATTAGGCAGAAGTCCATCCGCCTCTTCAATTCATTCTTCGTTTCTCCCAACAGATGAAGAGGACGTCCTCCAGTGCGGGAAATGCAAGAAACAGTTTTCATCGATACACAATTTCATGGTCCACAAAAGAGAGCAATGCTCCCAACAGCAGCAGCAACAACAAACCCTGGTCACCCTCTCCAGTTTGACACCATCCATCAGCCGCAGTCAGACCATTGTTCAGACCCCTCAGAACAATAGCGCCTTCACGGTTACCACCCAACAGGGGAGGTCAGGCTGTGGTGTGGACAACATACCCCAGTCACCCCTGAGCCAGTTGAACCCCGGCATGATCCTCAGCGACGAGGTCCTGATATCGCCTTTTTCGAATATCGACCAGAATATGCAGCAGGGTATACAGCAGCTCCAGACAAATATACAACAACTTCAACAAAGCAGTCTTCTACCATCAACTTCCCTCGCAGGAACTTCTTTTCTAACTTCACAAAACGGTGCAAGGATTGTGACTTCTGTGAGTAATGTAGCTCTGTCTGGGAGTGCATTACAAACACCTCAGGTGAGCAATGGAAAACTACCTGGCTAAATTGGAACATTCTTCTCTAAACTAATTTTATGAAGATATGCATTAGCCAGAAGTCTTCTGTGCATGACTCAAGCAAGTGTAAACGTTTTTCTTTTTCTGTGACTGACGGTCATCCTAAACCTAACGCTTAGGTTGAGAGTATACAGGGACTGTCAACTCATGCATTTTATCATGAGAGTCATGCATTTTGGTGCAAGTCTCGCTCTTTCATAATAATGTATCAGTTTCTCATTCATTGTCTCAATGTGGGTGCAAAAAATTCCACTCATAATGCAAAGGTGTGTCGGTAACAAGCCAGCTGTTAGGCTAACCAAGTTCTTTTTCCAACTGGTGATAATCTGCATTTACCTGACAGTAGTACAGTATGTAGTACAATTAATCTTCCCATCATTGTGTTACTGTAGCTCCTTTCAACTCAAATGTAAATTACAGTTATGTCCACCATCCTTTTATGGATGGTGCAGAATTGTCCACATATCATGTATAATGATTTTCGTTGGATGTTGTTTCTCTCTCCCCCCCCCCTCCTCCCCCATTAACAGGATATATTTATGTTCAATTCTAGGCTGTCAGCAATACATGCTTCATAATTTTCAGTTTTTTATGAGCCTTTGTAATGTGTGAACAGCTGTTGCTGCAAAAAATTTTCAGGAACTTGAAACAAGATGAAAACTGAATATTCTGGGTATGCAGCAATGATCGGCAGGAAGTGCCATTTCTTTCAATGTAGGGATATTTTTGGCTGAATGTCCCCCTAGCAAATTTCACTTTTACCATCACTAAAAGTTGACAGCTCTTTAGTATTGCTTGATATTCCAGCATTATATCATGTCACTGCTGTGTGTTAGCTGTGGAAATTTGGGTCATGTACAGTTTATCCTATAACAACATATTGCAATCTTGTCTGCAATGATAAAACTTTCCTGTACCTTTTTACAGTCATTCACTACAGAAGGCTCTTTATGTAAGTTTGTAAAGATAATCAGTTTGATCAAAGTTGTTGTCCAGTTGATAAAATTGGAAGTTAAAATTTTGCCCTATTGAGGTAGGTGACAAGGGATGTAAATAGAGAGATTGGAGTGTGCAACTCAAATTGCTGGCTGGACCATCTAAAGTGGAGCGCCACCAACGCTTGACGTGTAGTGCATATGAAACTTTTTAGTCACAGACTCCCAGATTGAAGGCACAATTCCTTCCCAGGGCTTTTATCCGTCATTAAGGAATCCTTCACTTGTTTTATTATGTAGCACTGATTTTGTGCACTTGAAAATGTAACAATATTGCAGGCCTGCTAGCAGAAGTTGATGATGAATTATGGATATAAATTTTAGGTAGTTGGACACGAATTCACGGGGTGGAAGGACTTAATTAACATGTGAATGCAGGTACAAGCTACATGTGCATTCTAATTCTGACCCTCATAGCTACAGTGCAGTAGGTGACAAAGTTCCTTGCATCCTGTCTGTGTTATAATTGCCTATAATACTATTTAAAAAAAAACATCTGTAGAGTGGACTGTGCTTTGTACCCATGAATGTATCATAGGGCCAGAAGGATGACACTATGCTATAAAAATTTTGCTTTTGCATTTTTTTACCTTTCTTTTACAGCAAGTTTTTGCAGGAGTCACCAACAATATCAACATCGGAGGCAATCAACTGATTCATTTGAACCTCCAACCGGCGCTATCGGCCCAGACGCTACACACAACTGCAGAGACTGCTCCGGTAGTTACCCAGCAAGTCAGAAAAATAGCACCTGCCACGGATGTTTCGCGGCTCCCAAACCTAGCACCAGCGGAATCCACCGATGCCAGCACCTCTGGTGCCAGTAGCTACATCCTTCCCAAAAGGACTCGTCGGTCATCAGATCCGAACAAGAAAGTTGGCAAACTTAAGTGAGTGATATCATTGTGAAGAGTTATCTTAACAAGTGCCTCATGCATGTACTGTACAGTATCTACTCACGTTGTGATCCCCCATCTTGACATGCAATTTCTGCAGTATTCAAAGTGATTAATAGACTTGAAATGTAGACATTCTCATACAAAGTCTCACAGTCTCCTTATCGTGACATAATTTTAGGGGACCAGGATAGTGGAGAACATGAATTCATGAACAAGACACTGTAATTTTATGCCCTTTCTGAAATTAGAATGATTTTGCTCATCCTTATATATATCACTACAAAAACTTTCTAAGCATACTGAGTACTTTGAAATACTTTCTGAAAGGTTTTGCTGGCTGTATGACACACCAGCCCAAGCAGTTTGTGTTGGCTGGCCCTGCCACCAGTACTGCACATGCCACTTACTACAATTCTACTGAAATACAGTCTGTAAAAATGTTTTAATTGAATTAAAAACTGATGATAGTTGCAGGCTTACTAGGTTGACAGTAATTAAATTAACAGTTGTAAATAAATCATTTGGTTTTATTTTGCTTGAAAGTCATGAAAAGCACAGAATCAGTTATATGGGGCTTTTGAAATATGCAGGCCTTGAATTCTGAGAGAGTGTGATCACACACCATCACTCACCTCAAATCACTGTAAGGAGTGCGAATTTTTGCGCACCTATATAAGAATGGGAACTCACATACAGTAAATCTATTACCGTTTAATAATATAGCACATCTACCACACTCCTTAATTTTCTGAGGAGTGTGGTTTGTAGCACACGTGGAAAATCTTCAACTCAAGGCCTAAAATTTTGCAGATCTTCTCTCACTTTGAGGAAACGCATTTGTAAACAAGAGTGGCTGATCGCACACAGAAGTTGAAAATTTTCAATTTGGCTCACCTGCTGTTTACCTGTTCTAAGAATATGTGGTACATGCCAGTCAAACAACGAAAATTGAGAGCTTTCGGAACTTAGATATTAGACCACATAGTGTTAATCTGTGTTGAAACAAGAGATGTAGCTATGGTGGTGGGCGACTCCAGCCAGGACTCACAGTAACTGACCCCCACTGATGAGTTAAGAGTTACCAGCCACCACCACTACCACAACTGAGCAACAAGCACTTCTGTCCATGCTATATAAAAAAAAACGTTTACCTAAATGCTTGTCTGAATTTTTTGCAGGGGAAGCAACCTCTATCAAAAACATTTGTAAAAATTGCACTATTTACACCTCAGTGTTATTAAATTGACAAAACTTTTCAAAAGAGGACACTGCTTTTGTTATACCACTCCCTCATGTAGGTTGCAGATCACATACCAGCCATCACTACAAGAAATAATACAAAAACTATTAACAACCACTCACATACTGGTAGCTATATAACTATAGATATCTCTACATAGCTCTGTCTAAAGCTGATGATGGTGGCTATGATGACATACATCATGGCTGATGATGGTGGCTATGATGGCATACATCATAGCTGATGACAGAGGCTATGATAGCATACATCATAGCTGATAATGGTGGCTGTGTTTACATACATCATGGCTGGTGATGGTGGCTGTGATGACATACATCATAGCTGATAATGGTTGCTATGATGGCTAGCTGATAATGGTGGCTATGATTGCATACATCATAGGTGATAATGGTGGCTATGATGACATACATCATAGCTGATGATGGTGACTATGATGGCATACATCACAGCTGATGACGGTGGCTATGATTGCATACATCATAGCTGACAATGATGGCTATTTTGACATACATCATAGCTGATGGTGGTGGCTATGATGGCATACATCATAGCTGATAGTGATGGCTATTTTGACATACATCATAGGTGATGATGATAGTGTCACAGTAATGTTGACTCCATCTGATTTTGCAAACCTTTCTTTTATTATGAAAAACATGGAAAGGAAGGAACGGTTTGAGACCTATACTTCTCTCATCAGGTGTACTTATTGTGGGAGCACCTTCACAAAGAACTTTGACCTCCAGCAGCATGTCAGGAGCCATACTGGAGAAAAACCATTTCAATGCATTGTCTGCGGAAGAGCATTTGCACAGAAGTCTAATGTAAAGAAGCATATGCAGACACACAAGGTTTGGCCTGGGGGAAAAGAAGACACACTACCAAAGACAGTAAGTGAATGCAAGGAATGTAGGAATAAGAGGTGGATAGTGTTAACTATAAACTTATAATAATGTCTTTTATTTGAACAGGTGGATGTATTCTTTAATATCACAGGTATATATGCATTATCTATTTATTAATGTAAAACTTGGTAAGAAAAAAAAAAGCCATTGCAACGATGGCTTTACTGGCTTTAACAACAATGGCTAAACAAGCAACAATCCTTAAAAAAAATTCCCAGTGGGATTTGTAACAAGCTTGTGGTATAAATTTAACTCAAATCAGGTACAGAAACTGCTCATTCTACATTTTCAATGTCAGCTAGAAACATCATTGGGTGAATACCAGTGTTCCTAGTTAAAACACTAGTTGTAATCAAGTGTATGAGAGATAAGTAATTTTAATCATGCGTGGTTTGTACAAATGTGAATATTCAGTTAGAATATGTTGAATACTTCATTGTTAGGTAATGAATGTGGGTGAACTGAAGTTTGGGTTTTTTTTCAATTGTTGCAATCAAAAAGGATTCCGATGGAACATTGGCAACACTTTCAGTAGGTGATCTGCAGCTTCAGCACTGAAAAGACAACATCCATCTACAAAAAATGTTTATCTGTTGGCACGCATTTACAAGGGAATGCAGAGTCCCTGTAAAAGTAATGTAAGAGATTACGTCACACAAAAAATACTTTCCTTTTAATTGCCTTTTTGCTTTCTTTTATTCTCAATCAGCTTATCCAAAAGATAGGAACAGCAGAGGGTAAAGACAAAGACAATACACCGGTTGTGCTTGGTGAGTAAAAAAGAACCTGTTTGTTTGGCAAAGTCTTGCGAAGTTACTGTTTTACCACATTTTCTCTCATGAATACAGCTTTTTGTTTCAGTCTGGTGAACGGATTTAATATTAACCTGAGGGGGGCAAGGGTGGTCGTTATAGTGATAAGTTGCTACCACATTTACGGTTCATGTCATTGTCAGTGTTCAGCCTGAATGTCAATCTCAGTGAGTTTCAACTCCAAATTTAACAAATTTACACGGAATTCTGTGTTTGCAGTGACGTGCAAAAAAATAAAATGGGCATGGACTGGATGGCCAATTCCCTGACCTAATGCAGCTAGTCAGGGGAAAGTGGCCAGTCATGTGCAATATCTACTATAGATTTCAAGAGTGTAAAATTTGTGAAAGTGGAATATATTCTACCATTTCCAACAATAAAAAAAAGTCACAGATTGCAATAGTCTCAGTATTATTAAATTTGAGAAATTTGGAAAGGTAAGGGGGGTCTTTCTTACCCTTAGACCTCTCTTCCATAGCAGTTGGGGTATGGATTCTCCACAAAAAATCTCCCCCCCCCCCGACCCAGTGTCCTTGAATTCTTGACATGCCACTGTATGTCTGTTTGCATGTAGCACTGGAGGTCAACAGATCCAAAGTCTAGCTGTCTGTAGGTCAAGGAAAATGTCAGCAAGTTGAAGACTGGAATGTCTGCATATTCTCTGATTTTGAATATCAGTATACTGACATACATTGTATTATAACTCATAGATGATACTGTCCCTGTGTTAACAGCCTGACGATGGGCCCATGCTCTTCACTAATACACCAAATTGTAAATCCATATACATTTCACATGATTCTCAAATCTCCCCGTACGTTGTTTTCTTACAGATAAAGGGATGGGGGACCTCCATCTTGGGGTAGATGAGAAAACCGTACTCTTCATCGACAACTCATACGTGTGTAGATTCTGCGAAGAGAAGTTTAAGAGTTACTTTCAGCTGAAGTCTCATATGTCCGTCCATAAAGATTTACAGGTGAAATTTCTTTTCATGGATGAGGGCTATTTTATGATTATTTTTTTTTTAAACTAGCAGACACATGGATTTTTTTAATTTTATGTTGGCCCTATTTCACCGTTACTCAAAGAAATTTACATAAATTGATATATGCATGTCCACAAATTATTATGAAGAGAAATCAGGTACTGCTAGTAGCAAAGACATGACGTATGCCTCGTGGCCTTGTGTATTTGTGAAATGTATTTTACAGCTTGCTATAAAATTCAATTCCTTTTTGTATACTTTCATAGGTAATACCTATTGCATATAGTTAATCAAATAAAAGGAAACCTTGCATTTATTGGCCAATGTTATGTTTGCTTTTATAGTTATTATATATTTTGGTGAATGCCTATTGAAAAGGTTTGCTGAAAGTCTTTCAGTGAGCATTTAGGCTTTCTATCTTTCTTGTACCATAGAGGTTATGGAAAATTGTACTACAAAATGCAGATGTCCTAGTGAAGAAAACACTGATTGTCTCAAAAGCAGAGCTTTGTTTCTTCAAACTAGGAGCAGTTGGTGAAATGTTTCAAGTGCCGGTGCTTCCAACTCGTAAAAAGTATGAAAACTGCAGATTCAGTTTGCATGAATTTGTGACTCTTAGAGCAAAGAATGGATCACCTCCACCAGTATAAGGATTTGCTGTTTGTGTTACATTCGGCCCAGTATCACCTCAACTTTTGTGAAATTGATTACTCAAGTGTATTCATATATGTATGTTGCTGTATCAAAGACATTGCCCTTGTCATATCTAAACCATATTTATCATAAGAAAACAAGAAGCACATAAGTTCAAATTTTATTTCTTTAAACTGCAAGTTAAAATAAACATGTATCAATAAATTTGAAACAAAGTTTACAGGTTTATAACTTTACAGGTTTATAACTTTTCAGGTTTATAAGTTTACAGGAGTGTAACTTGAGTGAAAAAATTCAGAAATGAATGTGACAAAGGTTAAAAAATGTGATTTCCAATGTTTCAGCTCCCATTTTCACAGGGCATTCCTGAAGTATTACATGCTGAAATTTATTTACTCAGATTCAAATGATGATGTAATGTGACTAGCAATGACATTTCACTATACATATATTTTTTATACAGGAAGGGTTTATCATATTTCAACAAGGTTGCTAAATTTAAGTGCCCACTTTGCTCTATTTGACAGATTCGATGTATGGTCGATTACACTTTCCAAAGTTATTCACACTTGACTTGATGACAGAGTTCAATTTGTCTGTACATTATCACCATCATCATCATCACCATCATCATCATTATCATCATCATCATCACCATCATCATCATCATTATCATCATCATCACCATTACCATCATCACCACCATCACCATCATCATCACTGCCATCACTATCATCATCACCACCATCACCACCATCATCACCACCATCACTGCCATCATCATCACTGCCATCATCACCATCTTCATCACCATCATCATCGTCATCAGGATCATAATCATTCATTCTCATTCACACCAGGCCTCAACTGATTGACTCCCAGAATCATTTGCCTCCATCCTGTTGGTCTTTCATATAAAATGTCACACCAGATGACGCATCTCACAGTTTAGACTCCACACACAAAATTACACCGTAATTTATTTTGATCCAGCAGCAGCCGTGTCCCATCTTCTTTGTTCACTTTATGATAGCATCGTCCTCAATCGATGATTGTCAAAGCTTGAATGGTAACCTTCTTTTGTCTGTCTTGGTTATCTATCAAACAAACATGAAAGTGACAACCAAAGGTCAGTCGTTTGTTCCACACCACTGTGCGTGTCAACCACTGCCCAAATGTCAAGTGTAAGTTCAGGAAAGAAACTTGTGTCATGCTCCCACACAATCACCTTTGATCAGGAATTTCAGTTGTTTTGTTTCTGTGCCACCATTTTCCTAATCCTCGTTCTCTCTTTAGACCCTTTATCTCTTGATTATTTTTGTCCATTGGAATTTTCTGCTGTAGTTTTGATCGACTCCTCTGTACATCCAGTCGTCATTCCTTTGTGATGGGTTTTCTTACATCAATCCACAGGTTTATAAATGCGTCGTGAAATCCTGCGATGAGGTCTTCAAGGACATGGACAAGTTCATCGATCATACCAAGACCCACGAGAAGGAACTCGTTTATCGATGTCGGACTTGCAACAAGCAGTTTTCGACCTTGTATGATCTTGGCGTCCATCAATACTCACATAGCCTTTACCCAAACCAAGGTCCAAAAGCTACTGCTAAGTACGTACATTACATTTATCCTTTTAGGTGTAGCATTATGATGAAATGAGGTTAACAGTTTGAAAAGTTCTGTGCCTACAGTTTGATTGTGTCATTTTAATATTTATTATCTACTGCAGAAACTGTGTATATAGTCATACAGGAACAGTCTTTTTGAAACGTGCATTTTTGGACTATGTGAGGATAAGGTGTTGAAGTGTATTGTTTTGTTTTGTTTATTTTACTTTAGTATGAAAGAGGATCAGATCAGGAGTGATCAAGGACCCTGTGAGATGCTTGTTGAAAACAGAATTTTCTGGTGTGGCAATTGTCCAGTGCATTCTTAAAATCCATTAACATTTCCTGCATTACATCCTCGGGCCAGCCATTTCATTCTTCATTATGCTCTGCCAGGATAAAAGCAGTGACAAAAATCGATCGTAATTGCAAAATTTCAGGAGTTTAAAGACAGTGATCTTTTGAAATTTTGCCACTTGCAAACTTGAAAAAGTCAGAAAAGGAATTATCAAAAATGGACAATATTTCTATTTTTGAATTAAATCACCTTGTAATCTCCTCGGCTCAAGTGAAGTGAAAGGTAGGAGATGCAACCCACAAAACTTTCTCAAGTACCTCCTTGTGTGGTTAGCCATACTCACCCATGAATAACGTCTAATATTAGAAGTAAAAAATTCTCATCATGCATATTCTAAATAGATATATTTTAAGTATTCCAAATGTGCATTCTTGCCCACAATGCATATTACCATTAGAGTGTTTACAGTGCAGAGCCACCTGCAGGTGCAAAGCAGATATTGTAACCATTTCCTAGTATTGACAAACATACTGTTACCCACTTGTGTGGTCACATTAGATACTCTAAACATGTTTAAGCTTAACATTGTGCTTACTTCTTTGAGGAGTAAATTACATGTCCGTTGATTAAATATTTATTTCTGAAATGTTGCGCTCTATTTTGTAACAAATAGTGATTCATGATGATCTAGCAAATGAAAAATTAATGTATGGGATAAACAATTACAAGGGTACCTTGGATCTTAATGTTGATTTTCATTTGATACTGAAAACATTATTGCAATAAAAGACTGAGTGTATTAAAGATGTAAAAGAAAGGTTGCTGTAATTGACACTGAGTACTGTACCTTAACCTACTTCAGTTACATTCTTCAGTGTTCGCACTGAGTATCTTAAGCATGAGGTGCTTCACAGGGGTACTACAGTGTTGTACTGAGTACCTTAACTTGAGTTACTCAATGGATGTACCACATTGTTGACACTGAGTATCTTAATCGGATGTACTCAAGAAAACTTACCTCAGTGTGGGAACTGCTTTTCCTAATGTGAGGTACTTTATGGGGATACTAAAGTGCTGGTATTGAGTATCTTTACTTGATGTTCTCTGTAGAGGTACCTGGTTGTTCACACTGAGCATCTTAAACTGAGGTTACTTCCATAAATGTACCTTAGTGTAAGCCCTTACTATCTTAACCTGAGGTACTTGATGAAGTTACCTCAGTGGTGGCACTGCACATCTCAGCCTGAGGTACTTAATGAAGATACTTCCTTGTTGAAAGTGCAACCATTTTTTTTTGGTAATACAAGACACGTAGCTGATTTTGAATTTATGGTGTATGTAAAGCCTCACAAACTGTGCAGTAGGCTTACATGAAGTATCTAAATTTTTTTGCAACGCATTTCCAAATTCCTACTCTCAGAGAACAAAGTACTCACAAGCATAGGTGGGATTACAGGGGGGGCAAGGGGGGCACTTGCCTCCCACTTTTTTCCAGGAACTTAGTTTTTTTTTTATAGACCTATGTCTTAATCTGGTTAGTTTTGCGATTTTATTACAGCAGTAGGCTACTAAAGGGAATAGACTGAGATGCGACAGTGATGCTTTTAAAAGCTTGTATAATGTTTACACAGGCGATAAATGCCAACTGAATGACCGTCCAACGGTGTGTAATATAACATGTTACACCTTTGCAGTTTTCATTTTTAGTTGAAAGTCTACCTTGTCTTTACTAAAAACTTGGAAGTCTACATTCCTAGGCTATGACACATGGTACGCACGCACAATAGATTTAAAACGTACTCAATTATCAGTGCGAGTGTTCTGACTCTGATAGAGGTACTATGTACAGGAGCCTTACATTAGAATCAGAATGAATGTAGATGTGAATGAAAAGGTATTGTGGAAAACGTGTATAGTCAGACACCGTATTAGTGACGTATGCAGGTGTAGTTAATTAAAAAAGCACATTGCTTACATGATAGTGAGTGGAAGTACGAACACATTTGGAGAAATATCTCTCAAACGGTTTGAAAACCTGCAGATAATAATCTGCATCTTTTTGAAAATTTTGTTTGACGCTTTTTGGATTCCAAAAAATACTGTTTAGCTCATGATGATACCGTCTGGCGCTTCAAAAACTCTGCTTGTCTTGCTTGTCATCTGGCAACCCTACTGTCATTGGAACCACCATTCCCTCATGGTCATAGGCAGCTGAGGGGCAAGTTTTCCACTCTAAAGAGATTTTCAAAGCAAAACTTTTTCCCCATCGATACGTGTAAATTTACTGACCTTTTAAAGATTGTATAAAAGGCCCGGAAAGTGTCATTTTTGGTAGCGTTACTATGAGACAAGCACTTAGCAATTGGTGGAAGGGCGAGAGTTATCTTTTTGGGGACACTTGTGATAGCTGTTCTGCGGTACCGTATTACTTGTATTGCTAAAACATCAAAAATGCGATTTTAGTTCAGCGAGCTTCGTTCGCACCCACTCTGAGTTCTATACCTCCCATCCCTAAAATTACAGTTTTCAAAGTTACGGGAAACTCAAAATTAACCCATTTCCCTTCCTCACACCCTCTACATTATCGATTCCGGCCGATGTTAGTCATATGAATGGTTTAAAGTTAATACCTTAGGTAGTTTGAAGTTGCAGCTAAAATGCATTAGTTTGATGCCTGCAATCGTGTAAATACCCCGGAGCTTCCGGGGGCTTCACCCCCTTAACCCCCACCATGGCTTTGCCCCTGGACCCCATGCCATTGGGCCAAGCCCTTGGCGCTCACATGGCACCTTCGGCGCCGTTACATCGTCTGTCACATTTTGCCCCACCCCCACTTTCAGACATCAAATCCCACCCCTGCTCACAAGAATCTTCTGTTTATATTTTTAGAAGAGAATATTTCTCAGGGCTAATTTTTTCGTATGTGAGGACTGCATTTTAATGTTTTTTTTTTTCAAAGGGTGAACATGCAATGAAAAATATTGACAGAAATGCCCTTATTGTTTATTGGAGATCTAATAGATTCAACAGGTGTTTGTCTCACAGTCTGTCACAACAGAATTTGTATATGAATTGGCAGCTCATACAGTTCCTTGAAAGTATCTCCAGATGGAGAGATGAGGACTTGTTTTTCTTTGTTCTTCTTTTCATCATGTTTTGTGAAAGAATCTTCCAGTTTTTGTGTTATTTGTATCATTCAATAATTTACCAGTTAATTTACCTAAATTCAGTTATCAAAGTGATCCTACATATTTTGTAATTTTCAAATCGATGTCGAAAAAAGTTTTGTCCCTTTGCATCTTTGTCAGGCAGCTAGTTACAAGGAAACAAGTGCAAAACAAAGTTTCCTTAAAGGGGAAGTTTTTTCAAGCTCATTGATTGCTGGTAAAGTGAAAGTGGTCCCCATCAAATAGATTGAGATCATTTCTGTTCAGTAGTCTTCAGAGTTCTTTTGCTTTGTATTTTCTTGGCAAAAATGTTACTCTTTATGGATCAGTCTGCCGCAAAACTACCTAAACTTTATAGATGGATTGCTTCAAGCATAAACAGACTATTTCTTTTTCACGTATTTTCAGAGATTTCAAATGCCCCGAATGTAATACCAAGTACGCCTCACCGGAAGCTTTGGAGCATCACTTAAAGACCACCACCCACAACTATCCCTGTCCTGAATGCAAGAAAGTCTTCTCCTGCGAACGTTACCTGCGGCGCCACCTGATCTCTCACGCAGCGGTCGGCCAGTTCACTTGCGAAGTTTGCCAGAAGAGTTTCAAGACGGAGTACTACCTGCGTTCCCACATCTTAATTCACACCGGAGACAACCCATTTCAATGTGACGTCTGTCCGGCAGCCTTCAATCGGAAAGATAAGCTGAAGAGACATAAACTGATCCACAATGCTGTAAAGAAGTACAAATGCCCTTTCAAAACTCTGACGGGATGCGAGAAGGAGTTTCATCGTGCGGATAAACTGAAGGCACATATCATCTCGCACAGTGGGATAAAGCCCTTCAAATGTGAAAAGTGTGACCGTTGCTTCACCAGGAAACCAACTTTACAGGAACACATGAAGTTGCACTCAGGGGACTTCCAGGTGCACTGCAGTAGATGCGGAAAGGGTTTCCAGAGAGAGAAGTATTTGCGAGGACACAGATGTAACAGCAATAAAGGTCCCAAGCGGATAACAAAATCCTCAGCAGAACCAAAAGATGCGGAAGAAAAAGATGAAGAACAAAGATTAGAAGAGGAGGGGGACTCGTCTAGTCAGAGAGAAGTGCTCCGTGGCAGCAGCAAACGCAAACGAAAGTTGACAATGGATGATGGGAGGCAGACTCGAGTGGTCCATACCAAAACCAGACAGGTTTTGATGAAGGGTCCACAGCTCGTCAAACGTTCCAGAAAGTCCAAACCCAGGCAACGTTCCCAGCATCAACAACAACAGCAACCACAGCAACAGCAGCAGCGTTCAGGTAAATTTGACTTCATCGAGGAAGATGTCCACACAATCAGACAAGCACTGGCTATCGAAATTGAAGAAACACCACAAGATAAAGGGAAAAAGACCAGGGATGACATGCCCCCTTTACAGGGTCAGAGGGAGACTGTTATTGTATTGAACTCATCTACGGAAGCAGACAACAATATTCGAAAGGCGATGGACGATCGAGAAGCCTTGATGGAAAACATTTTGAGCGAAGGGGACAAGTGATGAATTAATAGAGTCCTGTGATTGAAAATAACTGCGATATGAGGCTGCTCAATATCAAGTTCATTATCACTGAATCTAAAATATTTGATACTTTGTCAATAACACATATAGATTATTATCATACATTATTACATATGCTCTTTCATAACTTTGTAATGCTATGGAAGAGCATATAGTCTGTGTGAAATGTTTGCTAAACACATTGATAGCAATGCATAGTATTCGACTTTGTCCTCTGAAATAATCTTAAAACAATTAAGGCAGTTTCCTTTCAAGAGGCACTGGTATTCAATTTTATTTGATTGAAGTTTTAAACTTAAAAGAAGGAAAATATGATAAGATGCACATCATTTCTAAGAAAGTAAAACTATCGACATTGCACTTGACAGCCATAGCTCTAAACCTTGAAATGACACTGGCCAGTATCTATAAGGCCCCTGCCCCCCCCCCCCCCCACCTTTTCTCCCAGAAAGAAAGCTTTAGGTTAATCCAAGAACAAAAGGAGGTCGAAACTTGACTATTTTCATGACAGGAGGAAAGTGAATATTAATTTGTTGTTTGTGGCTTCTCAGCTTGCTCTTAGTCTTTATAGTCATAGGAATAGAAGCATCCTGATGCATGGACCATCAGCTGATCGCCACTCTCCAACCTTATTGAAGCTCAATGAGAATGTCTCTAGCTGTTAAAACTTGTATAGCCATAGTGGTTTGTGTGCAGGTGTGAGTGGATAGAAGCGAGGTAAATATTACTTTCTTCGTGTCTAACAATTTTGTTGTAAATGTGAGGAATGTCCTTCATGGACGCTCAAACAATAATCTCTGCAATGAGCTTGCACACAAGATGTTAGAGGGCAGCAATTCATTTTCTGAGTGGGGAGGGGGAGAGACTATATGATGGAAAATGTAGAAGTACAATCCATTGTCAGTGGATGCCATCCTGGGGGGTGGTTCCCCTTCCATTTGAAAAATGTTTATGTAAGGTGTCCAAGATATATGTAATTGTGCTAAGTTTGGCAAATTTTTGACAACGTGGATATATTAGGCCATCATGATTGTGCATGACACAAGAATTTTAAGAAAATCAGGCTAGAAATACATCTAAACAGAGCTGTAAATGCATGGTGAAATCTAGATACAGGCATGAAAATATTCTTGGCCCAGAGATTTATAGGGGGTATGTTGTATTACATCCCCTCCACCCATTTTTCATGACGGGGTGATATCTTCTCATAACCACCCTTGGATCACTGCCCCAATGATTTTAAATTTGATGAAAGAGAAAAGGTATCTGCTTGTTTTTTGTGTTTCTTGTGACTGCCTGCCTAAAAATGAGGCTAACAGGAATATGCAATGGCATGTACACATGACTGCAAACCTCAAAAAAGTGGTAGTGAAGGTCGGAAGATACATACATATAGTCAACAACCTTGTCATGTTTTGAAACCACAATTTAAAATTATTACAGACTCTTAAAAGGTTTCAAGAGAAAACTATTGTTTGGTCTCAGTAAGATGAACCTGACATATGAGATAAAGTGGGTGTTTGTTGTATTGCAGTTACAGACATTGCAGAAAATTAACATAACAAAAACTTTAAAGTACAAATTTAAGTTATGTGTAACAATTTTGTTTCCATATTACCTCATTGCATATGATGAAGCAATGTATGATGAACATAGTTTGGGACCATCTGTTATTGGTATACTCTTGAAAAGATTAAAAAACTCTACTGCAAAGTTCTAAGCCAAAAACATATGCTTATTCTTGGTCTATTACATGTCCCATTACAAATATCCTGATGTTGTGGTTTTTATTTCTTGGTAACTGGGATAGTTTACGATGTGGAAGAATCACTGAGGCGTACTTATCTTAACTAATATGTGAAAAAATGGCAAAAATCTGCCGTTGTTGAAAGTACTTTCCAATCCTCAAACCATGATTTTGTTCAAAAGTTCGAATTTGTTAACAGCCTGTATATGTCTTGCTGTGAGCAAACTCTGAGCATTCTTGTTAGCCACATTACACTTTCAGAATATGGCAAATACAGTATGTCTATGGTAGTTTTAAAGGACTGTTGTGTTATGTCACATGCTACCGAACAAAATACAAGGTTACCAATGCAAGTGAGTGCAGCTCAACTTGTGGCAACTTACTCCCATTCACTAACGGCTCGACCAGGATTTTCAAAGACCTGCGTAATCGAGTGGAATAACTGCCAATGGTAGCTCATACCATCATACCAACATTTTCTGTTGCAAGGCTTCAAGTGGTAATGTTAGATAATTTTAGATTAATGCAAAACAAAAGGAGCTTAGTTGTCACCACTTTTTCTATCGCATTGTTACTCAAAGTTTATTTTGGAGAGAGGTTTGCAGTGACGTCATGTTCCCCATTGAACGCCTTAGTGGATGGAAAACAAAACATCGTGCTTAAATATGTGCATGCCACGCAGTACCGTATGGTGATGTGCTACTGCTTAGGACCAATGCATCTGCTTCTTTCTTTATTTGCAGGAAATAGGTGGAATAGGTGGAACGTCAGACTTGGCTTCTTGCCTCTCTGATACATACAGCAGATGGCTATGCAGTTAAGGACCATTTGACTTCTTTGAATGAAAATATCAAAATAGCCACCTTGCAGTTTTGCTGAAACAGGACGGCCTGGTACTAGTCACATGAAACACTGATCCCATCCAGTATGACGGCATAGCAACAGTTGCTAATTATGATGTCATGTGCAAATCCTCTATAAAGGTTGCCATGGGTAATTAGTCTTACCCTTAGCATCCCTTTAGCTTCATGATTGAACATAGGACAATTTTGTGTTAAACCATGGTGCTGATGGTACCACTGTTTGAGGTAATGGCTGGCTGGATGTTTTCATGTCTACTAGTTAAGTTGTTTTTAGATTAAGGTTCCCCCCGATCATAGTTTCATTGTTTCGTTAATATGCAGTTCGTATCAGCGGTGCATGGATGTTGACAGTAATATTAAGGAAATGAATTGCTCAATATGACGCTTTTCTTTTCAGCTTGGATTTCTAATTAATCATCTGATATTTTCGCTGTGGAGTGTTTGGAGATTACTCTTTTATCAGACTTCCATTCGTCTCCCAGTGATCAGTTTCTCTTGCACTTCATTTCCTCTGATCACAGGCAGACGACCAAAATGAAAACGAAACAATCGTTAACCAGTGATAGAGCCTGGAAACGGCCTAAGTTTTATTTTTGTTTTCAAGGAACATCTCGTATTACGAGAAAAAGGAACTTTCTCTTTGTCACGGCATCGGTGGGAAGATGTCAGTTTGCAAGATGACAGATAGTTTTGACCCTGCCCAAAATTGCAGTAGTAGAGAATTGCTTGTTATGTACACACACACACATACATATATTGAGGATGCTGATAGGTTTACCAAATTAAAACACACAGAAAAGGAACAGTCATTGGTTGGTCTACCACTTCAAAGAAACTAAAACAAAATTGTGAACTGTATTCAGATTTAAATAAAAATGTATTGAATAGTAAAAACGAAAATCTCCTTTAAATGATAACTCACAGGAATTGTATATCTGTCATCTATTATCATTCATATTTACAGAATGTCTCTCATTTTCTGGGATCATGATGTAGCTAGGCCTATCTTTTGTGCAATGAGGTGATGGCGTGTATGCATGGACCATTAAGAAATCAATGCACGGTAAGGCCAAGCCAGGGTATCAAGAAAAAGATTTACTCAGTTTGGCAGCCCTTCCCTTTTTTAACCAGTTATCTGAAATGGTGATCAATAACTTTGGTGCCCCATACTCCCACTCAGTGTGAGAAAACGTTGACATTTGAACAAAGTAATGCATCATCTGTACTTCTTTTTGTATGTATGTGTGTGTGTGTGAATCTGTGTAACTGCTACGACTGTATCAGCAGTACATTCCTTCATTCTTAACTTTTCTGATTGAAAACTGTTGCCTACTACATCAGTGGAATCCACTTATTTACCTATAACAAATTTCAGACTTGATTACAACAGTTGGTCATCAAAAGAGACTGATCGATTGCCATTTACCCCGATTCATACTACCCGATTCGTACTACCCGATTCGTACTACCCGATTCATACTACCTTCCGTAACATTTCTCATTTCACCCAATCCCTGCACTGTTAACAACCTCCGAAAAGAAAGCATGGACTTTAGAAACAGAACTGCTGGTAACATTGTGGTTGAGAAGTGTAGGCCTAGGTACACATTACCATCGTCTTACACCACTCAATATTATTGTAATAAATATTCATGGATTGCTTATTTCAATAATAACAGTAACTATTAGTATTTGTCTTATATGTTCAGTTGAATTTTCCAAGTCTGAATCAGAGGCAAAAGCCAGGATTTTGTTGAGCGGGGAGACAGTGGGTCACAAATCTTTTTGGGGGGGCACAACTGATTTCTCTATCTATAGCATTAAAATATAAAACTGTACATTCCACGATTTTCTACAAGAGGTACCAGGAGGGCACACAGCTTTGCTTTTGGATAGCATATATTTAAGTACATGTGGGTCACTTTCAAGTAAAACCTTCTTTTAGCTTAAAGTTCTTTTTCATTTGGAAGTTGAACAGGACAGTAACTTACTTTCTTATACAGACTGTATCTCTAATACACAAAGTTATAGTGGTCATAAAACTTAAGCGATGTAAGCTTCACCAAACATGTCAGTCAAAACAGGCCTCTTTTAAAATTTATTTTTTCTTTTTATGTCACAAACTCTTTTTTTTATTTGTTAATGAAAGCTTGATGTTCCACCGTAGAGGATGTGCTCATTAGCATGAAAATGGCAGGAAAATCTTGAATAAAGAAGAAAATGAACTTTGCATTGTCTGAATTTATATTAGTAGCATTACCATATCGTGTCTTTGTTCAATGATTATTTGAAGAAGTTGAAGGAAGAAATAGATTTCTATTTATAGAATTGCAAAGAATTATGTTTAAATTGTGTATCATGAAGTATCATCAGAGAGCGATAAAATGATTCAAATTTGAAGCTGGTTTTGTTTTGTATATACTGTGTAAATGCTCCTTAATTATGTTATGCAATCACGATTACTTCTACTGTGACTTGCCAATGAGTTTATTACACGGCGCTGATTGCCAACCAAGTCAGTGCCAACTTTCCCAAGACAGTTGATTGTAAAGGGAGGATTTTCAAAACGATGTGAACAAAAGTTGACACAAAGATAAGTATATACGCTTTTGCTTTCTTGTTTTTATCTATATTTCCCCACATTTTATGTAAGCTTGATGATAATATGATGCAAAAAGAGAGAATCTTGAAAAATAGTATACCAGAATGGAATAAATGAAGGCACTTTGTTACAGTATACATCCAAGAATTATTGAAGAGTTGCATATTTCAGCTCCATCACCAAACAAATTTGAAATCAAAACAATTTGCACAAATGGCTTTTCCCCCCCAACAAACAAAAAAAATAAGACTATCGAAACGTTGGCTACTTTAAGGCACTAACAACGTTACTCTCACATTCAGAGATAGGAAATCATCTTCGGCAAAAATTTGCAAATACCATAAAAATAAAAATCATGACTGAGTCTTTGATGCATGCAATCACTTCCTTGTTTCAATGGCAGAAGTCCATTGCAGAGTTGTTGAAGAGGCAAAACATTGGCCAAATGAAAATGTACTAAGTGATAAACTGCTTTTGTGGTGAGAAATGCTTTTTTGTTGATGCTGACTTAACTGTCTGTCTTCTCTGACAAAGTCAAACTGTTGGACAAATTCACTCCAGCTGATCCCATCAGTTTTAAGAATTTTTTAAAACAAACTATGAGACATTTGTTGGTGAGCATTAATGTGTGATACGACCACACAATCCCAAAGTTTTACTTTGGTATTTATTTTAACCCATTCCCATATCACTGCACTCCCAGCTTGGCACCCCCCCACCAAGGACTTTATTGATGCCAGTGTCCATGATGAATGATTAAAGTGTCTGTGATGTGTCCATGAAGACCATGTCCATGATGTGTCCAGTGTCCTTGATAAATGATAACACTTGAATCAACGGACCAACATTTGAACAGAAACTGTGATATCATGAAAACATAAGAGAATCTTTACATCAGGGACATTACACATTCAGCCACACTGTACGAGCAGAAGTGTGGAACACTGACTACTTTCTACCTGTTTATAGTTCGACCGGACCTTTTTCAGTCTGCATGTACAGTACACTACTACCATGGTCATGGTAGTAGTGTAGATGTGAGCTGGGTACAATTTGGCTTTCTCAAACATTTCTTAAGGAAAAATTCAGGCCAGCCAGCAAATGTGAACCCAATAGACAAACAACCGGTCTCAAAGAGATAGTTCAAGACTCATTCTTCAACAAGCAATTTGACATGCAAGACTCAAATCAATGGATAAATCAAATCGATCGATCGATCAGCTTCAATGCTGCTGCTAACTAATCATAAACAGGAATAGAACTTGACCCTCCTCCCTTTATTGTAATCTCTGACATAAACAATATTAAAACTAAAAAATATTTCAAGTTAACAAAGATTCCTTTACCATAAAACACACAAATTAAATCATAGACTTAATGAAAACATCTTTTTTTTTTCAATAGCAAAAATATACATGATAAAAAAAAGGGGAGAAAACGATTATCTCTGATTTGTTGCACATGAAAAAAATTAAATCAAAAACACAAAATAATATGAAGAAATATGGAATAATTGCAGAATCTGGTTACACAAGACACAAAGAGAAAGTGGAATGGATTAAGTATGTACAATAGGATAGATAGACTGTTTATTTTTTAGAGTATGTATTTACAAAAAAAAAAAAAAAAAAGGAACAAGAACAGCTACCACAAGATGTTCCGCAGGGTTCATTTCTTCTTCTAAGCCTTAGTAAAGATAATTCTTCCTGCATATAGCAAGCAATAGGAGTGCTACATATATGTATCAGGTTTACCAAACCAATGGGATTATTGGAAAATGACAGACCTGCATCCACTTGCAGATGTCATTATGTGTAATTATGACAACGGTAAGGGCCGGAAGACAATACAGGTGAACATGTAACAGCTATGAGGAATGATGTGTTTAGGCACAGCATTGAATAGAAAGGTTAAAAAAAATCAACGGTGATAAATTCACTGTGAAACTTCAATCAACATTTGCCAGAGTATGCAAATGTGCATGTAAAACAGAAGTAAAAAAAACTAAATCATTCTGCATACCTTGCATGAGATGACATGAGCTTGGCCTGAAATTTGGCAAGTATCACATTGCGAATTGTAGTATTTTTTTCCCCCATCCTTTTATTTTAATATGACAAGAAGACAATCCTGATGACAAATCCAGATAACTTGGTTTTAAGTAAATCTCCTAAAACCCAAAGATTTTGCATTCTAGGTACGAGAAAATGAAACAATACCATATATATATATATTCTAAACTTAAAGTGAAATTGTGCACGTTCAAAGACTCCATGTTTCATACCTTTGTGTAAATCATACCAACCAAAAAAAAAACTCAACACAAGAGTGTGGAGGTACTATAGTAAATACCAGAACTTGCATTGACTTGAAAAGGCACACATTTACCATATTGCCTATGGTAAACAACTATCATTTTAAAATTGGTATAAAGTAGTACTTGACGGATACAGAGTCAAAAAAGAAATAATAAAAGAAACAAAACAAAATGAAACAAGAGAAACAGAAAAGGTATGAAACACTTTTCAAAAGCTTCACAATACTCATAGGGCCTATAAATCTATCAGCAACTTAAATGCAAAAAATATTTAAAGGATAACTATTGGAAATTTTACAGGAATTCATAAGATTTTCCAAAAGCAACAAAATTTCCAAGTCTGTCAAACAATCAACCACAAAAAGAGTATCTTCTACTGTTGTTCACATGTTATTTGACTGTTTTGGTATGTTTTGCATATGGCTATATGATTCCCTCAATGCTCTGCTGCAGTGACCTCAACTATAGCAAATGGCATGCTACAATGTGAAAGTTTCCTCCCAAAAGGTCACTGACCTTTAAGTGATCCACAATAAAAAAAAGAAGCTCGCAAACTGTTGCATGCTGAGAAAGTTGGGCAGGATCATCTGTGGGGTCTCAACTTATTTTACGACCACAAAACTTTCCTGGCTACGATATACCACTACTATTGGTGCCTTATCCAGCATACCCGGTGCTGTTCACTGAGTCAGAAACGGTGAAACCAGTTCCCAGCTGGTGTTGGTATGTACGGTTTTTTTTTAACATACATACCGAAACACCTACAAATAATTACAGATTTGTCTCATCTAAGATCCAAGGTCTATTTCCTTTAATATGAGTATTTTTCTTAACATCTGATGATTGGCCCAAAAGAACATAGATATTCAGCACCAAAGAAAAAGAAGTATTGAGTACTACTGAGTGTGAATGACTACGTTCGCAACATGAATTTCAATAGCGTAAAATCTGTATCTAGGTTGTGTCTGAATCCAGGCGATAGTTCACAGATGTTGGTATTACGAATGAAATCAGAGCTGATGCATGTGAGTAATACACCTCTGTTGTACGTGATAGGAATGGTGGGGAGAGGGTTTGATCTCTTTAAAAAAGAGTGAAAAAGTGATATGTTATGCATTGAAATCTCTTGAATGGACCACGGTCTTTTACCACAAACATGACATGCTCCATCTAAAGTATCAAATCATCATTACTGATTTCTTGCCCTATTTTTGCTTAAAATATGATTGCTGTTATCAACCATGTTTCCCGGCTTACACACTATTTATCTACTAGATCCAGCTATGAAATGCCATTTAAATTCCTATTTTTGAGGTTGTTAACTTGCATTTAAAGTTCACTTTTACCCTGCATGGATAATTGAAGATGCGAACACTCCCACACAAATTGATTGGCTAGAACCAGGTCAAGGAACGGTAACTGGAGTCGAGTAATGTTTGATGTCATCATGCGATGTTGGGCAAGAAGAAATGTCATGTGACACAAATACTATGGAAGCAACAGCTAAGAAGTAACAACCTCAAAAATGGATCCTGACAACCTTTGGCTGTATCAAGTGGGACAACTGTAATAGCGACAAAAAATCTCATAAACTCTACAGAGGATAAGAGCCGATAATTGTGGTGTAGCGTTTACATGTTGCCAAATGTGACAACGGCAAAGCCTAACAAAATGGACGCCACTGACTGGTAGGTCAGTCCTACATTAACATACAAGCTAAACATTGCACAACAATCCTGTCGGCAAATCCAAGATCTTACTTCAGCTAAAGTCGATGACATTATTCCGCCCAGGATAGAAATAGCAACAAACTAAGTAAGACCTAAAACAATGTACCTATTCAGTGCAACATTAACATAAAGTGTATTAAGATACTTTAAATTACAAACAGTTGAAATTTTGTACATAGTTTTTTCCGGATATCATTAGATTACATCAAAGCATCAAATGATTGAATTTTTTTTGGTTTCCCCCAAGCCTGCAGCAAGATAACAAATGGACCAATTTTTGGGCCGTATGTGAATTACATTTGGCAGATCTCAGAACAATAGCCTTGTGCAACAGCGCCCTCTCGTCATCAAACTATGTTTGACTTCACTTGCTCGGTGTGTGAGAAGTAGGAAAGGTATCACTCTATCCACTACATATTTCTATAAAACAAGCTCAATTGAAATATGAAAAATCAAAATATGAGGTTTTTTTTTTCAAAGGAATTCCTGACATTTTGGTCATTACAATCAACAACGTTTAAGAACTCGTTTTAGATATGACTTAATGGCAATCACAGGTATTGAGAGAATTAATAACATTTCTTACAAAATTGTTTTGGACTTGCCAAATGTACAGCTGATGTGGCAAGACTTTGCTTCATTTCAGTTGGCTATTTTGTCATCAAAGATTTCTACGATATGAGAAAAGATGACAAATTGACTTAAAAGAACAAAAAATTTAAAAAAAAAAAAATCAGTCAGACATGTTGTGAACTATGAAGCAAGATGTTAAGGCAAGACCTCGATGATTTATTTGGCTAATCTATTCTGGTTGGGTAGATGAAATACAGCTAAGGTCAATTAGGTCCTTCTACTTGCTGTAGTTTAATCAATATTTCAAATTTATGGCCAAAATTGAATATCAGGGCCTTCTACTTGTTGTAGTTAAAACAATATTTCTATTGGCAAATTTATGGCCACATTTTACATTGCTATGCACATAAAAAAAAAAACATTTTTTTTTTCACATTACACACCAAATCACCATTAAATTGCAAAACTCATACATAAAAGAATTTTATACATTCAAGTAACTATCCCTCCACTGCAGTGACAATAATATTTGCTCATGCTACATAACTGCTTTAATGGGGTTTTAACAGTTTATGATCTTTATGTATATATATGTACAATTGAAAGTGAGTTGGTATACAAAATTTCATAGCTTTTAGAATGAGATGGGTTTTTTTTCCTTCTTTGTTTTTTCAAAACTTTTAGATAAATTGGTCTGCTCCTCTAGGATAACCTGTCCACCCATATTGACACTGATATATACACAACATTGAACAAATTTGAAGCTCATTACATAGACCACAACAAGTGACAACCACTCCAAAATTTGCATAAAAACTTCACAATATTTTAAGATGATCAAAAATCTTCACACATACAATATGGAAAATAAAGCACAAACCAACGATGCACCCACACTAGTTTTGCTTTTCCAAACCCTTTGTGTTGATACTAAATTTTACCAAAATTATTTTAGATTTATTGCATTTAAGTAGTACTGATTAGTAACAAAAATAATTCTTCCAGAAAGGATGGACACAGCAAAACAAAACATGAACACAGAGTTTACTTCCCTGAATAAACGTTTCATGGAGAAACCTCCATTTTTTCTTTTAGTCCTACGTCCCTCCAAGTCTACTGTACTTCCCTATACCTTTACAGCATGACTATGGCAAGAATCATGCACCTCATTCTCAAATTGCATTCACTTGAAATATCAAACTTGAAGGAATCCTAAAGTCACTAAAAATATGTCATCTTTACTATCCAATCAGTATTTATGAATCTCAGACATCCAGAGAGAATTTTTCAATTTTAATAAACCCCAAGAAAATTTGTCACTTTTGAGATAGCCAGAACTTTCTGTCAGTCCAAGGATGACATCAATTTGAATTCTCCTTTCACCCACTGACATTCGCCTCTTTCTTTCAACCTTTACTTTGGTACTTAACTGAACTCCTTGGGAATTTATGAGTTTTTGTTTTTCAAATTTGGGCAAAAACTTGAAATCATAGAAGGAAGAAACCAAGTGGCAGGAAATCACGGACACTGAGGTTAACTGTAACTAATGAGTGAGGGTACACTGGAGTTGATACAATAAGAGAATAACATCAATTTCACTGATGACAAAGGCAACCCGGAATCAACATCCATCTTTCTCATCCCATTTAACCCTGCACCCCAAGAATCTTGGCAGCAGAATCAGCAGATTCCATTATCTGATCCATAGTAGATGGGTCCTTAATTCCTAGTAAGTTTGTAATGAGGTCTGAATTGCTGCTGAGGTACCCCTCTCCTGCCACCATCCCTGATTCACTGGGAGACGACTGGCTGTTTGATGCAAGGTCAGAAGGAGAGTACTTGAAGGTCTCACCACTGGCATCGTCAATGTGCAACGCATCGGGCGAACTGGCAATCAGCTCTTCTTTAGATTCTTCTCGGTTTGTGAAAAGGATATTACTTTGATAAGGAGAAGTAAGTTGTGATAGGTCTGAGTGATCCACCAGGGTCTGTCTTTTGGCCTTTTTGGATTCAACTTTAGGAAGGATGTTTTTCAACTTTTGATTGGATATATTCTTTCCAGAAGGATATAGAGTTTGGGCCATAGTCCTTTGGGGTAATATACTGACTACTTTTGTTCCCAGGCCGACGTTGGCAGCATAGGAAAACAACACTGGCGAGTCCTGATCAATCTTCATTCGTTTGGAAGGAGAAGGCTTGCTGTTGTTATTGGTGTTACTGGCTGATGATAGCTTCCTAGCAGTGGTCTCAGATACCTTCCCACATCCGGTAATATTCATCACCTCCTCTTTACTCTTACCGTGTAACTTCATGATGTGACGCTGGCAGTTAAACTTTGTTGTGAAGGTGGCTGAACATTCGGTGCATTTGAACGGATGTTCCAGCTGGTGGACTTTAAGGTGACGGCACAAGGTCTGTTCACTTTTGAACTTCTTGCAACACTGGCCACAATTAAATCTGGCTCCCTTCTTACCCTTCTTTGTAGAGAAGGTGACTTGTGGTATCACTAGTGAGGTAGCACTGGAAAGATCACCAACCATCGAGGGCATAGTTTGATCCCCGCTGGCATATGAAACCTGGGAGTCACTGTCAGAGTTCTCATCACCATCATCTTCTGACATATTTTTATCAGACACAACTTCATTTGAAAGCAGAGTGTTTGGCTCTTCAGTCTTCAGGGAAGTTGTTTCTGATGACATATACAGTCTTTCACTTCCAGTGCTGTAACCATTTGCTACATTTTCTTCTTTCACTACAAAAGGAGACACATCTCCACTGGTTCCTGAGAATGTGCCTCCTGATTCATGAAATGGTATGCTTTCTAGGAAATCCTCACCTTCTTGATCTACATTACTATTGCTTGTTTGAACAGATGAGGAATCATCAAATATCTTCTCTTCTGAAGACTGACCAGTTGGTTCCACTTTGGCCATTGCTTGAGAGCCAAAGAAAAGTTGGTTGCGCTTCTTTGTTCCCTCGGGAACAATACCAGAAACGGATGGCGATAAGACTGGGTCATACCCCTGTTGAATTTTCTCAATGAGGTCCTTATTATTGACAATCACATCTGGAGCTTCCATGTACTCTTTTGGAAACTGTGCCAAAGGATGTTCATCTTTGTAATGTTTCTGAAGTTTCCTTTTTGTGGAGAATGCAAGATCATGGCACACTTTACATTTGAAAGGATCTTTTTGCTGCTCACTGTCTTCCACTTCACTTCCTTTCTGCCCTTGGTGGCGCCTATTGATGTGTCGCTCGCAGTTGGATTTGGTTGAGAAGGTTGCACCACAGTGAGGACATTCATAGGGCTTCAACCCAGTATGAGTGATGAGGTGTCGTCGAAGGGAACTGACCCACGGAAATTTCCTCTGGCAGTAAGGGCATGTTTGCCTACTTTCTAACTTTCCACTTCTTGAGAATTTCATGTACTCTTCCTGCTCTGTTTCATCTGTACTCTGCTGACAGTCTCCGTTTATGCTCTTGAGCTTTGAATCCTCCATCATGGCATCCTCTGTGTGACTTGAATAGAAGGATACCTCATCGTCTTTCTCCAGTTGGGAAGGAGATTGACCACCAAAGTTCTGTCTGCCAAGTTGAGGAGACATATAATGCTGAAAGTTATTAGAGTCAGTAGCAGCAAGCATCTTTGATATACTAGACAAGTCGACGTTGGAGTCTGCCTGATGGCTGTTGATGGATGTTGCATTCTCTACGTTGCTATCATTCATCAGCTCATTCCCTCCTGTGGGATTAATTAGTTGGCCAATTGCCGCTGGCCCATCCTTTCGCTGCAAACAATTTTTGAGAATGCTCATCTGTGTTGCATCCCTGTTTATTAACTTCACTTGCATAGGAGTGACTCCACTTTGTATTTCACTCATATCAGAGTCTTCTTCATCACAGTGTCTCTTGATCATGTGCTCATCTAAACTGGAACTCTGGGTAAAGGCAGCAGAGCACATGGAACATCTGAATGGCCTCTCTCTCGTGTGTGATCGGATGTGAGTCTTCAGCCTGCTTCCCTTTTTGAACAACCTTAGACAGTGGGGACAAACGAGTGCATCTAGACGAGGACTGTAAAACTTCCTGTAAGGATCTTTGTACCTCATGGCTCCATCTACATTACTATCTGGTATAATGCTGTAACTGCTATCGCCGATGAGATATGTCCCATCTGCACCGCTGACATCATCGGAGAAAATTGAAGACGATGGCACATTAGGAGACAACAATGAGGGACAGTTTCCTTTCTTAGGAAGAGACAAATCTAAGGGTTCCTCTTGAATATCATCTGAGGATGCATCCCTACAATTGTTAGCGACGTACACAGGTACAGGGCGTGGCAAACTTGAGAGATGAGTAAAAGGTGACTCTCTGAAGGTGCTCATTCCCTCTTCGAGATGCTGAGAGCATCGGTTTTCTTCTTCCTTCTTGATTTTGGCTTTTTCCTCCTTCTCACTAAGATTCTGCACATGCTGTTGGATTTCACTTGAACTCAGATGGCGGTGTTTACGTAGCATGTGTCTCACACACTGGTTTTTCTTTGAAAAGTTCATGTTACATTTAATACATGCAAAAATCTTAGTGGGAGATTTTTCATGAATTCTCATATGGTTTTGCAGATCTCTAAAAAACTTGAAGTCTCGATTGCAGACTTTACAAATTGTGTCAGGCGAACAGAACTGGCCCTGTTCAGGAAGTCGTTGCAAAGGATGGTGCTGAATGTGAATATCAACTTCCATCTTGGAGAGTTTACCATGCCGTTTCTTGACGTGCCTCTCACAGTTTGCCTTGGTGGTAAAGGGAAAACCACAAAGTTTGCAGGAATACGGCCGCTCACCGCTGTGGGTTCTCATGTGGCGTACAAGGGTGCTTTTGTCCGCACTGGAATAATCACACAGCATACACTTGTAAGGTGTTAATCCCATGTGGCTCCTTACATGTACCTTCAGAGTACTGCGAAATGGAAATGCCTTGTTGCAAAACTTACAAACATGGTTATATTTCCTGCTGGAAGAACCTTCTCTCCAGCTGTTCCCATCCTCTGTCATCTCCCTCTCCCGTTCCAGTTCATCTTCATCAATGTGACTGTTTGCAGATGCAAACTCAGCAGGGGTGAGCATTCCAACTCCAACATCACCAGTCACTGGTTCTGCATCTTGTCTCCTAGAAAGTGGCCCATGGGCTTTGGTTTTATTTTCCATAACCTTACCTCCATCTTCAACTCCAACACAGGGCTTTTTTGGTGCCCCACTGGCCATCTCACCTTTAAGTGGTGAGAAGCTTGTGGGCAAAGGCCTCCCAGTCCTTCCACTTTGTTCTCTGACTGAATAATCAAAATTAATAACTGGAAATCCTTTCCATAGACCACCCCTATTGAGAACATTCTTATTCTTTTTCTCATACCAAGCAGATTCTTGATTTTCTGCAAATTGATTTGGCAAATTAAAGGGAGATGAGCTATTTACCTGAAGGTCAGAGTCACTGTCTTCTGTTGGCTGAAGACTGAGTGCACTCATGAAACTATCTTTAGGGCTTTTAGGTATATTATTCACTATCTCATCAGCACTCAAAGACATCTGGTCACTTGAACTGTTTGTTTTACCTGACTGATCCTCCATTCCTGGCAATGAGGTTTCACCATCACCTCCATGGACTGAGGAATAGTGCAAATTCAAGGCAGAGACACATGGAAAAGCTTTCTTGCATTTCAAGCAAATACTGGTTCGGTCATCTTCCTTTGTGACCAAGGAATGTTCTTCACACCAAAGCCTAGCAATGTGTGGAAACTTGGTAGTGGAGAACTCTGCTACACACAGTCCATCAATTCCAGGTGTCTGCTTCGCAGGACTGCTGCTGCCACCGGTCGATGACTTGAACCCCTTCTCGTCAATCGCATCTTTCTTGTGGACCTTACACAGATGCATACGCAGTCCTCGTTGGTTACGGAAGCTAACATTACAAAATACACAGTTGAGGGTCATGTCTGGATGAAAGGTTCTATGGGTTTCAAAGCCAATGCGGCATATAAACGTCTTGTGGCAAACAGGGCACGTCATATCATTATCTGATGACATTCCATTCATATGAGACTGCTTTGACTCCATTTTAGCCCTCTTTGCAGGAGAAAGCAACGACAACTTGAGACTTTCATCAGTCTCATCACCACTCACGGCTCCTTCACCTGAATGAATAATCTTATCATACTTTGACTGTTCCTCTTTGGCTCCTTTCTCATGTGTTCTAAGGTGCCTGTTCATGTTTCCATTGGTAGTAAAAGACATATCACACATCGGACACTGGAATGGTCTTTCCCCAGAGTGGATCAGCATGTGTCTATCTAGCGAACTGGCTGAACTCAGTTTCTTCCCACATATGTTACATGTATGGCTGCTGGCTTCATTATGGCCTCTGATGTGGATCGTGAGATCACGGGGATTGTCAAACAGCAGTTGGCAAAGTTGGCAGATGAACTCCTCTGGGGTTTCCATGGGTCGTCTTCTTCTGTACAAAGCCTGAAGGTAAAAAGAGAAAATGAAACAACACTATTGAGTATTACATTTTGAACTGAATCTCTAAAGGACGGACAGGCAACTACAATGAGAGGTTTGCAGAAATCTACTACAATAAATTATCAAAAAAGAAGAGCATAAACCAGGTTCTGTTGGTAACAGCAACCTTTGCTCACATATTTCCATAAAATTCAGTTAAGCTACAAAGCATACCAATTGCTCAACATCATGATCATCGGATTCAAATCTACTATTCACTAAACAAACTAGACTTTGTCACATATCACAGTTAACTTCAACACATAAATTTCAGTGGCAATGTGTCAGTGAGGGGAGTCGATGATACCAGCGCACCAAAGGTATATCATGAATGAATGAGCACATGCAATATTTTTCGAGTACTACTGAGTGAGATCCAGGACCCAGTGGCAGAATGTTCATTTTGATCCCAAAAGTGAAGCGCCACCAATTCAATCTATAAGCAAAAGTCACTCTCAAAGAAGAAAAGCAGCCCTAAAGTACATTGCACTTAGGCTTTTTCTACAGAAGTCACATTTGTTTATCTGGTAGGGGGGTCCAGGGCAAACAAAGTACAGTGTAGAGGATGGGAAACTCCTAAAGACCTGACACTTTGTAACATGAGACAGCTTGCGTTAGAAAGTTTGTTAAAGGTGAGAGATATACCACCAGCAACTACAACTGCCTACTGCCCCCCATTCTTCTCTGTTGAAATCATCAGTATTTGTGGCAAACATACAAAATACATCAATAACTATTTGCAAATAAAATATTAAAGAATGATAATTGATAATTAACTTATACTGTTCATAAAATGACACTTTTATTTTATCTCATGTTTAAGCACTTAGGAGATTGTCTTTAAGGAATGCAAACCAGGTGTGTACCTAACAAGTAAATTATGGAATGACTAGTGATAATTGAGCCACCCCTTATTAGGTTCTGCTAATATCCACATGGTTTCAGCCAGTGAAATCAAGGCCTACAAACAATCAGCACACATGTGCAAACATATCAGGCACAGATTCAGGTGGGAGCGTAACCAGCGCACTCACCCCTTTTATTGATGACCAACCACCTTTAGACCAACATTTTTTTGTCTCATATCAGAATCTTATGATGAGCGGCAAGGAAAGTGAACAAGAATGCATCAGTCCTGCCCAGCCTCAGATGAACAGGCGCCAGCATTCTAACGCTCGTTGGGATTTGGCTGATGGTGTGCATTGGGGGCGCCCCCCCCCCCCCCCCCCCTTCTCAAAATCCTGGATCCGTGCCTGTATATATTTACCAAAATTTGGAAGAGTAAGTCAATGTTCTAATACTGTCACATGTCCAGTTTCTCCATTACACCGATGTAACAAATAATTTAATCAAGTTTGTAAGTGTCACAACTCTGTTACTACAGCTCTTGTTAGTGATGAAATATTAATTGAGGAAACTCCACAGAGAGACCCATAGAGAGAATGCACACAAATGCAACCCAACACAGTGGCAAATCGCACAGATGCATCTCTTATAATACCTATTGAATGTGAACCTATACTTTTAAATGTAGGTTGTTGGGATTTAACAATCAAGTCCAACTATGTGGACAGAAAATCTCCTAATACTTCAGTTTAGTTCATGTTACAGCAGGTTAACTCCGTATGCATGCTACACACCACAACAGTCTAATTTATCATTTTCTCCAATACACACACAGGTGTGGATATAACAGTGATTGAAATGGCACCTGTACAATATGATGTTGTCCTTTTTTAGAGTGTAGAAAGGGCCGGCATGACTGACGTAAGGAGACAATTTCACATTTCAGACCAACTGGTAAATTACTCTAACTGACTCACTCACTGTATATTTTCAGTTTCAGTTGACAACAAGGCCAATGAATAAAAGTGCTAAAAAAGAAGCAGCAACTCCTCATGTACATCACTTTCTGAACACACCCTCCAAAAAGTAATGACTAAGACTGAAAACTCGTGCTGTGACCACAACTTCCTTATTTTTCAGTTTAAATGTGTGCACCTACTGGGTAAATGAAGTTTTAGTTGAATACCAGTTCATTGCCTTTGGTCTCCTTTGCCTTTGGTCTCTTCCAAGGGGAACAATACCATTCTGCAGTGTGTAGGTCTATTTGCACAATCAAACGGTTCTTGGAAATTAACTAAAAATGAATCATTGTTCTCCCCCAAAAAGGTAGGGTTAGCTTCTGAAACTAGTCCAAAGCATCTTTTATCAAGCTTGCTCAACATTCTGCACATACAGGTGCCATATCATCCATGAAGACTATCTATCAAGGCCATGTCACTTCAAAACATTGATCCTAGGAAAAACACAATATTACATTAAGTCAATATGTCATTGGTGGCTATGCTGACAGTTTTAGACTTCTACAGATATGGTATCTCTTTTGTCTCTTGAATACTGTTTTTTAGAGATTTAAAGCCAAGTATTGCTCAGCAACTAACAGACAAAAAAGTATCAGATGCATATCTCTACAACACTGGAAAACACTAATTACACAAAAAAGCATCTAATGCAGTATACTTTTTTTTCTTAAGTTGGCATTACACTAGATCAGACTGCCATTATGCTCCATGGGTTCTACCTAGTCTTTTCGTTGATCCCTAACAATCAGAACAGGGTAATTTTTCGTATCTGACCAAAACTTGACTGTACTGTTAACTCCTCACAACTTCCTGGTGTGGATATTCACGAGTGAGTATACTTACCCCTTGCCTCACTAATGCATACTTTTGACCCTCTAGCATGGGTCAAATGCATGTATTGGAGAGGCAAGGAGTAAGTATATGTCTACGATGTGAATATTGGCTTTCCCACAGTATTGTAAATCACATGTGTGTGGAAGGAGCTTGCTAGCGTACTAGAAAAAAAAAGCCAACGCCTCATTAATAGGACCGAGAAAAAGAAGAAAATTCTGTTTTCAACTTTTTGTTGTGTATGGTAGGCAAAATTCTGCAATCTGACACAGTGTGTTCACACAGTAGTTTGCTGTTTTTCACTTTATGAAGGAACCAGGTGGTAATTTTGGATATGGGTAGTAAAATACCATTTGGGTACCCAGGTTCTCCATGAAAAATCTAAATCCAACCTTGCTCACTGATCTCACAATACCTCCAGCTAATTTCACGAAATTCACGTCTCAATTTTGAAAACGAAACTCCAAAAAACGAGGTATCAAAAAATCTTCCTGTTTCAGTGATCTAACCTAAAACACTGATACCAAATGATCAACAACAGGTGCCATAAACTGAAACAAAGCATTCTAAAATGTGAAGGTGTCTACAAATGCAAGTCTACAAGATTCTACCTCTGTTCTCCGAAAGCAGAATCGTACAGAGGATTGCGAATGAAGAACGAGGAACTGGCCAATGACCTGTGAACAAGGTTCACAAGGGCACGGTGCAAAAGCACACCATTTGCAGTGGGGAGGGATCAAGAGCAGAGCAATCTACCATCCAGGTTTACCTTCCTTTCTTGCAGTTTTAAGTGCTGCTAGGACATGACTTGGTCCTCCACACTTCTTTTTCTTCTGGGGCTATAGGGCACCGAAGAGTTACTCTCATTATATTGGAGGCAGGTTGCACAAAGCATCAGCGCACCCTTCTATCTGTGGGTCTTTTCAAAAAAATTTGCCATCAGATAACATCGACAAAGACGACAACATTCTTCAGTGATCGAGACATTCAAGGGCTGAATCTTGACTTTTTCACGTGTAGGCACCATGTGGTCGATGGTTTGTCCTCACCACCACTTTTACGCCAGCAAGGGAACTTATTTACTGTACACCAATGACTCTGACCATCTCACTAATAATTTATATCAGATTTCCTACTACTTGATAGCTAACTCACTGAGATGGCCACGAAAGGCACCTCTGAAAAGTGAAACTTTTTTTGAGCTCATGAATACCTCCACTGCCACCTCATCTTCATGACAACAAGACACAGTGCCATTTCTCATTTTTCAATTTCTCATTTCAGACAAACCAAGTTTGAAAGTTTGTATTTTAAGTGTAAAAGGACTCTAGAGGCAAAGAAAACCACAACTGTGAGAGGATGTAAGGAACTATGATCCAAAGTACTTCTTAGTAGTTGATAGATAATGTACTGCACATCAAGCATTGGGCAACTCTAACATTTTCTGGAGTCAAGTTCAAATTTAGGTTATGACCCTGAACATACTTGCTATTCTTACTTGGTATTGGTTTCAATGATGTCATTACGGCAGTATTGCAATCCAAACACTTATATTTTGAGCAGATTCTATTGTGCAGACAATGTAGGGCCCCAAACTAAACACTTTTTGATGAAGTATTAGTGACAACTGACAACTTCACATGCCAAAATAAAAAAGATAGGTTTGTTTTTAATGTTATAGTACTTGAAAAGGAACATTAATCCGAACTGTTAAGCACACACAAAATAATCTTGTTGTTTTTTTTTTTTTTTGATCTAGTTGTATGTTTTCCTTTTTACAATTTTAAAAATTCCACATGGGTCACGACTCCAACAAAGGTGGAGTCAGGTCCCAACCCCCAGCAATTAGTCACGACTCTGAAGTACAGCCAAGCAAGTTTCCCAAACCCTTTCTGTGCATGTAAACAACATATTTAGTTAAATCCATGTCTCACCTTACTTGTGTCACCATCATTTTCGACACTGCCTGTCTTGGCGGGGCTACCTGTATTTGGGGCAGCACTGGTACCTTCTTCTGCCAGAGCACCCTTCACATTGTTACATTGTGCATCAAAATCGTTTTCCTTCACGTCCTCCCCCTTGGTGCTTCGGATACCCTCTTTCTCTTCTGCTGCTTCATCTTCTAATTTTGCTGCTTCTCTCTCAATCGACTCACTCTTCACTGTCTCCTCATTTGCTCCTTCAAGTTGAATCTTGAGGTCAGCATCTTCTTTGCAGTCACTGATGACTTCATTGTTGAGGTATCCCCCGTCAGAAATGGTCAGATCTGTTGGTTCATCTGACAAATTGGAATCTGGTACATCTGGGTCATTCTTGCTGCAAAAGTTTTCAAATCTGACCTTGGAAAGTTGCACCTTGCAATTATTTTTCAAACCATGGACCATACCTCCTCCTCTTCCTCCACTTTCTTCATGTTCTCTGACCCTGGTGTCGACCAAGGTGTTTCCATTACTGTCTTCTTCAAAACTGTTTTCAAAGATATTATTCACAGGTTCGTGGTGGCCATTCAGCAGTGTCTTTGTTTCCAAAGCTGGATGGAATTCGTCCTTGATACCGCTTACATCGTCTTCACCATTCTCTGTCAGCTGTCTACATGATACTGGGCCATCTTTTCCTTGTTTTATATCTGCAATGATGAAAGAAAGGTGGTTTAGAATGTGGTAACAGCAAGAATATTGCATTCCAAAACCCCTTCTCTGATGCTCTATTTCATTTCTCATGTCTTTGATTCTTCTACTTCCATTTTCAGATTCCTATCTTCAATTCTCCTCCCCGATTCTCTGGTCCATTTCCTTTCCCTCCTTTCCCTCTCTCTCTCTCCTCCCTCATTTTCCTGCTTCCCTTCTCCATTTCCACTCTCTGAATCCTCTTGTTAATTCTCCTCTCAAGTTTATCTCTTCCTTCTCTGACTCCCCTACTTCTTTCCTCATCCAACTACTACAACACAACATCCTCTCTTCGCTTAATCGCCATGTAAACTGCTAGTGAAGCGTTACAGAACACACATGTATACATCTTCCAAGGTGGTTGAGCTATTCAATAATATTCACTCTTGATTTCTAGGTTAGGTTTCTGATTATTGTCATGTTGCGGCTTGTGACTTTGCAATGTCGTTGAAGAGCAAGACATAAATTGTGTACAGTACTTCCATAGACACATGTACCTAATTAATGCAATACTTAAATTGTGGGATGTATTTCACATCACAACACACCTCTTGAATACTGCAATAACAAACAAAAAAACATTACAGTACCAAGATGTTTCATGCTATTTCATCCCAACTGGAGGGATATAACTGCTTGTATGTTCCCCATCAGAATTTAAATTTCTTAGGACTTACTACATACAGTCTGTCACACAATTCAGATGATTTTATCATTTACATTTTACCTGTAACATCCAATATCAGAGAACTGAAACCATGACAGGTTATATGTGACTTCAAATCTCACTGCATCTGAGCAAGCACAGTTAAAATTTCTTCAGTTTAGTTTTATCATATTGACACACCTTACTCTATCAACTCAACTGCTTGCTCTGCTTTGTGGATCTGATATGTACATAAAAATGTCCTCCTTGAACTCAGGAGCCCTTCACCTGTAAACAAACAGGTCCAGATTCCAAAGCAGTCACACTTTAGTACTCCCTGTTCCTCCACAAATCAAACAAGAAATTAAATTTCCACATCTCCCCCAGTTTAACTCTCAGTACCACTTCAGGTCCACCAGAAATTTACAAAGCAATTTATCCATCCCACTTATCTTTTGTTGGTGCAACCTTTGTACCAGACTACTCAGAAAGGAGGCAAGTATATTTCATGAGTATATGTATTTTTTTCTTTTACTTCATTTTTCTTTGCACTTTGTCCAGTGCCATTGTATGATGGAGGCAGTTTGGTTGATAAAGAGTTTGTGAAGGATAAACATATTTGGGATGAGTAAAAGATATGGTGCCTACATAGTTGCCAGGCCATCTCCAAACAAACTTAAAGGTTTGGCAGGCACTCTGTCAGCACACATACATACACTGTGAGAGGGAAAAGCACTTGTTCATATGCTTACTGTAGGAGCTTTCCTGGAACAGAAGCTCCAAACTAATATGTTTCAATATGAGGTGTTTTAATCAATCAATCAATTGCAAAACAATCAATTTGAGAGAAAGTAACTATGTCATTATACTGTAAAGAGGTGTGCATTTTAATTCCTTTTCAAAAGTCCAACAAAAAAAAACAACAAATCCACAGCAATATCAACATTTAACAGATATCACATATGAAGTAACTTTGATGCATAGTAAACAGCAATACAGGTAGCTTCAATTATAAACACAAATCCACAGCAAACAGGACACAAAGAAGAATTGAGTGATAAGACTGTGATAAGTCTGAATTTATTACAAATTTCTATGCCAAGGGGTGCAGGTCAACCTTTTTGAAGCACTTTAGGGCCACATTGCTTCTAACACACCTGTGTTCTCATGGTAAGCACAAAATTTTTTTGTTTTTCATTCCTTTTTCCTTGGTCCTTCTTTTGCTATCCATCTGGAGCAACACTTGATATTACCATACATTAAAAAAGATGAAACCTACACTTTCACTTTCTGAACTATGTAACCATGACTTCAGTAATTTTTGTTTTCTTTTCCTTTTTTCTTTTGGAGAGTGGGGGGAAAATGGTAAAGTGTGCACTGAAATATACGATGCATTCAAGTCACTACTAAAAGGGATTCATTCTGTCTGTAAGTCTGGCACTGAAATGGCAGCACACATCCACCCCTACCTCAACATTTATGACAATAAAATTCAGTTTAATGGGAGGTCTCTGATAATTTCATCTAATCAGGAAGAGAGAGACACATGCAGCACAACATCCGCATGGTCAGAGCAGTAGGTGTAGTCAAATCGATTCCTGTTGCTTTCAAGGAACAACAACAAAAAATGTTCAAATAGTAATATCCTAAATGCCATTTGCATATCACAAAAAAAAAAGAAAAAAAACTTGCTATGTGCGTTCTAACATATATGGCACATTTAACAACAACTTCAGGATATGCTAGACAGTATCCCTACTTGTGATATAACCATATATAAGTTCACAAGCAGCTAACATAATCACGTTCTCTTGAAAGACATACGCAGAATCAAGTTTTAATTAGACAAACATTTTATCCCCTTGGCAAAAAAAAATGTTAAAGACAAATACATACTGTCATGATCAACATCACTGAAAACTAGTAACATCTGACACTAATCACAAGAAACACAAAAAAAAAAAAATGAAAAGAAAAGAACATTAAAAACAGTGAAAAGCAATATTTGAGTACATTCCAGTAAACATTCAGACATTCAGAGGCTCACACGTAAAAAAAGTTACAAAATAATCACAAACATGTATGTGAACTACTGCATCTATAGAGAATAGCATCAACAGTGTGCTCAGATCAAACATAACAAGAAAACTTCATTGCAAAAGCACTGCAGATTACGGTAAGGTTTTCATTGACTTAGTCCCATGCAGCAATTTAAGACAATGACTGGTCACATGACTGATGGTCAAAAATTTTACTATTGTGCTGACAGACTTGGGGTCCACATAACGTGGAGGTAGAGCATGCTCTTTCACTAATTGTGTGGTGCACACAATGTAGGATGATGACAGAAAGCAATTAATTCACCCCTTCTTGTATTTTAACATTCGCCTGGAATGCACAGAATTGAACGTTCACTACCCTTGACCCTTTTGCGATGCTCATTAAATCACCTCTTTCAGTGAAATTAAATTCAACACCAAGACAATGAATCCCCCCCCCCCCCTTCATCTTTCCCTGATCTCCCTCCTTTCTATCTCCTCTCCTCTTTTACATTTTCTAGAGAAAGCCTGTGTCATATTTGCTATCAGAATTACAGTGGGTTCCTTTTCAGGTCCTTTAGGCCATTACTAACAAAACTAATATGAGCTATGGACCACAGCATCATTTCTGCCTCTGCACATTTACTGCAAGAAACCCAATGGATTATGACCACTTAGCAACCAACTACTGTATGAATGGCTCTCAGGCCTACTGCTGTGAAAAAGTTTCAATACACATCTCACCATTTTAGCAAAATGATACTGAAACAAAACTGTTCTCGCTCTTTCTAGTCACATCAAACAAACAAGACAATTAAGGCAACTTTCTCTCCTTACCTGAGCATCATCCATCCACTTGTCCCAACTGTTAAAAAATGTAAGATGAAAAAGCAGATGAGAAAGCAGTTTCTAATTTGCTCTTCTCAAGAGCAATTCTGTTGCCATGAGGGAATATTTTTTTTTATGAGGGTATAGTAGCAACAGGCCTGACAATGCCTGGTTACAGCGCACTGTTAAACGATGATAGAAAAGTGAACAAGGAAGTTGAATTGCTCAAGCTTTGTTGCCATGTCTGATGTGAAGATCGAGGGTAGGATAAAGCCGTATGGCTTTCTAACGATAAGCTGATATTGATCTTCTGCCGCATGGGAGAACGATATTGCATGAGCAAGATAAACCTCCCTCCTGACTTGTAGGTATATATACATAAAGGTGCTGGTACAATATTATGAGGAAGAAAATGAAAATTTATCACAGCCTGAAACAAGGCTTCTTGAACATAACCCTACAAAAGACATGCAGCAGGATTTCAAGAGTACAGGTATGATAGAGGAAAAAAATTTTTTGCAGGAAAAAGTCACCATACATTTGTCTCTCACTGGTGATAAAAGTGTCTAAGTTGTAATGCTCTGTCTGGTGAAGTACAGACACTCCTACATCAGTGATATGGTAAAATAACATAGACCACAAAACTAAATACACCAAATAGGAGTAAGATGGATTCATGTAAATGTTTTGTACATGTGCGCACCATGAGGACATACATGCAATGCGACCATTTTAATATCCTTGTCATTTAGCATGTATGTACATATGTGTGAGCTTGAAGATGTGCATTATGGTCAACAGCAAGGTTTGATGTAAGATTGAATACACCAAGAATATCCCATTCAGGAATTTTCCTAAACCTGAACACTTCCTACTGTAGCACATAAGGACGGCAGAATGTGAGGGAGGCACAAGCCTGGGATAAAGCAGACAGTGATGTTAATTCAGTGGTTTTACAAGTACCCTTGGCATGGTAGATGGGACAGCAGTTGTGATGTGGAGACAGGTAAGTGGGGAGTGAAGTAAATAATACACACTGTACAGTAAAATGGCAATTATAACTAGTACATTAAACTGTTGATGACGCACACTGTAACCATCTCCATATTTGTCCTGTAACCTCACTCTCATGCATCCGTAACCACTCATTGTAAGATTTTGAGTCTGTTTCATGCACATTGAAGTTCTCAGTAACAAACAGTGGCAATGTTTATCATCGATTTAATACCAAATGTTAACAGGATGAAGTTCCTGTTGAGGTAACTTTATTTGTTCTAACTGTCCCATCTCACTCAAAAACACCACCTTGCCAGAGGTCTCTGTCTCATCTGGAAGTTGACATAAGCACGATCTCTGCCCGGCGATGGGCAGGAAAACTTGTCCCTGGGAGAGAAGGATGCTAGCTGCTCTCAGGATTAGTTGAAGAATGGATTAGAAGAGTTCCTCATGGTTAGCTGTGACTAGCATCCTACGGAGCTGAGGACAAAGGCCAATGTGATAAGGTTGCGAGAGGATGAGAAGGCAGGCTCAAATTGCAAAAAGGCTGTCCAAGGCAACAGTGAAAGATATTCCTTTATACTTGTGTGCATCGTGTACACAATCTCTTAATAAACAGATTTCTTCTTCAAAGATTTGTCTGGAGAGTCAACAATTACAGTTGCCCTTCTTAACAGGCTCCTCACCTCCAGAGATAACGTACTGATATACAGTACACAAGCTCATGATTCCACTTCTAGTACCTACCTGTACCTAAATACTCACAGTTAAGTATGTAACCTGAAAGACGAAAACATGTTGGGAGTATATACCAGAAAGTATGAATGTCTTATTGTATGAATGTCAGTAGAACACATAGCATGTACAGTAGTATGAAGATGGTCACACATCAATATACTTGCCAGTAATATGAATGTGTTGCATAATGTGTAAGTATGGGTATGTTGCGTATCTCAGTAGTATACCACCCTACAGAACCTGCAAGTACACATCTTTCCAATTACGGTGAATCTGGGAGGAAAAGTTCCAGATTTGTTACATGTCTCAGTGGTACAAATATCTTCCAATCTACAGGCAGACTGAATCCTGGTATGTTGCTAGTTTTTCCTTAAATTTGCTTCAAAGTGAACACACATTGAAGCAATTTAATACCAGACAATGGTAAATTTGTCACCACGTCTTTGTAAAAGTGTGCAGTCACTCTGCAGCACCAAAACCACTCGTTACTACACTGAAAACAGGGAAACTTCACAAGTAACAAGTTCAAATCTACTAACTGAGCAACTCGTTTGATTTTTATTTCTTTTATCTCTTCTCATGATCCTACTAATACTTCCTTTACTTCATGTGATGTTTGTTGGCTGACCTCATATACCTGTATTTTGTGCTGTTCACAGAATATCTTGACAAGTGATCCAAGGGATATTTCTTTAAAAAGGTCAAGTTTAGAAGAAAATGGAGCTATGAGTTAGATAAACTATTGGGGTGGATGCATCCAAAGCATACAAGAGAGAGTCACACCCAAAGTGAAGCAATACAGTCATCACGATCCCAGGGAAAGTGGTCAAGGAAAAGCTTTGCCCTTGTAACTGATGGTTCGTAGATGCAAAATAACACAATATTTGGTCAAACCTGCACTGCCAGCTCATTCTAGGAAATCTTGAACAAACTCGGGGAAGGGGTGAGGGGAGAATGGGAGGTAGATAAGGCAAGACTTCCTGCTCTAGGCAATCAATCATAGACACTGCTCCTGACAGATAAAGAAACTGATGCAGTAGAAAAGGAAGCTGGAGGTCAGAATTTTGGTCGATCATAAGAAGTCAGATGAATCAAGGACTGTATTTATCTACAGCTTTCTTGATTGACTGATGAAGCAAATTTTGTCTCTTGGGAGAATGCAAACAGTATTGTACTTAAATGGCAACAAGGAAACGAGGCACAGAAATGTCACAGGTGAGGCGCAATGTAGAAGTTACTGCATGTTTTCAAAATAAAATTGATTCAAACAAGCCCTTGATCGTACTGTTATTCCAGTGCAGCTGAGATTCAATCAGGCGATCGTTTTGATCATTAAGAAAAAGATCTGGTCGACAAGCGATACTGAGAGTTATTACAAACACCGTACACTAAGCCGTGGATTTTACTTTGACACTTCATTTTATGCTTTGTAGCTCATTTGGCAAATTTGAAAGATCATTCTTGCTTCACTTCATGAGCTGAACTTTGTTTCATTTCATGAAGTTACACTTGAATGGGAGTGCTGACTGGGTTCCCCCACCAGTATTAAGTGCATTCCTTTTTCCAAATTGCTATCTTCATCTCTCACTTTCCCAACCTCTCATTCTGTCTATTTTCTCTCATTCCCTCTCTGATGCCCCATCATTTCCTGCCACCTCAACCCTCCCCCCTCCTTCCAAGTAATACACCTGACCATGGTTATCTGCGTACAACTGAATGACATGAAAATATCCAATTTCCTTGTGTTTTGCCACATGTGACGTACCATGAGTGAGAGCATGCTGTAATATTTTGCCGAGTACATGGTAATAGACTGAAAACATAGAGAATGGCCAAAACACATGGACATGCACGATGGGAAGGAAGGGCTGTCTGCAAGTGCCAAAATAGAATGCTTGTTGTAAAAAGAGGGGTGACACAGGACTCAGGAGTGAAGTAAATTCGATTTTCCTACAAATGTTGATAAATCAACAATAAGCAACTTAATTTGTACACATACAGATGTGTGATTACAGGAATATTATATTATACAGCAGGCAGCAATCGTCCAGTTGTTCGGTAATAACCAAACTGCAGTTTTACGGCATTGTTAAAACTAGCTTGACAGGTTTCAGCTACAGTAGACCTTACAAATTGAATTTTGAACCCAACACCATCATCTTCAACAGGCTCCGTAGATTCTACAAGTTTTTGTTCATTTTAGGAAGGTTCCTCTCAACTTTGAGGAACATCTGACCTGGTTGAGGCTACAGTTGGACAATAGGTTCAGGGTCAAACTGGCTTTGTGGGAGTTTTTTCAATGTCCTAAGTAGGCAATCACTCTGAACAGCAAAGTTAAAAGAACAAATAATCTTTATTTGTCTACAGTTCATTTGTCTAGCGATGTGATCACAAACAGCTAAGACCATCAAAATATTCTTGACCCTCACTCTGCAGGCTTTTTCAGACATTGATCTGCCCTGCAAGTTGTGCTTTGTTAGAGATTCAGCATTCACTGATCTAATCCTTCCACTCGCTTCTTGGGATGTATTTTTTTTTTTTGTTCCAGTGAGCAGAGAGCATTACTTCTTGGGCTACAAAGAGAGTTGTTTTTTTTTTTTTTTTCTTTGATTACCAGCAGCGGGAGAACTGACCAAAAGGTTTAACACTATGGCTTCGTCATAAAATCAAATTTTTGGGATTCTCACAAAGGGGGAAGAGACCTGCAACTCTCAATACTTCAAACATGCAACAAAAACTGTACTTCCCAATCACTGCTAGACAAGAAAGTCGAGATTCATAGTATTCATGTAGTACCAAGAGCACATGCTACATTAAAACCCGGCAGGGAGTAGTTCACAAGAAATGTGATCTGCACAAATCAATCAAGGGATGAACATCAAAACAGGACTCAAACAAAGTCAAAATAAAATTTGTTGAAACATAACTGCATGTACAGATATTTTCCTAGTCCTGTCACAATGCCAAATGTTCCCAAACTGCATGCACCTTTTCTACGTCTCATGGCATCCACTGGGCCAATATTTCCTCTTTTCTTTGGAACTACTGCAAAGGCAAGCTCCTTTCTCAAGGAAAAGATATGAAACCCAACCTTCCCTCACTTCCTATACACTTCCCGTTGTACAGCTGAGGGAAACATTTGCATTCTATCAATTGAGCAGTGTCGACTGGTCAAAGATTCAGTTGGGTTCTGCCAGTTATTGCCAGTTTGGTATAGCTGGCGTGCATGGCGCTGATACAGAAATAGCTCCATGGTATAACATCATTGGCATCAAAATGATAGTGTGACAGCTTACAACAACCAAAAGACAACCATTACAAGGTAAATCTGTTATTCTACCACAGCATTACAAACTGTACATGTCTCCATAAAATAGTGCTTTTCATTATAAACGTGACACACCTTATCATACATCTGAAAACTTTTGACACCATGCTAATGTGTCCAAACACCCACTTTCATCATCTACATTGCTTGGCATGGCGAACATGTGACAGACAGACCTATACACTGGAACAGTATGTATCACCTTGGTCTTGTCTATTGCATATGTCCATGATTGGGGGAAAGACATGGAAGGTGTAATGTACGAAGGGAACAAATTACTTACTAAGCTGGCACTGCTTTGTTTTTGAGTTATTTTGTTTTCCTGTCTATCATCCAGTATTATGTGACTGAGTCGCGGTGTCAATGGGAGAAAAAAGAAAAAGCAGTCTGAGGAGAGGATTACAGGCTGCTTTGGCAATGTGGTAAAATAGGTACATGTTGGGGTTATGTGACAGTAACAGAAGAATGTTCCTAAATGTCTCTGCCACTGCATGAGTATGAAGACAAGGCTTTGATTATGTGACAACTGAGGATTCTAGGACTCATTAACTATCTGAACGTTTGAAGGGAGGATTCTGTTAAGGATGCTAAGGATGTTAAGTGTACAATGTGAAAGAAGGAGATGAATATACCGCGAGATGTCTTGGCTGTGTAAAAGCAGGAGATAATGTTTTAGAAGATGCCTTCAATACTTACATGACTATGAGAGGAAAGGGACTTGGCTGCCTGACAGTGTCAAAGACAGAACAAGTAAAAAAGGTCATATCATGCTATCACAGTGCTATAAAGATCAAAGCAGTGTATTGATTTAGCTAAGTGACTTAAGACTAAATCAGCCTTGCAGAAATAAACCTTTATTTGCCAGCTTAGAGTGGACGCCATTAGAAGCAGTGTTCCAAGATTATAACACTCTTGGCACGGTGGATGTGAGTGCAATTGCTGTGTTGAGAAAGGCAAGCAAGGAATGAAATTAACATGTTACTGTTGGAAGTTTCTGTTATATTTAGTAGTCATTTGTGCAACAATTTAAATTGATTAGCATTCATGACTCACTTATTCATCAATCTATCAATCCCCTCTCCCAAACTCCATCAACCCGAGTCAGTCTGCACTTCCCCATCCCATAATCTCAATTCTTGCTCAGTCTGTCAATCCCCTCTCCCAAACTCTCACAACCCTATTTAGTCCATCCTCTGCCATTCCTATCACAGACACTTCATTTGATCGTCTTCTTAATATCTCGTGTGACACCAGTCCCTTCTTGATTGGTAGGGCTGCAAATGTCACTCATTTACAGTTTGCACGTACTCACTGCATAGAGAATAATGACACCAAAGCGGTATGTGCACATAGTTATGACCATGTTTTGTTTATATTGCAAACAGTGACTGTAAACTACAGTAGTGACAACTGTAATCAGTCACCGAGCAGAGACTTGACTTCAAATGAGATATTATAAGATGGCCAATCACCTTTAAATTCTCCGAAGTAAATGAGAGCATACACTAGGAGGAACATTTGAGGCAAAGGTGAGTATAAAGACCTAGTAACAACTTTGCAACTGTGACAGATACAGTACTCAAACAGTGCTATGCAATGCCATCAAGCTCACATGCCCAGCAACTGATAAGACAAAATGTACCACATATTTTACAAGTAAGCTCTTCCATAGTTCTCAGTTTTAAATACCTCCAATATGAATCAACACATTCTACTCCGGCAGTTTGACTTTGAACTGCTTATGTTTCTCTTCTCACAAAATGGTTCAATGTCAAAGGTAAACCTCTTTTGCCAAAAGTTCTTGATGTGTGACAACCAAGAACCGAACAATTGAACCAGGCTTTACAAAAGGAGACAGCCACAAAACAGAAACTGTATGCCCGTTGTCAAATTCACGGTAGCTATCTTATGCAGAGCACTATACAACTTTCTTAAATCAAAGGTACCCACAATGGGTGATTCTTACAAGGTTGCATACATCATTGGTTCCACAATACACTGGTGGGACCCCGCAAGAGCAAACCTTTTCATCTTGGAATGTGTTTATCTAGTTGGTGCTCACGGTGCAACTTACAGTCTAATTTTGGAGTGTGAATAGACAAAAAGAAAAAAAAATTGCAATTCATGATGTAAAGAGTGCATGCAACCCTCTCTCGGTTTACAAAGTCTGAACAAAGTTGTGATGCTCCAACTGCTCAAAACACTGTACTGTTATGAAGTTGGTAACATTTCAATGGTGCAGCATTCCAATTATATGCTGCCAATATCATCGACAAAAAACGCATTCAATCTCTGTCATACAGCACATTTTAAGCCACTTCCTCATTGGGTGCCAAAGAGGACAGTATCACAAAACCTGGAATACCTACCGTATGGTGGAATGGGCATACTCGGTGTCAAGTTATTTTCATAGGAATTTCCCAAGTCTCGAAAGCTAAAAGTTAAAATGACAGCATGCAAAAGGCACAGGATCAAAAGAATGTCAGGGACTTGGCTTTTCAATAAAAGTATATAAACCATTGCACAATGATCAAGATATTCACTGGCAGTTGAGGTCAAAGGTTAATCAATGCTGGACTGCACATTAAATGCAGGATAATGTACAATCGAGGGTTAATGCAATTGATGCGCAAGGATGCAGCCTGAGTGTGTCCAGTGATAGCATTACCTACCGAGAGTAACCTTCCACATTCCTGCATAGTGAGATTTTAATGAAAAAGACTGATACACAAGGAAGAAAATTTGGGTTTGTAAATAATCACATTTTTACTGATCAGAGAGAGAATGCGCACGCCAAGAACAGGCTAACACAATACATAACGTGGCAAAGATGTTCATGCGCAAATAACATAGTATCACCACTGTTTTGCATATATAGGACATGAGATAGCAGACGTCAAAACACTGTCAATCTACGATTTTTATTGTGTTCATCAGCTAGTGACTTTACGTTTAAATTAGAGTGCTTTTATCCGTGGATAATACACAGTCACCCTGACTGTTGTGGGCCAACAGGAGTTAAGGATTCTTTCTTAGTAGGTAATGTAAGTTTCCAAACAACATCACAATGAAAATAACCACACACAAACTACCCAAATGTCTTTTGTGTTTGTCTCAGAGTCACAACTCTACCTCCTCCTCCTCCTCCTCCACAAACTTTGCCAACAGAGTTCATGTTAATATATGAACATGAACATGAATGTCAAAATGACGGCAACCGACATTGACAACCTGACAGATATTAACGTACACTTAGTTGGCATTATCTCTGAATGAAAAGTCCACATAGATGTCCAGATGTGTGAAAACTATCATGTCACGATCAATTCATACGATGCTGTCCCTTCATGTTTCAGTATCATAATTCTAAAAAATCCACTACACATGAACAGTGGTGGATTAATGACTAACATTATCATGCTTTCTGATGATCTGATAGACAAGATGTAAAAAAAAGTATCATAAGGATCACCTGTAGATCATACTGTTTTCTCTAAACAGTGCAATTGACATATGCAAAGAAGCTGGTCAATGAAACCAATATTTCTCAACTATCATTGAAGTAACCACATGGGGTAAGGATACAAAGTTCTACAGAATTGGCCAAACTTGAAGGTGACTTGACTATCACAAACAAAACCACATACTTTAGAGTAGACCAAACTTTGTACAGGCCAAACTTACTCAAGTATGATTAAAGGATCACATTGGAAAAGCAAGGACACAACTACTGTACTATCCAAACTTACTCAAGTATCATGTAAAATTCATTAGTTTATCAGCAGTTAAATATTCAGCAAGGATGCAAATAGCTTCAACAGTATATGTTGATTAACTCATTTACTCCACTGAAACATAAATTTTGTCAACTGTATGAAGTCTGTGTACCTTCACAAAGAAGACTTTAATTAAGTGAAGGTACATGTGCTGCCAGAAGCTGTCAGTTACAGTAAATTATTTGATTTTGAGCTCTGTCTAGAGTTTGGTCAATGAGATAGTCGAAGAGGGCAGAGAAAGATGGCGCGTCTCCCCTACATCCTTTTCTCATTAACCCTGGAGGAAATGAGGCAAATGTGAATCAGGATGAGAGCCTCGCCCTGGAAGCTACAGCAATCTCTGCCAAATAAAACCTGAGGAACTCATCATCATCATCATCACTGTTGCTATACCAATATCATCCCAAATATGAGGGAGTTGCACAGTAAAGTCACTATCTAAAACAGCAACTCAGAAGACTATCAGTGATCAGGAAAGAAAGGTCACAAGAATTGACATCTCAGATGGCAGATTGTCTCCTGAAAATGTCCAATGACTGCATTGCAGATGAATTTCCCATCTGTACCCATGTCATTACTTGTCATTAGCTACCACAGCAGATCTACCAGAGAGCTTCAAAAAGTTTGAAACTTTTTTGAACAGTCTGATTACACGCTAACAAACAGCACAACCGGACAAACGCAATCCAACCCAAAGTTGACTACGAACTACTGGCTGGGAGAACTCACATAACAGTGCAGTAGAAAGCCAAGTTTGTGGAGATTTAAAACATTTCAACTCCCCTCTCCCCCCCCCCTCCCTCAGGCAGGTACACCTCCAGTTCAGTTGTTCATCACATATTTAGGCCTAGACAGCTTCTACCTTATGTCCACAATGTTAATCTGGTCAAGGAATCAAAATTTATTAGTGTTATCAATGCACTTTAAAATGACAGTGTACATGCAAACTTATATTTGGATAAAACAGTATTTAACAGGTGACTTGATTTTAGGGACTTTTGTTCTTAATTTACTGAGAAACACTGCTAACGAGAAAATCCTTATTCTCATAATCTTTAGCACTGTACATACAATAAGTAACCTCAGTCAAGTCATTCATATTTCACTTCAATGTTAATTCATATGGCATTCAAATTAAGGAAACCATCTAGACATCTTCACATCTACAATTACTCTTCAAAGCGTTTAAGTGACTTTTCTCTTCTTCGATGAGGTACTTTTCGCTGCCCAGACTGAGAAGTTGGATCCTGTTATTTACAGTGATGTGGTTTACGGAAGTTTGAAGAGTTTCATGAATGTATACACATCTACTGCTCTGAAATAACAATCCCATCAGTTAAGGAAACAAACAAAATGTAGATGACTTGACAGTCCTCCACATGCAGACGACGACCGACTGCAACGACGGCGACGAGGAGGATGTTGCTGTTTCTTAACGACCTGTGTTGTACGTACTGTCATAGCATCATGTTCGTGGTCAATTTACCTAAATCCTACTCAACATTTGCAAATATTTTCCTGTTAGGTGGGTGGATGAAAGTCACCTAAACAGATGCTGGCATTCCAGCTGATATAATAAGTGGGGATAACAAAAAAGCAAAACAAGAAATTTTCGAGCATATTTCACGCATGTACACGCACGGGACAGATGCTTTCAGCATGTGAATGTAAATTATCCGTGGTCAAATGCTGCATCAAGAATTGTGCTCCAACAACAGTAATGCCAGTGAAATCAATGATACTTGGCCATAATAGTTTAAATAGAATTTATGAAAATCCCATTGCTCCCAACACCATGCTCAGCAGAATACTTTGGTCACCTTGTTTCATATAGATGTACAGGGAATTAAACCTTTAAAATCCCTTGAATTTTTACAAACTAAATACTTACTTCTGCACTAAATACAATCTCGCTCTTCCACGCAATGTGAATCTTGATAACCTTTATCACTGAACCCCTCCCTCTCTCGACCAAGCTCTCCACATCCCCCCCCCCCCTCCTACCATGTTAAAACAATTGCATCTTATGCATAGCCAGGTGAGTGATAACTGAAGTAAAATTTGAGGCACTGCTACTCTACAAATGCAGTTAAAGCTATCAATTTCTCAATGAAAGTATCTATGATGGTAGTATCGAAGGCTTGCTGATCTTCACATAGATTACACTATCCATTTGTGGAATTTAAAACAATTTACAAAGCAGGAAATCTGGTATAGCAGCAGCAACGTGTTTCATAAAGTTCACTACAAACTTTACTATGGAATATCAAGTTCATTCAGAACTATGACCAGTAACAGATTGAGGCCTTTTCACACTCTTCTTGATAATAAAATGTTTTGAACAAATGATGCAATTACATTTAATCTTTGGTTGCCGTTTAGGGTTATCCTTCAATATGTTACTGCAACTCTAATCATGGCAGGCAAGAGTGCAGTTGAGCTGGGACTGCAGGTAAGTGAGGCACTATGTAAGTTGAATAAACTTGCATCTCACAGAAACCACACAGTATCAAATGTTGCATGTTTACTTTGATTTCCACGTTCCCCCTTTTTAATTTCAATTTCATATCCCCGATACTGCAGAACACGATAGCTACATGACTAATCCTATTCACCCCATGTTACAGGCTTCCACATCCCCATCCAGACAACATTACTGCCAATTTTTTTCTTTTTTTCAAAACCAGGGGAAGTTTTATTATCAATTTCACTGCAACTTACAGAAATCAAAGTGTCATCAATCAAATATGAGACTGCGTTCATTAATACCCATCAAGACAAATTACCTAAATACAGTACTATGCTGTCCTGAAGGTGTTGCCAAGCTATCATCTAGATGGGCCATCCAAGGGTTGCTTGCATTAGACAATCTTATCAAAAAACCCTCACATCCTTAGAGAAGCTTGTCAAAAGAATCTCACATCCTTTGAGAAGCTTGTCAGATCAGATTTTAATTATTTTTGACAATTTCATACAGACTTGAAACAAATTCTTTTTATATAATTGGCAGGAAATCAATAGATACAAATGAGTAATATTTCTCCTCAAGTCAAGTATAAGGGAGTTGATAATGTAACTGACAAGGTGTCACAGACACTGAATCTTTCCCAGGGAGACGACCAGGGGATATTACAAAAAAAAAAAAATAACTGGATGTGGACTATAGAAGCCTTAAGTGTGACTTTAAATGAAAGTGTTCTTTTTGCAAACCTGTTTAACTACCTGTCTTTCACCATGAAAAGAGATAAAATGGTAAGATAAAATAGTATTTAGTTTACTTCTCTACAACAACAAAGTGATAAATAACTAACCTTCCTTTATTTTGTAAAATACTGTTCATCAAATAGATTTATCAAAACCCTCTGGCACAAACACTTCTGAAACATAACCTTACCAGAAACATGTACAGTATACCTAGAAGGTACCTCAGTTCTTCTGATTTACTGCAAACTTTAAGTACAGGATAAATGTAAAGATATTGGAAAGAATGTTAAAAGAGAAGTAGAAGCATAAAGGGAGGGGAGGGGTGGGATATTCTTTGTTTCAAGTCTGATTTACTGACTTAATAAGTGGGTTTGTTGTGATTCTAATGGTATTTATCTGCATGTTGTTAAAATTGCAGCAAATTTCATCTGGTGGTCCAAGGGACAACTTGTCCTATGCAAAATTTAGTTGTTCTGCCAAAAGCCATGCCATGACCTTCTACTGTATGTTGCTGGAAAGTGAACACACAGTTTAAAAAAATTCATCGTCATCATCATCACATTTCATTTCATTGTTTCAGAAATTGTACAAAAAGTCTTAGTAATTTAAGTCTGCAGGACATCCTTGTAACAAAGTTTGGTGCTCAGACAACTTCATCACTGTAACAATGCAAGAAATCACAGCTTCCAGATTTATTCCTTAAAGTTTAATGTGCCTCACCTAACAGTTTTAAAATGATACATTCTGTACTCTGGGTTTTTTTTTCCACTCTGAAGAGCAAGTGTGAGGAACAGAAAGCAAAACCTCTTCTAATGAGAAGGTCTGCATATTTGCACATGCTGAAATTTTCGGGTTTATGTTGATGACCATCATCAACTAAGGCACTATACCGGACAGACTTATCTATTCAGGATGTGATGCCAAAATAAACAGCATTTCATGTTCAAGCCCAAATTAAACACCTTTCAAGTGCCTCCCTTGATTTTAAAAATTTCCACAAAGATATCAGTTTGGCCCAATGAATGACAACATGCATGTTAAAGGCAAATGTACTTTTATAACTAAACAGCAAAGAGTGTTCATGCACACATACGTTCATGCATGTATCGACCACGACGATAAAAAAAAAAAAGAGAGACTCTAAAACCAATTTTTGTGAAATGTCTGGGTAACAAGTACTTTTCATTCAATAATCCATCTGCAGGTAAGAAAGAGATAATGTACAGTGCATGTAACAAGCACTATCAACCTTCAATCTTTTCTTCACATTGCAAGAGCAGAAACCACATGCAGCCGAGATACATACAGACGGTAACACAAGCACACACACACACACCACAGAGAAAGATCTGCTGCTACACGATGTAAGGCTGCAACAGCAAAATTTTCTGATGAGCTCTGCAGTCTGATGGATTTATCAGTAAAGGGCTTTCATTTTCTCCAGGAAATATATGAAGGTTGACTAAGCCTGGCTGACCTACCAGCACAATTAACAGAATCTCTGAAACCTTCAATCTAATATTTCTCCTGTGTGTGAAACCGAAAACCATGAGATCCTACAAATGCTTGCATCTATCTCTTTTTCAGGATGAGAGTCTTGGGCAAGCTTCTATGATGTAGTTGACGATAAAGTAACCCAGGTTTATTTGCAGACTGATTCTGTAAGCACTTGCATCATCTGCGACAACAACATAATCATCTCGACTTAATGCTCTCATACTGTTAGCACAATTAGAGACCGCTGCTGCTGCTACTGTTACTGTTATGGTCTTTCTTCATCACTAACAAGGGGTCTTACTATAATAATGAATGCACTGCACAATCTTTGCCAAGGTTTCGAACAATTACCAAGTATTATATGCCTGCCTACCACTAACAAATCAAAACAGTGCAATTTAAAATCAAACCAGTTTTGTTTGCTACAACAGTATTTTCAGTTCCACCCCCCTGGTTTGCTGAAAGAGCATTTGTAGCTTGCGACTTTATACCAAGATTATAGATCTTTAAAAAACATGAAATGTGAAGCTCGAATGTGCGATCTGTAGGCTTCCATCCACGGCAATGCCTCCAACCACGCACACCTTGGTGAGTTTAAAAGGAAAATGGACTATCGTAGTTGAGCAGGGTTTGTTCACAATCCTAGTTCATAGCGCATCCCAGAAGGTGAGCGATAGATTTGATGACTTCTTAAAAAAAAAACAAAAAAAAACAATGAGGCGGTTATACAGTAACTGTACTTGACAAAGTCAATCGCATCGCCTGATCTGGCCAGCTGGGATCCTCCATGAAATGGCCCACTACACTCACTACTGTATATTTAAATGATATAGTATACAATTATTTGGGTCAATAAATGGAGGGTACTTTGGACTGCTTCAAGAAATATACAGCATAATGGATTTGATTGACAATGGGGAGAGAAAGGTGGGTGTGACATGTGCTGATCTGCACTGCAAACATACATCTACTCGATCAGCTTAACAGTTATGAAATCACTTTGGTAAAGGGAAAGAAAAATATCAAGTCACATGACATCCATGATCACATATTTCTACCAGTGGATGTTCTGAAGCCAGACTTGTTAAGGTGAATGCAGAGGCTCAGTTTCAGCCTCTCATCAACTATCTAGCAGATAATAGCTTTGCAAATACTAAATCTGTAAAATTGCATGAAGAAACTTAGCAGCAGTGATGTTCACATGTTAAGCAACATATATTTAAGTAATGGGTACACTGAGAAAGCATGTATGGTCCCTTCAGAAATATCACCCTCCCCCCACACATACACCACCTTTTTTCCAACTTCTTCGCAAAACCATGTCCCTGGTGCACCTCTCCCTATCTTCATAATGGTGAACTTAATTCTTGCACACATGAAGTTTGGAACAAGTTCTTTGTGATTCCTTGCTGGGGGCCAATATTTATGTAACAACACATGGTAATACCAGAGAGGTGGTAATAAATTAACTTCAAAAGGAGGCCCATTTAACAAGTTTGATGTTCACACATCTCCACTGAAATTGAGATACTGCCTTTAAAAGGCTTTGGAACTTTTCATGTGTTGACCTCAAATGACTTTCACCTTCATCCATAAACAATATAAGCTATTGATCTATTCAATAATGGTGTAATAAACCTACATACCAAATGTGAGACTAAATCAAACATGTCTTCTTGAAACATGTTACAAACAGGTCCTCCATCGAAGCAGATCAAAGAAACCTACTCAGAATTGAAGGCTAATATTGCACGCTATTTTTCAGGTAACTTTCATTTCTAGTTAGCTGTGAGCTTACAACAAATAATTTAGACTTACATCTCTGTACTGTAGCTCCCTAAAGGTCTTTTAAACCTTCACACAAATACCTGTAGGGACCGTCTACCGGTACTGTTCTGCGCCATAGCTACCACTGGTATAATACCTTTATTTTTACTACTGCACATCCTAGGTTTGGAATTTAAGCAACCCTTGCATGTTGCATCATTGTACAATGTGATGTCATGCCTTCAAATATGCATCTCTCATGTATACACAAGCAGCAAATATTTGCTCTCAAGAACATTTTGGTAAACAGCCATCTTTTCCTCCTTTTTTTTCTCGTGTGTGAAGCTGACGAACATTCTTTTTCAACCTCTTTCTGCATGTTACTTGATTAATCTGTTTGATTTGGTGGTTTCATTCAAATACCATTGTGATTTCATGTACATGCATATCCTAAATGATGTCTGAATAAATCATCATTGTACCTCCTTTTGAGCTTTTATTATTTCTTCTTTTCTAGGGGAGAGGGGGATGCAAGAACGGCAATGTTGTCTTACTCTGTGAAATTAGTACAGCAAATCAACTTTCTCTTTCTGAACAGCAAGAAAAATCATGAAAAGATAATGTCAAATTTCTACTTTCAATTGAACAAGTTTTGCCTCAATGTCAGGACAAAGGGAGCTTCATCTAAAGTCTGTCTGTGCCCCTTGGTATCATGAAACCGCCTCGGCAGTATGCAAGCAAAAGGGTGGTAGTCATGTTTACCACCTAATGAAAACTGCAAATTCCCCCGTCTGCGATGGCTGGGATGGAGGATAACTGTACGAGATCTGTGCATAACTGTTGTGATAACATTCAGTCTCTTGTTGATGAGGGACTGTAATCTTCTCTCTGTGCCCATAGGGCTGGTTTCTTCTGACTTTTTATAAGTCTGATATTTGCGTGTGTTCTTTTCTTTCATTGCAGATTTTTTTTTTCTTTTAAATCCACCGAAAGAATTTCAACACCCAAGCATGACAACAAGAAATGGGTACCCTAGATGATGGATCGCTTTGGAATCGACAAGCAGACGTTAGGTTGTTTTACAGACACCGCACTGAGCTGAGCCAGGCTGATTGCTCTCCTGTTTGGTAACTCCACCTACTTGGCAGACATCTCAGGCAAACAGCAATGGGTTGACAACAACAAGGTTCTCCTCCGATTGAAATAGACTTTATTGAGAGGAAATAACCATTTCCCTCTCTTTAAACAATCAGTTTACCAGAACATCATTAAGACATCATCCCATTTCACATTCACAGCTTAATGATGCTGAATAGTTCTCCAGATATGAGCCTCTCTCCCTGTTTCTCTATAAGAGACAAAAACTATTACAAATCTGGCTTCTAATACCCTCAGCGATCTGTGCGATGTAAACATTTAAGTGCTAACTACTCCACCCACCACTTTTTGTATCAACCTTCGCCATTGGGAGGTCTATTAACTTCATGGCAAGCAGAGATCGTGCAATAAAAACAGAATTACCTCAAAAAAAGATCTGCGATGGTAATCTCTAACCAGAAAAAGCTCCAATATTCCTGTAAAACCTTTTACCCCATTTGGGGAGACAGGAAATGTCAGGCATATACTCTTGCAATTTATGATGCTATCAGGCCCAGCAGATGGATCTAAAGTATCCTTTTCCTGCCTTCTTTCTCTTTCCTGCTCAGAAACTCTACTCTACCTCACCTCATTTCCTCCTCTCCTCTTACAGCCTTGCTCTTTTTTTTTTCCTTTTTTTTTTTCTGTATGTACAACAAACAGCCCATGTACATCCTCACAGACAGGATATCATACACTTCCTCTGTATCTCACCAAAACCTGCCAAAACTAACCTCTTGGTATTGATACTACGGTACAGAAGATGCTTTCCCTGGTTCAGTTTCCTCCTTTTGAGAAAAGGGCACCAACGTGATCGTAATTATTCTGTATTCTACTCTCTTTTTTTTTTTTTTTTGTCATCAGAGAGGATAAAATACAAAAGAGGTCAACCAGTGGTTGGTAGCTAGGTGTACTAGGCATATTGAGCATCATCTGTCCCAAACAGAGAATGAATGACTTAGTCTGCAGGATACAGAGTTTCAACAGGGAGCTGTCCCTTAGTTTCACCAGTACCTCCACGGTTTCACGAGCTAATAGCCGAGCATTTCCTTGCATGTTGTGAAGGCACGCTCATGCAGCCTCACTCCCGACACTTCCATATTCTGTCCGAGCAGCGATGGAGAAATCACTTCCTTCAATTTTTTTTAAAGGGCAAAGTACAATTTGACTTCAAACTATGAACTGATAATGATGAAAAAAAAAAAAATTCAAGTTTGATTAAATGTTGTTGCTATGAGTCTGCATTCACTTAACAGTGTTGTAATATTCTTTTCTCTTAAATGGGACAGAGAGAATGAGGAAGCTATCACATGGAACAAAAACAAGCGCTGGTGCACATGTAACCTTGTATTAATTGCTCATCATACGAGATGGAATTTTGAACTTGATGCTGTCATACGGTGGATGAAATAACATCACGTCCAGCACACCATGCGAAAATTCACACGTTTCTTACTGGTTGTTATCACGAGCGATCGTCATCCATGCAAACAGCATCTCCTGATAAACCAATTATTAATTAGTAAAAACAAAATCAACAACCGTCCTTCAGATGAAAACTGTTTCATGAACCTTACATGGAATGCCTTATGACATATCCACACAATTACAGAGAAGAAAAAAAAAAATTCACAGAAATTCGAAAATTATTCTTGTAATTTTCATTGTGGTTGTGGTTTATGCATGGAGAGACTTTCCTGGTACTGCACACATTACTTCACGTTGCTACGTAAAGCTCTTAACAACGAAATACAAAGCAAAGCATCCGAAGAAAAAAAAAAAAAACCATACTATTTAATACCTCTCACATGCACAGATTTCCCAGTTCCCAAAGGCCTCAACAGCACCTCATATACTTCCTTATTATTCACTATGATCATGTTAACAGTAATTATGACATACTGTAGACAAAAATGCATACCCAAGCATTAGATATCGAAAAGTGCACACAGTTCAGAGGGCAGATTCTCCTACTACAGAGGGTTTGGAACGCATGACATTTTTTTTTTTTTTTGGTACCAGGTAACAAAATATTCTGAACTGACTCTTGCAGAACTGTTTACCTCCACAATGAGGGGTACTTTTGGATAAGATTCTTGAATTAGCTGAGCTGCTTTTCTTGAAGGTTAATGGAAAACAGAAACAGATCTCAGGTGAAACACTGGAAGAAAATGAGTGACTGATGGATAAACCTATGATAGAATAGAGAATGTGTGTACGTTTCCTGTTTTGTGATCTCTGATATGCAAATATTTTAATGTCAGTGCACAACCAGAGATGGAAGTTGATTTAACAGTGATACTTTAAAAAGCAATAACTTTAAAACAAATATTTGCACAGCTTCAATAAACATGTAGGCAGCCAACTTTTTATTGTAACATTTTGCATTGATCTTTCAAGATTTTCTTTTTAAGGCTTCTACTACACATACAGTGAGCAAAGCTGCTAAGTTAACATCCTTGGGCATGTTTCAAAAATATTTCATGAGTGTCACCAAAAGAAACTAAGAAAATAAGTTTGAAAAACACATGCAGGGATCATGATTTGCAAAAAGTTACAGTGATACAACTAGTATCAAATATAAAATGTTCAAGAATGCAGACATACTAAAGTGGTGTCCATGATGCACAGTAACATCAATTTTATCTATAAGATCTGACACAACATTCAAAGTTACACCATACTTGACAATTTACGTAACACGCTGGCAAAATACTGTGTGAATAGAAGGCATTCACGACGACAGCTTTGCACCTAACGTTAATTTCCATTAACAGGTGGGGACTTAAATTTATTCATCAAAAATTTTAAACCTTTTACTCAAAATGACCTTTGACAGCCACCAACGTCAAGCCTTACCCATCTTCAACAGGTTGGTGTCACATGCAAAATGTTTGATTGAGATCTGCCCTAAATCTCAAGGTTCTCACCCTATCCCCCTTTACAACTTTTTCAAAACTTGGTCCTTGTTGGCAGATCTTTAACGTCCTTTGATACGACCTACAATGAAGGAAGGTTACTGCAGTGCATCTGGTACATTATTAAACATATTCTTGAAAAAAAAAAAAAGATTTCTGCAAATTGCTCAAATATAATTTTTGGTACACCTGCACATCATTGATTCAGAGTTCCAAACTTCCTTTCTCAAGCTTTTTACAATCCAAATCTTTACTGACACAAACATTAGGGTACTCTTGACCTTAATGTGATACATCTGTAGACCAAATATGAGATCTAATACAACATACGTACTACGTACGTACGTACGTACGTACCACCGTCACCATACCTGTACATTATTAAGCCATTGCATTCCCAGCAGACAAAATTTTCAAAACCATATGAGACTGTCATCCACATATCATCAGCTTAAGTAAGGAGTGGGTCACATAACGACAAGCAACCAAAATAGAGCTCAGCACATGGAAGCATAGTGCATTCATCTTGAGGAGACAGGTAAGGAGGAGTGAAATAAATACAGTGTATCAGATCCAGAGTTTTGAACCACATCAGACCAATGGTGTTCTTTCACTAAAGTTTCAATTTTATTGGCCACTCTACACCAATATCTGATCCTAGTTTTCTTACTACAAATTTTTTTAATACAATTTAATCTGATCTACAGAGAGATTTACTGAAGCCATTCTGATATTTAAAAAGTGCCTTTAAAGAGGACATCACAGCATGATTGGTTTATTTTAATAGAACTTTGTCAGCAATGCCTCAATATGACTGTTAAAGATTGCCAATTATTGGCTCTTTTGTTTTATCAAAATTTGGAGGAGATAAATGCTGAAACTTTGCAAATATCAGATTAAAAATATCGGACATTAAAGTTAATCCAATATCACTCTAAGGAGATCTACGGTTACTTTTAACAATTACAATCGTGATAAAGGTGGTAAGAAGATGTGAATTTCCATAGGAAAACACTTTTTAAGAATCCATTTCAATTACTTCAGACTTGACAGGTAATCACATAACTTCAAACGTAGATTGCCGTTCTTGATCATGACACTGCTACAACGACAAACAAGAAGTTTACAGATGAAGCACTGGATGCCACAATCATATAACATCCCATTAAACTTATGGCAGCTCTCAATGGATTCATTGCAAACGTATGGCACAAGCTCTTATTATCAGCAAGTACCACTGTCAAATCTATAAATGTTGCTATAATAATAGTTACTACCAGCAAACTAGACAAAGAATAAAATGTAAAACTGGACAACAATTTTTTAAACAAAATTTTGTTTTCTTGCTGCCAAAATGCCTGTCATTTTTTTTGTCTCATTCAAGGTTCATAAAGGAGGAGACAAAAAGAAGAAAACCTCTACATTCCCATTAATTCCTTTTGTTTTCTCATCGCTTTCTACCAGTTTCTTTACCTACGTGTGTTTGTTCACCTTGGCCAATGCAACCTTGTACTACCTCCAAACCTCTCTGCCTTCACTACATTGACTCACAGCTCCTAACCTTGGCCAAAGCACTCCATTGCTATTTTGGTGAATGTAAAAAAAAAGGACTAAACAAAAATACTTTTATATTATATTTCCAAACATCCACAACCCTCTCAACCAAAAAAGTTACCAATATTCTCCCTTCCATTGATAAAGACAAATCCTCAGCTTGTGTTAAACTGTCATTGTGCCTTGTGGTCAGGAGGAATTTCTATTTACCATCTGCAGGGACTGATAAAATACTTCCTGCTAATTTCTGGTCAACATCAGTTTAAGGAAAGACAAAAAACCACGCATCATATTCCACACAATAATCCCCCACCCCCTTTATTTTAATTTTACAACAAATGTCAGCCAAGTAACAAACGTAACAGCTCTGAGAACGGTAAGAATAGTGATTTTCATACAGTGACTTCACACATTTAACTTTGAATCTGTAATCGAAACAATTTGCAGAAACAGCAACGACATCAAACATACTAGGATCTGACCGGATGAACTTGAAGCCCCTCTTGCATACTGGTGCACAGAGAAGCATGCATGGACTTTCAACAGGGAAACATGGATTATGAAAGCCAGAGTCAATTAAAATGAGGTGTTTCTGTATGGTGAGCCTGTCTCCAAAGATGGCACCCACTGGTTGAATCTGGTGCTCACTTCTGTTCATCAAAACATGTTACAATTAGTGGTAGTATACATCATCATACTCATGGAAAGGATTCTTCACTGTCACCCTCAAACAGTGAGTGAAATCACTTTCATACAGATGGTTTAACGAGCATTGCATGAACATGCAGGGTTGCCAATTAATATCGTATTCCAAGCTCTGATGTGATGAAAATGACAAATCTTTTAACAGCAACATGCCAACAACCAAATAGGAAAAAAAAAACACAGGCTGATCAATTTGACAGGCAACTGACACACTTTGTATCAGCAAACTGCAAGGCCAGGTATGAAGGAAAATATTGCCATATATATATACGTTAATAGAAACTTGCTCGAACCTGCATGCTCTCAGCATGGCAGAATAGGAAGGAGCAAGGCCGGTATTAGACCAGTCGGCATCAGAGGCAGTGCTAAGGTTACCAGTCCTCTTGACATGGCAGATGGGAACAGATTTGTTGCGATGAGACAGGTAAGTGAGGAGTGACGTAAATTTGTCTGAACAATTATGTTATTACGGTAACTTACTGTAAGTATTAACTTATTTACATGAGACAGGCCAAAATAGCAGATGTACATGATACCACCTAACTATCTTAAAATGGCTGCCATTTGTGCTCTCTCATGGTTGATTACATGTACTTGAATATCAAGCTAGCATGAATATGGTTCAGTTCAAGGGATACTTTTTAATGTTTCTCACGACGTCATTGCAATAACTTCATGAATACCTCAATATTTATGATGTGATTGGTTGATTTAGTGACAATGGATAGTAACACCAATCTGTTAACACTCAAGTAGGAACCTTGTTTGAGGTGATGAAATACATTAAATGGTTGTAATGTCTAACAGGCTACATCTAGTACTAACTCTTTGACATATTTCAGCATCACAATTTGACCTCTAGAATCTAAAAATCTTTCTCATTTGCAAATTTTTGTAACCTAAATATGTTTCTCACCACTGTCCAACAACTAGTTTCCACTGATGTACCTTTTTCCAGTAAAACGTGAAAACCTGACGAGGGCACAAATCCTGGGAAGCAATTTCAAGGAAACAATTATTCCAACTGAACGCATTTACATTCAAGGAAATGTGGTTTCCTACATCAGCACATGACAATATGGGAGACATTTCTAAAGAAAAAGGAAATCAGAATTCTGCGTACCTTCTGCAAAGACAGTGATCACAGCAGAAGAGAAACATTCAGTGTATTAGGAACATTTCTTAAAACTTGTCAAACATCTCTATGGAGATCATGTCAAACTCTCACTTCACGTACAGCATGAATGTCCTGGTGTGTGGAAGATTTGATAGTACAAAATACTAACTCTTCAACATATATCTTTGGGCTAAATCTGGTGTAAGTATATGGGGGGAATCTCTTGTTATCAAACATAACCATGACAGCTTTCAATCAACAATGGCAGAGACATGAGCTAATGTCCTGCAAACATTACAGTTTGAGCAGATGTTCATAACAAACTTGAGACACTGATTCAATGGAGCCAAAATACACAACCAAGCGAATATATCACGAAAAGCAATAGGGGCCGCTGTGGTTATGGCCGCTATCAGGCTACTATTGTGCGCCAACCCCAAAGCTCAACTTCTGTGATCTATTCAGCCATGAAAGAAGAAAAGGATTTCTCCAGTAGTATAAATTTGCCAAGAGCATTCAGCCAGTTAGATAGTAAACAATAGATGACCCTATGTGAGGACACAACTAGCATTTGGGTTAAGGTAGCTTTTGTCTGGACCCACCCATCCTGTCCATGGCACCCCCTCTTTAGTCTATTCATAAGGTTTCTGATCATTCAGAGGCAAAAAGATGGGGGGCGTTAGAAAGGAGGGAAGGAGGATAAACAAGGTAGAACTGCTTTATGAATGGGCCAACCTGTTGAGGAAGTTCTCAAGAGGTGTTTCAGCGTTGAAAGGAACACGTTCTAAGTGCTGACCTTGACCTCATCCGCTGCATCTCCTTTGACCACTTTTCACATTTTAACACGAATTCCTTGGAGCATGAAGATGACTTATCCAAATCTAGAGAAAAGTTTAAATTACATGAACAACAACAACAACAAATTCAATCTTCATGAGTTCCACGATCTACCATTTTACAAATTTTAAGTTCTTACTGTGTAAAACTGAACAGCATGTGTAAACAACTGTAACAGTTACAATTTGCAAAATTCTCAACATCAGTTTGACCTAATGTAGATGCAGTTGTTGTCCTTACATGCATGTAGTGTAAGGTGACCACAGACATAATCCATCTAAACTACACAGGAAGTGAAAAACTTTCTTCCTTGTTCAGTTTTCAAGTAACAGCAAAAACAACTTCCCAAACTTATTTTCGAAAAAATCACCTTGCCTCTACAAAGTTTATTGTCGTGATACGTCAATTCCACAGAGTTTTCCCCAATTCCAAAACCTGTCTACAGATAGACATCCTACAAATGAACTCTTCACTTCTCAGAACATTCTCTAGTTTCCATAAAGCTGAAATATGAGTTGTACTGGCAATCATCTGGTCATCAGTGTAACTTTCTTCTTTGTCAGTGTTTTAGAAAAGCGAAAGTACAGGGAAAGATCACCTGTCACAAAATGTGAAAGATTTTTGGATGAAATCTGGAAGAATCTACTATGCAGTGATCTTCCAGATATTTGAATGTGAAAAATGTCTTGACATTTTTGTTGGCTCTACAAAATTCAGACTCTCCAAGAAAGCATAGCAATCAATCACCATTACTTGAAATCAGACAGACCAATGGGAATGGATATGAATATTCATGTCTGCAAAATGGGGGCTTCAACAATGTTTTTTTGGTAGTGTCTGATACATATTCCACAGACATTAACTTCCACAGACAAATTTTCAACTCATATTCCAGTTTTAAAGAAGAATGTTGTGAGAACGACATTTCATACTACCCTGCACATTCTTCCTTGAAATGGCTCATAAAACATTCATCGAACTATTATGAGAAGTAATTGGCCTAAAAGTCAAACACTTGGCAGAAACTGCTCTCTTCAGAGATACTCTCTGTAAAATTCAATGAATATTCCATAACCTTAGAACCCCACTTCTGAGGTCATATTTAAACTATATTTCATCTGCCAGGAAAGTTTGATCAACATGTCTGCCATCACGGTCACTTTCTACTCAACATTTTTGTGTGATGTTGTGACTATGATTCTTTTAAGAGTACTAAAGGTGCACACAAACTGCTAAACAAACTATTTTGCCATCCTCTTTCAAAGCAGCAAATTTGACAGTCATCTATTTCGCAAACTGCAGTGACTGCACAATAGCAAACTTACATCTATGAGCGTATCTAGTCGAATTCCTATTTGAAATCATTGAAACAAAATTGATAAGTTAACCTTCCGCTTTGCAAATTTTGAAAGCTACTTCCTGTTGAAAGCTATTTCCCGTTGCAAAGGTCTGGGCAAACTCTGCCACAATATCAGATGATTGAATAATGAGACCCTCTTCTGAAATTCTACCTACAGTTGTTCTCCCACTTCACTTGTATCTTGTGTACACCTTAATTATTCAGTTCTTTCATGTTACGTTTCATGTAAAAATCGAAAGAACCCAAGGAGGAAACGTGTGTCACAAAAGTATATCACTTACACAACTTCAGCACTGCATGCAGATTTCTTAGGTTGGTGAGTTTTATTGCAAACTTCCATCGCAAAAAATTCATCTTCATCACAGTGTTTTCTGTCTTAATTTACAATTGTGATATTCTGATTACCATATCAAACCAATAATTGCACAGTCTCCCTAACTGCATTTCTTCTTCTGTAATCATTCATTTTTTTTTTTGTATTCTGGGATCAGTGTATCACTTTTCAAAAATTGCAATTCATTCATTTGTCATCTATTCATTACAATTTCATCTTTCCACTTTAATCTTAATTCAATCCTTGGCTCACCGTGACTGCAATGTGTTTTCTTAAAGCAGGCCTGTAATGTTAAATCACACTTTGTTACGTTTGTGTCATACATGTAAATATTCATGAAGTAACACCTCCGACTTCCTTTTTGTCATCGATCGTTCCCGGAACAAAAAGAAGAAGAACACTATCAACAGGTCTGTGGCTTTGCGATCACTTTGGTCATTTTTTTTTTTACTTTGGTATAGCCATGTCTTTCATATTCTATTGAAATCAGTGACTCATTCAATTTTCATTTCTCAACCCTAAGGAGGAAGCAGAGAGGAGGAAAACCTGAAGCCACATGTATGTTTAACCAGCTTTTTCAGTTTCTCTCTGACCTGCTGAAAGCAGTAGTGAAAAGATTTAAAGAAAATCATAAAATGCCGGGCTGAGAGTAGGAAACATGGAAGTTCACTGATATTATTCGTTAGCAAAACAGGAAATGTACTGATATTGGTGAGGCTAGAGCTCAGTTAATAATGCACAAAGGTAGTTTTGTCCTTGGCAGCCAGGTTTCCTTCTTTTTCTTTTCATGACAGTTGTACATGAATTAACTCAAGGAACAATATCTTCTAATAGATTGGATTGACTTAACACTAAACAAGTATTATTGCAACATACTGTACAGGCACAAAAAAAGGTTTCAATATGAGCTGCATACAAATCGCATGCATGCAACTTAAACATAGAACTTAGGATATTTCTCAAAGACTGATTTTATGAGACGGGAGACCGGAGCACCGATGCCTTGAAGTGGGTCAGGGACTAGAAATAAAAAAGCTTGCTGCTGATCTCACAAGGAGACTGCACTTGCATAAAGTTTTAATATAAATCTGTTTATTTCACAGTATTTCAAGATGAAGAACAAGAGAAAATGGCCGAGTGACAGTATAGAATGGAATACACTGAGTTGCCTGAATCCCTGTCTTTTTAACTATCATATTCCTTGTGAGCAGTTGTGGGTGTCTTCATAGGACTTAGATATATAAACAAGGCTTGGTATGCAAACATGAATTCTAGATAACACTAATATTCGTTGAATAAACTTACACACCGACTGCAATCAAATGAGTACAATAACATCAAGGTATTTGAGCAGACCATACCACTTGTATCACATGGAACAATTTTCATTCCTATGATTGAGAAGGAAAATTCTCAGCAAAATGCCGTGCCTGGGAAAGATTCAGAAGAGTTGCACTACAGTAATTCACTTATTACAGGCTTATAAAACTCTGAGAGGAAAGTTTCCAGTTATCACTCCACCTTGCAAAGACATTCCCAATGAGACCACGCATGCACTACCAGTACTGCAAAATGAAAGGCTTCCATGAAAACTAACAGAAATATGAGCAACAGCACACCCACTGACTTGATCAAATTGCCTTTTTTTTTTTCTTTTCAAAGAAGCCCAGGAGAGATTACTTCTACTTTGCTCTCCCTCAGACTGAGCTTCCACATCTTCCCAGTTTTAAACAGATTCCACAAAATATGGTTTCCTTGGTGACTTTTATTGAAGTCAGCTCAAGAGAAATTTTATCTGCCTGTGGGGGAATTTTGCATGGGAGTTTGTCTACCCTCTGAACCTCATCCCATGACCCTCACAAATTATCTCAGCATCATCATCAGTTCTGTTGCCTCCTAAGAGAGGAGCAGCTGCTTCTTTCTACAGATACCTGCATTACAACTTTTCACCTTATGGCAGCTGGAGAAAGAAGACACAGACAAACAGACATCCAAAGACAACTGCTGGAAAGTTTGTACATATTTAGCTGATGCGTTAGCGGTAGAAAACTGACTACCAGCAGAACGTATTTTTTTTTCCTCCCTGATTGGCAGACTGGGTTAAAATTTCTTTGTAGGAGTAAAAACACACATACTGTGTGATCTACACAATTCCAGAGATAATACCTTTTACCGTGATGTAGCTCGTTAGGATATCAATGACAAAAGTTTTCATCTAATTTACAACTGTGATCGGAAGAGCTAATCAGACTATTAGAGTCACCAAAGTCACTAGAAGTAGATGATGATACAAAATGCAATGTTTCTGTAGTATTCATTTACAAAGAAGCAAAGCTTGAACACAAAACATATTTCCTCCTTCATGAAAGGAAAACAACTTCTTGAGTACCTGTAATATTGGCTAATCATGTGTTGCTTTTCAATTAACTTCTTTTACCTGTAGGTACAAAACTGGTTAGTACAGATTTCAAGGGATGACTGAAAGCCTAATTAATCTTTTCTTCATAATGTGATGAAAAACTCTACGGCTGCCTGATGATGCTGAAAACGGTAATAGTTCATACGTTTAACTTTTTCTTTTTGGTTTCATCTATTTGGCTTTGATCTGGTATATCTGGCACATCACCACAATTGTGCATACCAGCCTGCAGGTATGCACATGGCATGCAAAATGTGTATGGATGTAGCATATTGCCATGTTTCAATTGGGAAATTTTGACATTGATAAATGTATGAACATTTCTGTTCAGCAAAGGAACCTCATGTCAACGGCGGAAGGACTACTCAGAAAAGGAACTATTGCTTTTGTCATGAAACAATTTAAGGTCCTGGGCTAATTTAAGTTGCAAAATTTCTCATTGTCAGGCTCAAAAACTGGGTGCTGGAATGCACGCGGGAACCTTTTCTGATGATCGATATATTGCACATCATACCATTCTCAACTGGCACCCACAATGAGCAGTCTAAATTGTGATTAGCAATTAGAGATTGTCACCGAATATTTCATCCTGCATACCCCTGAAATGAACATCTTCATCATATCTTCTCTGAAAGGGAACAGCCACGAGAGAAAGAAACATGATACTGCAAAATAAAATAAGATGAATCTCACAGTTTTTTCTTTATTCTATAATCCTAGTTTCAATTCAGCAAATGGGCACCGAAAAATGATCATTCTCCGATAACAGATTGTTTCCACAGTTCCTTAGCCAAACTTCATGGGAGCACTAGGCATCCTTGGCTGCATAAAAACTGGTGACAACAAAAGTCATCCATACTGCTTGACAAGATACAACTCATTTTTCATCACTTCATCACTCACTACCCACTCACTGTGTGCACACCTTCCGCGGCTAATTAAATAAGTTTATCATGAAGTGCATATTACTGATTCCTTTCAGGGTTTAATGGGCTTATGCAGCATCATCACGGCATTGATTTTGTTGGGAAAACATGTAAACCATAGACTTCATTCATAATCACCAGAGCAGCACAATTTGCAAATTATGAAACCAGACAATAAATGTAAAGCACACTTGTACAGCAGTACACTTCGTTCACAGGTGCACACAGCGTGCTTCATTTGAATGTATGGTGCAGTCTCCTTACAAGTACCATAGGTAAACTCTACACAGCAGACAGTGGGTGATCTATTAACTACATATTGCACACATTGTCAGTTCAGGGAACTGGAAGGATTCTTCCAGCTCCCTGGTCAGTTGCTATCAGCAGTCTCAAAACTCTGATCAAACTACACACTGTTTACAACTGGGATATCTATGCCTCTCTTGACATTAGGCTTAACACTTGTTGCATTCAATCTTGTAAAATTTCATCATAAGACTGGCATGATGCATTTCACAACTCCCCCAGACAAGGTACCCATCAGTCCAGTTCATGATATTGCAAATATGGCACATTGTTGATGTCACTGTGGCTCTACAAAGACCTATCCTTTTTTGCTTCAAGTCAATTTTGCAAAATGTCAAGAAAATTTACATTCTTATCTGTGCAAAATTGAGTGCAACTTTTGGCTGCAATGGTAGGATGGGATGGAGAATACTTTACAGTAATCCTTATAGTCGAGGCCGGCCTCAACCTCGACTTCTCAGGCCTCACAGCCTCCAGTCAAGCAGCTCTGCTCAAGGCAAGCATTGGCCTTGGACAGTCCAGATTCCACAATACTGAATAATACATAGTATGGGATTAATACTTAGTTCTTCTGATTCCCATAAAGCATTCTTTCCCTAATCCTCACCCTGCCCCCATCAGGGGGTGACTTACATCAAATTGCTGTAATATATGAAGAAAAACAACAAGTTTCATATTCATACTATCCAAGCAACAAATCTTGGTTTCCCTAAGTGCTAAATTAAAAGCATCCATTTGACTCTCCCCTTATATAAATGTGCCAAATAAAATGCATGCTACACTGTGGGTGTAGTTTCATAAGAAAGTATGGCAAACTTTGTTCTAAGAAATCAACATACCGGTAAAAGGTGTACTACAGCAGTCAAGCACAGGTGACAGTTCCCAGTCTTAACTTCTGCCATCACTCTTCCAGTACCTCAACATTGCCCAATACAACCCATCCCTCCTTACTAGACAAATCTTTCCATTTGTTCCAGTACTGTAGACGAGTCTTTCCACCCTACAGGTCTTTATAACCTCATTTTCAAATGTAAATTTCACAGTTACCTATACACATATATCTACTGCAACACAAGTTACAGCTTAATCATGCATCCTGAGGTATTCAAGAAATATCTCAATAGGTCTCACACCCTCAACTTGCGCAAGTCTTTTCAACAGGCCCGACAGGGAGTGAATGCACTGTGTGATACTGTATCATTCACATCAGCATCAATTGATTGTCAGATGAAATATGGCTGCTTTAAATAGCAAGTGGTGATGTCCCAGCAAACAAAATTATGAGACAGATTTGCTTTTCTCACAGCTGTGAAAGCCCTTCATTCAACATCCTCCTCCCTATGAAATAGTTTGACCTCCAATATTTAGCAATGCACATGAACAAAAGGGTAGATAGAATCAATAGAATCAGGAACCAAACCCAAAAGTTCTCTTGTGATAATTTGCGTGCCAGCTTCCAACGGCGGAGCTTTTCCCCTCTGTGTGAAATCAGTGTAGCGTGGCAGAGAATATGAGGAGAGAATTGGGATATTCTTTTTTAAGGTCAAGGGGATGTTGGAATTCACGGTGGTTGTGGCTGTTGCTGTGCAAATTCTTCCACAGAAAGGAAACTAGTAATTTCTTACATACCACCTTTCTATTTTGCAACTTGTTCATCATAAAAAGCTCTTTGAAGCCTTTCCTGAATGGCTTTTAAAAGACTTTTTATGTGTTTTTAGGGAGGTGACAAAGTTATATTCCAACTACTTGTCTAGTTAACATTTCAGACTATGTTAAAGTGACTGTACTGCATGTGCCTTCAAATGCTAAAATATGATATAGTAGCAACAGGACAAGTGAAAACCGAAAAATGAATTTTTGAGGGCTATCTCTTGATAGCTTTGCATTACATTTGTTAGGAACTTTATGTATGACCTTGCAAATGTACTGAATTCACAATGGTTACTTTTGGACAAAGTGAAGGTGCACATTTTTACAACATAAATTAAGATTTATGGTTCTGTGTCACTATAAATGGTCAACTTTTGTCACTTTTGGAGTTTCTTATTTGACTAGTAGAAGCTACAGGTAGTATCCTGACTATGAAGAAAGACTTGGCACAAAGAAATGGGATGCCAAGTGATCCACTTGAACACTACTCATTACCGCTCATTAGCACTTTTGTACTATACCTGTACCCCGCTGCCAGGAGAATTCCAATAACGTACAAATAAATTGGTCCACTGAGAGCAGAGTGATCAAATTTGAACCCCAGTCAAATGACTTGGGATAGCAACCTCAGAGGCAGTACTCTGGAATCCTACATCGAGATTAATCAAGAGTTATTGATCCAACCAGACCAGATTGAAGCCATTAAAAATATGCAGATTCCCTAGAAGAGCAATACTTCTGTTGAGACAACTGTTAGAACGAGATGACGAAGGTACCAATACTTGACACAAATGAACAGTTTGAAGTAATGACATAATGATTGACTATATAACAGAAGATGGGTGCAACATGTTTAGTTCCACAGAAAGTTACACATGACTGGATTTTTGACAGTGAGACACTTTCTAATAGTATGGGCAGTTTCCCTTGCCACACAACACACACATATTGCATCCTGATTCCAACCCACAGCATTTAGGTTTACAACACTTAACTTGGAGTGGGTGCAGTGAACTCGTACTTGGGCAGAACACAAGAACAAGCTGCTGACAGTAAGTTGTTAGAAAGTGGAATTCTTACTGACCATGTACCAATGGGGACTTCTGTGTATTTTAACTCTCTTAAAATGCTGACTGTGTGACAGCACTGCCCCCATATTTGCACAGTGCTACACAATGCTCATTTTTCAAAACAAACAACCATCCCTGATTTACCAGAAACAAAATGTGGGTGTTCTTCCAACATCAAGTTTATTCCCAGACGGGGAGTTGAACAAAAAAAGACAATGTGATTGTAAATGCTGTAGTCTGCAGACCTAACTAATATTGTACAGAGGTAGAGAAACATTAATCTTAGCATCTAAACATTCACATGGAAATATTGATGAGTGAATGTAATTAGAGAGGTGATTCACGTCCAATGTCTAAAATTTCTCAATACATTCTTGTAGCTTATGTTTATAACACGCAATGATGCCATGTAAAGATTATCAATGAAGGCAAGTGAAAAATCAACCTCAATGCAAATTCTCTTTAATCTCACCTGAAACACACATTCCCACTCTGCTTAAGTTCTGATTAGAGACTTAAAGTACAGAGGAGCTAAGGTTGGAGAAAATGTTAAAAAAGGGATGAGTAGGCTAGACAGGAGGGGATGGAGGGGGAGGTGAGAGGTGTTTGGATGTTTTTATGCTTCGTATCCAGGGTTTATTTATTGAACATGTGTTTTGAAATCTGAAGATACTTAAGATCTACTATCCTACTCATCCTTTACAGTACTCTGATCCAAATCACTGATTGAAATTACACCACAGTGAAGATTCCCCTCATACTTCCATGACATGGTACCACCAGAGAGACAGCATCATTTCATATCAGCAGTAATTTCTGCGATACATAGTCAGTCACAACGAGTCTGTTTGCACCAGTATTTCAACGTAAATACTCAGGTGTAGAAAAGGGGAAATGTCGGGCCAGAGCAAGTATTACTATAGCAGGCCACATGAACATTTGGCACCTACGTATACTGAATGATAAGTTTTCCAACAGCGAAAGTTTTAATCAAGTGAAAACTTTCAAGTTGCTTTTTATATCAATGATATACCTACAGTACATGTTCATCCAATTTGTGACAGCAGTGCACAATACAGTATAATGAAAAAAATGTGTACTGCAGACACAATCCTAACAGTAATATTGATCTACAATCCTGATCAGTGTTATGAATATTTCACTACAATCCAAACAGCAGTGATCATTAATTGATACAGCAGATCTCTGGCTCAGTGTTAAAGAATATCTGTCTCAGTGTGAAGACACTTAACAGTCACGTAACACCAGACAAAATCAAGGTATTGGACACGTTTAACTCACCAACAACATGCAGACCTTCCAAGTACACACAATTTATCTACAACAGCAATGACACTTTCAGGGCTCGTTCGTAATCTGCAGCAAGACAACAGTTTCCAATTACCCCCCTTCTTACAATAATTAATCATCATCTACCATTTGAAACACTTTAACATAATTTGTCAAAATTCCTATGCCATATTTCAAACCTACATTGGAGTCAATGGCATCCTGACCTTGGCTAAAACATAAACTATGCAACATCAGATAATAAGACAAGTTGAGTTCCATTACAAAAAATTTTCAAGCATTCTTCTCCCTTATAATTTACCTGGTTTACAAAATGCACAACAGCACAAGTGCAAGAAATGTTTGCACTCTAGCTGTGATCAAATCATGACATTCAGACCAGAAACTCAATATCATCCCTCTCGTAGTCCCAGACAAGGAAACAAATGTAACAACTCATTTTGCCCAAAGTGTCAGCCTTCAAACTAATGTCCTGAAAATATATATCAAATCATTTCATTATATTCCTACCTCTCAAATCGTGCCACTAACACATCAGTCCAGGTGTATTTAAAAATGTTCGACAGCATTTCTCAATGCTCACTCAATTTGTTTATGCTGACAAGAGTAAACATCGAAATGAGAGCTACTACTTGACTTTGTTTTTGTACACTTATTGCACCATTTACTTTGATAGTTACAACAAGAGGTCTTGTGTAAGTTACAGTTGTGATTTTATTTTAAATTTATATATTTTAATATACAGTTCCACTCTTGCTGGAGCTGTGTACACCAGCATGTCATGTATCTTATCCACAGAGGCTGCCAACTTGCAATTTAAGCCCCTCATCTATTTTCTGTAATCTCTGTCAGTGAAAACTGATAGAACTTGAAACATGAATTGCATGGTAATGATAATCAACAATCTGAACATGTATACACTCAAAATACACTCCTTACAGTTCATATTTTTGTGTTTTGTTTACCAGAGCCTTCTTCGTCCCCTGAAGAACATCGTTCACAAATTTCAACGAGCAGGTTAGATTCAAAGTGCAAGTAGGTACTGTATGTGGTCTTGTAAGCTTACACTTGTGTCACAGAAATGAAAGAGAAAATATCTGAAAGACTGTCAAAGTGAAACTTTACAATGGAATGAAGTAGATTCTAGGGATGGATAGGGCCAGACTAAGAGTGTGGGGTGACCCGGGCATGCAATTTTGTGGGGGCCCTATAGTGCAGGAAAACGCATTACTTCAACATTACATCTAAGAATTTAGCAACAAAAGTTTCAGATCACAATTATGACAGTTTTTTACATTTCACAACACTCTAAATATAGGGGCATGAGGTGGGAGCTTGAGGCATGCATCCCTGTTTCCCCACCATTAATCTGCTTGTGTGGATGGAACTTGATTAATTGATCCACGTCAGAGAGTATAGTTTTGCCCATCTCATACATGACACATAAACAAAATGCAACTTTATAAACACTTAAATCATTATTTTAAACTTTGGTGAATTTCTCCAACAAAAAAAAGGAATTATGGTCAAGATACATGCAACTCTTTGGTCTAACTGAAATAACTTACACTTCACAGTACCTTATAGTAGGTTGAGAACAAGTTTGAATGTTTTGACTGATGATTAATTAGATTTTGGTATGCAAACAAAAATGTACTGACCACCTTTAAATTGCCAGGGGATTACTCAGTGCAAAGGATTTATCTTAAACTGTTGACAGGTAACATTTCATAATTCAGTGCCAGCATACAAAAGATTCTGGAAGAATGAACTGAAATACCCTACATCAAGTGCAAGGAGCAGTTGCTTTGCAGAGAGGGATGAAAGTCAAACTTAAAGTGATTGCGTGCATAGGCAAAAAGTAAAGACATTGATATTTCATCTACAAAATTTAAGTTAGGCTTATAATTACACCATTCAGACAATCTGGGAAAATAAATAGGTTTCATTTGGTCAATTTTGCCATATGATTTCAAATTCTTCTAACATAACGACAAAAAGTGTAGAATACGGTAATGTAGTGGTTAACAGTTTTCATTCAAATCAACGGTGAGCTTCTTTGAGCAAGCCAATGGGAAGTATACTGGTATTGAATATTCAGTTACCAACTCAGGATCACTGACGCCGCCGGCAAGGTTGTGTTCAGTTCGTATGTTATTTGTAACTACGGTGTTTCCTTTCACCAAATACTGCAATTCCCGATACCTACCAACGAGCGACGACTCGAGTAGTATGTTTTTGATACACTAGTGAGACCTGTACCGTTGGATATTCATTTTGTACGCAGTTATAGTAAGAACCATTAATTTTCAAATATGATTTCTGTTTTTTACTGTTTTTATGCCAATTCCGTTGCTTTTCAAAGTAGTTACTGTCATTTTCCTTCATTGAAAGACATAGTCCGTTCATGTACCACCTCGCGAGTACATTTAAAAAAAAAAAGTTAAGATCAAACATAATCTTATCTTTTTGGTTTTTCAGTACACACGCAATCACTTTAAAACAGATCTCACTTCTACAGGTAAGCTGGGTAAATTGATCACAGTCTACAGTACCACTTTTTTAAAACAGGTACGACCTGCTTACAAGGCTCTAAATTATACCCACTAGATCTTTACAAACTGATACAGTCTAAATTATGATAACATAATCGCAGCAAAAACATTCTGACTTGGGTTTGTTGGTTCATGAAGTCAGTAGCTGTCTTCATATTGAATGTGTAGGCTGATGTGACTCATTGGCTATAAATACACTTTCAACTTTAATAGAACTGTTATTTCTTTCTCACCCCACTCAGAATTATGGTGCATATAAATTGTTGTAAGGTAGACCTACTTGTCCAAATGAGTACTAGGCCTATAACCGAAAAAGGCGAAATGGTCTTTTGTAGTTAAGATACTCATTTAAACACTTCACTGATTTTCACATTTCAAATTTGTTACGCAACTGTTGCTTTCAATATCGGGAGGGGGGGGGTTCACTGTGGTATGTAGTCTGACAGGCATGGACACATAATCCCAAAGCCCATTTTGTTCGTGATTATGACATGATTGATATTACTAGCTTATCCCGATTGTATTGATAATAAGACAACCTTGAACCTGGAGGCCCAAAGCGACGTGTAACACATAGGCCTATCGAAATGAATTTTTTGTTTCCATCTGCGTCCTAAGTCCTAGTAATGCAACTCGTTCATCCCATTCACATTAAAAACTTCCAAAAATGAATGTTATACGGCGTCTACACAGAAAAATCTCAGCATGAGACAAGTATCTCTCAATTGGCAAACTGGATACTTACTGTAAAGTTGATTACAGTGGAATGCCTTCTGTAAACTGTTACTTGTTAGTTGTGCAGAGTAATAGTGTACTGATAGTGATACTAACTTTGTGAAGGGCATCAACAAGTGTCCCGCAATCTCCGCAGTCCGATCGAGAAGTTTCATTCTCCTTAAAACTAAAACTATACTCTGAAATAAAGTGAAAATCTCAACACAAAATCATTGCAAGTATACTTACCACTTACTCTAACCGGTTGTTTTCTTTTTCTACGGGTCATTTTTGTAAACAGTGATCGCCAACCCGGTGAGCACAGGCCCTGTACGGTTTATCCCTCACCGTGTTGTGTCTTGAAATCGTAACCTCTAGCTCTGTGTACGTAGGTAAGCGATGTCTCGGTGTACTGTGTTTAGACCCTGTACAACTAACTGCATGCAATTTCATTACAATGTTGTCGTCTGCTGCATGTTGTTCGTCTGATGACGAAACCACAGACATGCGCATTCATCTGTATTGCAAGCTCTCCATCCACTCACGAACAACTTGTTGAAAAGCAAGAAGAGGGAGTTGTTTATGCATATTCAAATCATATCGTCATTTTTGATTCCTCGAAAAAGTCCCGCATCAGGAAGTTCACGTAGAGTTTTTTGGTAATTCTTTGTCCGTAGATCTCAAATGCTTTCAAGTTTACATACGTATATTGCAGGTAAGCTGAGGTGAAAACTGATGAATGATTCTAAATAATTTGGTTCTAGATGATCACATGCTGTGATCTGAAGTTCATTGTCGATGGGATTTATTTTAAATTTCTTGTTTTGTTCCCAATGGTACGCTAGCTAGTTCACCCAATCCGCAAAGAAAGTAATGGACAGATTTTTCATCAGGTTCAAACCTGTACTATTTGATGTCGCTGGAAAGAAATGCAACCGACATGATTTTCGATGAAAATGCGGACAGAGTGCTCACCGCAAAAATACTCAAGCTGCGATATTGCAGGTTCATTGGCATTTGACATGATGATTTTCAACTTTAAATGCAACATCTTATGTGCGATTCTGTGTCATATTTAGCTCCATGGGCAAAGTAACATGTCACAGTGCATGATCTTTACACTCGGATTGTGTATGTAAATAGCTCCATAATATGTAAATAGGGAGAACTTTCACACAGTCGGGCGGGGACCTAACTGAGTTCCCTTTAGATGTGAGGCATTGGTAGATTCGTAAGTCTTGCTGACCGTTAGAAATTGATTTCCTCATCTAAGACTAGACTGCTTTCTCTATACTTCTCTCTCTATATTCCTCATAATGATAAAAACTAGTCTTGATTTAACTATCATTGGTAGTAAGCTGTGTTATTAATGGGCATGCCGTGTTGACTGTTGATTAAGTGCTGTCTGTCGTCACAATTGATGCACTGAAGGGTATCCGAAATAGTACGACTGAGATTTTTAAGTACCATAGTTACTGACAAATGTGCACTCTATAATTAAGTCTTCCTGGATTGTAGAAACGAGAACAAATTGACGATGAATATTTTCGAGAATAATATTTAATGATAGTCAGTGAAAGAGGAAACGACGTAACACGTAAACAAAGATCTCTCGAAGAGAACAATTGATTTGGCCGACATCAGTCCGTACAGTCAAGTGATGAATTTGCGGAAATGTATGTACAGGCGTCTGAGGCAATACGATTGACGCAGTGCTTTAAGGATCAATACGAACTTCATGCCACACTACACTACAGATGCAGGGTAATGCACTGTTTTAAGCGTAACACGTACGAACTGGTTGCTAATTATTGCGTTCTCTTAGCCATGTATTTTTTTTTCTTACCATGCTCCCATATATAATGACATCATAAGTTAGCTTATCAGTTATTCTGCCCACCTATAGCAGAATATCTGGGGGACATCTTTGCTTCAACTGGGCAAGATGATGCCCATATGTACCACATGGCTCCCAGATGGGTGTCATGTGGGCTATATGGGCTACGTTTGTACCATTTTAAACATATGGGGCCCAGATGGGCACCAAGGCTGGGCTAAGTGGGTAATGCAATTCTAGTCCTACATTTAAGTTGGGCTATTTTTTCATGGCCTTACATAACAATGGTACAAATTCTGCACTGACCGGGACACAACCTGTTGAATAGATTGCACTGTTTGAAATCAGAGTAGTTCTCACCTAGTACTTACAAATCACACATAATGTGCTAAAATCATGTCTTGAGAAGACCTTTCCTGCATGATAGAACATGACGTGATATCCAGATGATCAAAATGGTAAGGGTATGTTCCTCTCGAGAAGGCATAAACATGTATGATATCATGTGAGGTTTGGCTGGTGTAAAATTTATCATGGATATTCGTATTTGTCACTTCATCCCAATTTACAGGGTTAAATGTAATTAATCCTTCATTACAGGGTAATTAAATGCCTTAGAGTTTAGTTTATTGTACATATTGTGGGAGTTTTATGCACCTGACATGCAGTGGAGGCACCAAGGGGAGGGAGGGGGGAATTTCCCTCAGTCACAACCTTTCCACCTCCTAGTTCCCCCCCCCCCCCCACTCAGCTGAAGTGACCTGACAAATGCATACATATATATGTCTATAACCTGTTTATGTTCACATATCTTTCTGTTCTAGGAAGTCCATAAGACTCAATATTTCACCAAGAGATATGCTAAAATCTCAGAGCTTATGGGGGGATTCGCCCCTGGACCCCACCAGGGACCCTACTACGGGTCCATGGACCCACACGCTAAGTCCGAAACAAATCTTAAATGCTGGTGGCACTACTGCTGACATGCACCTGCTTGTTTTCGTGGAGGATTGAAAAGGTCAATGAGTACGTTGGGTTCAATAGAAAAATATGCAATATTATTGCAATATAATTAATGTGGATCACAACCCATTGAATTAATAACCAACGGCAACAGTGGTATTTGAATGAAACCTGTGTCGCAATGTTTACAGATAACCAAACCTAAAAACCTTTAATTATCCTGTAATTAAGGATTAATTACATTCATTCCTATAAATTGGGATGAAGTGACAAATATGAAGTATGAATATCCATGATAAAGCTTTATAAACTGATTTCACACGGCCGGTGCGATCTACTTAACAGGTTGAACCCATCGCATAATTTGTACTAGTGTTATGCTAGGCCATGCGTGGAGCGGAAAAAATAACCAAACCTAAATTTAGGACTGGAATTTAATTGCCTCCTTTGCGTAGATGAAATTCATTTGGGTCCCATATCTATTTGTTTAAAATGGTGCAAACGTAGCCCATATATCCCACATGACACCCGTCTGGGACCCGCGTGTTACATATGGACACATTCTTGTCCAGTATAGAAGCCAATATGCTTCCCAGATTCATCAGATCCTATTCTGCAGATCCCCTTCTTTTACCGATACATATATCATGTGTTTAATGTTACTATCAAGGATCAACATGCTTCATCATGAGTTGCTGCAATTACGATCAAAGCAGCCTATGGGTTGGCGGGCCCTTCGATCTATTTGTCTATGAAGCTTGAAATGTTCACTTGGCCTAATCGGTCAGGACAGCTAGATTTTTCTTTTAGACCAGTGAATAGAACATTAAGTATTGTAGCAAGATAAGGGAGATTTCCAAGAATTTTAAAGTTTCGTCACGAAATCCTGGATAACGTTTTATTGACATAGTCCGTATGTTGATTCTTGAGCTGAGGCATGAAGGGGGTATAGTCAACGAAAGTCTTATCTCACAAGCTCACTGGTCGCCTGGCAGTACGCCTAATTAATTAGGTCTACTCATAAAGATTACCTGGGTGGTCCACGAAGCTCGCATATACTTGCAAGAGGTTTTCCACCAGCGGGAAAGTTTGAAATTAATACACCGTTTTGTCATACTTATACAGGCCTATATGCAGGATATTCACTAATATTTGCGGGTAGTCAACACTTTCATTGTATGCCATTCTGTTACCTAAGTGGGGTATACATCATGCTTAATTGTTTAGTTCATGGTAGAAAGAGCTCGAATGGAGCCACAAGTTTACCCCCTGCCTTTCCACCTCCCCCCCCCCCCCCACATTTTTCCCTCTCTCCACAAGCACTCCACACCGTTCCACCCTCTTTCAATAGAACAATCTGTTCATCTATTGGTGATATCATTCAATATGATTCTCACGTCTCTATAGGCATGATTTTCCATGCAGCTTATTATACATAGGTAAGACGGTAGATATTTCGAGGTATTTCTGTACAGGAACGGGCGTTTACCAAATTTGTTCATAGTTATGGCAGGTCAGGATTCACAGGAATACACCGAGAAACGACCCTCTAATTACACACCGTATTAGATTGGGAGGAATTGTTCGAGGAAATTAAAATTGTCACTTGTATATGCTTAGCCAGTCGCGAAAGCCAAAGGTACGTAATTAAGCATTTGCAATATTTCATCAAGGATATACTTGTCATATCCAGGGTATTTTTATCCTTCAAAAAAAAAAAAACTGGCAGCAAAATAACTCAGAAAATGAGGTACCGACATATATTTGAATGTCCTGAACAATGGATCTGATCTCGCCACGTGTCATTCAAAACACTCCGTGAAATTAAGGCAATTCATGTAAAAAGCAAATGGTGCAAGTCAAATTGGAATAATTCTAACGATTATTTTGGCAGTTATATCTTTACTTCAGCTGATCTATAGGGAGAAGTGCATCCGACTTTTTTTTTCTTATTGCAAACCCAGAAAGGCCAGATTAGAAAATCTTATTATAGCTTCATCTGGTCCCGTTCCTTTTGTATTGATACATTCGTTTGCTTCTGTGTTTCTTTTAGTAGGAATGTATACCTAATAAACAAACAAATTTTACAAAGTACACAGACAAACAAGTTTGCATGTATATTCTCACCATCACTTATCAAAGACTTAACTTCTTCAATATCATTGAAACTGTAAAATTAATTCTGTATTTTTCAACTTTTAGATATAGCTCTATGTGGAAGATTACACTTTTGCTTATCTTACAACATGCCATGCATCAAGCACACATTGACTTTCTCCTCCAGGATATACACACAATAAGATACGGTATATCAAGGGGACCATTAATTCACTAAATGTAATATTTAGATCATTCATTATTCGACACAAAAAATAACAAATAAACAAACAAACAAACAAAAAGACAGCTCAGGTAAGCAGGAATGTTGCCCTGCAATCTCCTCACCCTGTTTCGCTTGGCATGATTCATGTAATTTGCAGTCTTAAAACATTCTTTATTATTGATTTCATGTTTGGGTTATTAACATTTCAACAAAGGTATATCAATTGATGTTATTTACAACAGGTATAGTTATGGGCATCACTAACGTAGTGCCATACATGCGCACGAAGTATTAGGATGGTAACCATAAAATATGCGAAGCTTTCGTGCGGTGAATGGAATAAGAATTTATATATGTAGTTTACTTTTTTGAACTTGTTTTATGCCAAAGACTGCAGGAAAGGGTTTTGCAAATGGAAAAGCCACATCATCTGAATGGGACCTAGTGAATGGGACATAACATGGTAGGATATTTGTGAGCGACGATAGTGAGTAACGCCGAATGTGCTGTTACTCTTGCTTTTTTTTTTTAAAAACGCTCCAAAGAACTTATTGGCTGTATACTTCTAATACAGTTGTAAACAGCTATAACAGCTGTGTCGTGATAGGAATGGTCAAACTTCCAAAGGGTTGCCATATTTTGAAACACAAATTTCTGCGGACAGAAAAACAAATTCAGTCTTCTCTTAACCATGGTATAATTAACCTACACTATGTGGTATTACTCCTGAATTAAATGTGGTGTAGTTGTTGCTTTCCAGGTTGGTTCCAAATGGAAGAGAAAACTTGAATATGAATGGATAAAGTTTTTTTTTTTTTTTTATCAAACGACACATCCTGCTTTAACACTCATGCCCTATCAAGCACGTACAGCCAGACAACCACATCTAGGGGAGGAGAAGGGAATAACCTACCTTCCACTTACTATGATTACATTCCATCCCTGTCATATCCTGAAATTTATAGGAACACTTAATTCAAGTAGAATTTCTTAAGTAACTTTTCAAATGAGTGAATACATATTATGATGTCTTCCATTGGTTTGTATCTTCACATCTTCAATGATGAGCCCAGAGATTTGGAAATAGGCCTCAGAGTTCAATGAAGTATCCTCAACATCAGCGATGATTTGAATATTCATAGAATGTTCTTAGTATTCACCATTGTTGTATGTAAAAGTTCGTTTATTTCATTTCATTTATTTGTTTCAAAACATGTATAAATCAAAACAAAAAGAAGAAAAGGAGCGAAGAAAAATGCAGAACATGCATCTCTGTGACATTATCAATAGAGTTATGGCATGGAAATGAATCCAGATCAGCTTAGCAGTCGTTTTTTACCAAACGAGGATAAAGTGCTGACTGCAAATATTTGCACCTTTGTTATATATACATTAAAGTGATTACTTGCGCACGCAAAAAGGACAAAACATTGAAATTTGTGTCCGAAATTTGGGTGTGGTTTTTAATTACACCATTCAAACAATATCGAAAAATGAATAGGTTTCAGCGGGTTAATTCTGCTATATGATTTCAAGAACTGCGAACATAACGCCAAAAATTGTAAAATACGACCATGAAATGGTTGACAGTTTTCCTTCAAATCAGCCGTGCATGTGCTTCTTGAACAAGCCAATGGTTAGTAGTATTGAATATTCAGTCAGTCAAAACAACTCAGGATCACTGATGCCACAATGATGTGATCAGCTATAGGTTATTTGTAAATACACTCCTTCCTTTCACCATAAACTACAATTCCCGATACCGACCAATAAGCAACGACTTGAGTGGTATGGCTTTGATACACCAATGAGACCTGTTCTGTTGCATATTCATTGTGTAGGCGCTCATAGCGCATAGTAAGAACCCTTAATTTTCAAATATGAGTTCTGTTTTTCACTGCTTTTGACAATCCCGTTGCTCTTCAAAGTAAAATTACTGAAATTTTGTTCATTGGAAGACGAGGTTCGTCCAATTTCAAAATAAATAAAAAGTTAAAATCAAACGTAATCTGATCCTTCTGGATTTTTTTTTTCAGTACACGCCTAATCACTTTAAAATCTGAAAGGTTTTAATGTCGAGACTGAGTATAGGGAAAACTTATAAAAACAGTTTTCAATTGAAAATGATGCATGTCCTGCATTTCTAACTCAACGTCATCAACTGAAAGAATGGAATAATTTCCCCTTGATGAAAAAAGAGTAATAGTGGCTAACCTCTCTACTCACTACGGTTGATAACGAAAAGTTAGTCAAGGTGCATGCATGTATAGCTTATTAGACCTACTTACAGGAGAGAAATTCTCACAAATTAAGCATTATTTGTTGTTCACGACTACATACATCTATTTTCCTTCATCAATATTTTTGATAAGTTTATCTTTACTCCCCAGTTCATCCGTGGCACATGGCAACGGGAATAATACACTAAGAACGATCTTGAAACTTGAAGCGTTTTGTATTGCGTAACCTGCATGAAATGTAACTTATAGGTCTATGTTTCCTTTCAGTTTTCAGCAAAATGAAGTGTATGTATGAAGTTCATTTGCACTTTATGTTAGCATTGAGCATGCAAAACCAACTTCCCAGAGGTCGGATATAGGCCAAAGAGTTGGATGTATCTAACACAGAGCAACGGCATATACATGGGAAAACTTGGAAAATGGAAAAAGTAGTCACGAGAAAGAATACACCACATAAGGTACTTTCGAGAAGGAAAATGACACTACAGAGCGGACCACTATTTGAACCGCAAATGTATGTAATGTTAACCAAAAATGTAACATTTTGCTACAATTTAGTGGTTCGTTATACCAAAACAAAGACTTTGGCCAATAAAATTCCCTGCTGTATTTCTATTACAAGTACCATACATCATGAACCAATATCAGTTTTGCTCATTCTGTAATAGTTTTAAATTGGTCCATGTTTGACCCATCATTTCTAAGAATAAAGGATAAAACACCCAAAGACCTACGTTTCAAGAACAAGATATTCTCTTCTCTTTTTTTTTTTGCTTTGTCCTCCTTTTTAGGGGGGTCGGGACGTTTTTAATGCCATTTTTTTTTTTAAAAAAATAATCAGTTTGCAGTATCATTGAAAAATATAACTAAAGATTTAATAACTTTGGAAAAATTTATGTGTGTACATCAGAGTTCAAACCGTGAAATTTCGTAATACTTAAAAGTTATTACCTAATATTTATCATAGTTATTATTAGTATTCCTTTCTACAAACCACATTGATTTCTATCATCCCCAGAGAGTAGGAGCTTATGCATGCACTGTGTGTAAATTTTAAAAATGGCCTCATATGTTCGTGATGAACACGAACAAAACGGAAATAAAAACTACATTAAAAAAATACCTTAAAAAAAAAAAAAACAATCAAAAGTTATCTAATCCCTCTTAGTCTTCATCGGACGTCCTTTCCAAGCCTCTTCTTACAATTGCATGTATGAAGATCTTGCTAGTTTTGAAAATTCAGGCCTACTTTACTTTTCTCAAGGAACAAAAACAAACAAGAACTGTTTTTCTGTGGAAAGAAAAGAGACTCTCATTGAGTGAAAATACCCAACTTGTAAAAGTGACTTTAAACTTCTTGACGTGTTACAAAGACGGTGTATCGTACACTGAGCAAAAGTGTTCGTCAAATTAAGATGGTGTGTATCTTGCCATATGCTCATATGCTGGTCTTTGTGTTCTAAAGTTATCGTTCTTTTGAATAAAGAGAATGGACTTGTACCAACCAAGTGGATAAATGAGACGAGTATATGTAACGTACTTACGATATAAAAGATATAAAATGTAATATTACAGGAAAACAAAATGTAAAAAAAGTAACATTTCAACAAAAAAACAAAGTTAATTTTTCATCTCTATGAAGGATGTAAGGAGTTCGCTTCGTACATGGCTAAACTATCACTTTATTTTCTTTGCGTATAATGTTTATTCAGTCATTGTTGATTGTTGATGGTGGCATACACGTGACCGGAAAAACACTCTCCAAGAAATATCCCCCTGATAGAAATAATAACCCGCGTGGGTGTCATTTCACCTTGTGGTAAAAGACCAAGGGGTATGTGCCCGGGTAACTGTCCGGCAACAGGCATACCAACATTAATGTTCGCCATTCACTTATACAAACTAAACTGGCTGCATTGGAGGGCACCGTTACATTTTTTTTTAAAGATAGCCCTACATAATTTCCTGCACCTAAGCCCATCAGGCTTCGCCTTTACAAATTTCGTATTTTCACATTTCCTGAATTTCCTTATGTCGATACAGCAGGTTCTGAGCTAGCAGGGGTGAATACTTAGAGCGGTGATAACCTTGAGAAGGCTCACATAAAGAAAGCAGTTGTTATTCCGTGGCACCTTTAATTTTCTAAAATGTAAATATGTTCAATTTCTGTTGAATGTCACACCATCTTTAAACCGCATTCATCAAGATCCGAATGAAAAAAAAAAAACGAAATACATAATGTTAATACCCGAAAATATACCACAGAACAGTTTCCGTGACTCATCTTATAAGGTGGGGGGGGGGAGGGGTGATCTTTCCGACGGATGTGCATTACCTTAAGGTGATGTATAGTACCAAATGTTTTCTGTTCGTGCACTGTTTGATAACACTGTTTATATTGGTTTTAGTGGTTTACTGGAGAGACAGAAATGCAAACAATGATAGAGGGAAAAGATTTCACACTTAATGTGTTTACGGGAAATGAGAATCATCTTGCATTATGGATTACGTCATATAAATTCACTGCACTGTTTGATAACACTGTTTATATTGGTTTTAGTGGTTTACTGGAGAGACAGAAATGCAAACAATGATAGAGGGAAAAGATTTCACACTTAATGTATTTACGGGAAATGAGAATCATCTTGCATTATGGATTACGTCATATAAATTCATGAAATGCATACGCTGACAATCGAAAGTGCACAATCACCTGTGTTGTGACTTGTGACTTTGCAACTGTTAATTGATAATAATATTATAAATGTGTTCTTTTTCGACGTCTCTGTAAAGTTTCAAACATTTATATCTGAAGGGGGGAGGGGGTAGTGGTCTCAGAGTCAGCAAGTAACTCAGACCAAAATTTATGACTGAATATATGGAAATAGTTTTGTTTTGTTTTTTTCAAAAAACTATAGGTGTATGGGTGTGTTTGTAGAAGGTATAGAGTTGGGGAGGGGATAATTAATGGACATGACAGCATGTCCATTATTGTGGTTGGTCGCATTTTCTGATGATCACGTGACCACATATCTTTCTTTCAGTTTATCGGACGACTCCCATCAAGAAACAAACCGATCTTTTGGGGAAAAGATTTTTAGAGCAAAGGCGACGGGTATGTGACAAGATTGTGTGAAAAATATCGCTAATTACGAAATGCGGTGCATTTTTCCTCAAATGTTCACAATTTAAATATTAAGTAGGCTAATTACAATATTAAGTAAGCTAATACGCCTACGTACTTTACACAGGACGCATGTCATGAACGAAAGATGCTGTCCTATGTGGACTGAGTTTCTTAATCTCTTTCCAGATCGTTGGTGTTTGCTACCGTTTTATACACATTTTCGAAATTTTACAATCGATTTATGAAATGGTAATGAAGACATCAGTATAAATGTGAAAAAATAAGTATAATTCTTTCTGGTAATTCCCTGGAATTTCGGCATAGCGGTCTGCTACGATGTCTCCGTTCGTCGTCGTTTGAACTGCATACAGTTTACAAATGTACAATATGTACGTGCACAGTAGTAGCCGGGCCGCGGGTGCGAATCAGCGATCAGTAGAAAGCCAGTATGTATACGGCCTATTGCAGTCACATTGCACAAACGATGTGACCAATTGCACGAATTAGTTTTCTAACGTGCTTAAGGTAAATGTTCGTAATAAACAAAAACGTCATACGGAAGGCAAGTGCAGTCAAACCTCAAGTCCGAATTTTCAAGCAAATCTCGTATTTTACCATATGTATAAGTTTGAGCTGAAGTCAAAACGTAAAACGGAATACATAAACTGTACGTACACTTACAGGTTCACTTCAATCCAGGCACTTATAGGCGGCCTATTCTGAATATGAGAGCCAAAGTTTTATTAAAAACTTGCTGCACTCCTCTCTTGTCGGACAGGGGCGTGATTGCAATCCGGGTGGGGGCAGGTGGGCAGTTGCCACCCCATTGGAAATACTCGGGGGAACAATCATACTGTTTTGTCCAGGCTTCAATAATTCAGGCAGATTTAAAATAAAAAAACAACAAGCAAAATAAAATATAATAACATTTTATGATACGGTGGGGGTTCCAGAACACGTCACTTTGAGCGTATGTGCTTGCCAATGAGAGAGTGTGTGTATGTTTGGTTGTGTGCGTGTGCGCACTTTTTCGCACTAGGGTGGATTGCTTATAGATGACTCCGGTCCTGGAAACGACCCACTGGCAGGGTTCGACAGGATGTTGGATTTTTGACAATATTTACCCCCCCCCCCCCCCCTCCACATACCAGTTTTACATCCCTGTTGTCGGATTAACCAGGCAGTCTATCCTCACCCAACATAAGCAACCAGAGACATGGTCATGTCCATTGTGGTTACGGTACGAAACCACATTTTCTAGTTCTATAGGTCTTTATGTTAGCATCGAGAATACCAAATAATGCGATACGCTTTATGCATGTATTCTTAATACTGTATGAGGTGCTACTGTAATCCTGGATCCTAGTGGGTACAAGTGCCGTAAATTGTGGAAAAAGTTGCCTATATACCGGGATCTTGAATCATGAATTGTAGCGTCATAAGCTAATTACGAACAGATCGGTGAAGATCAGTCAGTAACTGCACAAAACTGCACGTGCTCCGGTGGTTTGTGGTTACCAAAGAAGAAAAGGGGGATACTTAGGCAACCCCCGCCCACAATATGTTACTTTCATGTCACACCATCTCAGGGTATGGGTTCTTAATCTGAAAGAAGCAAGGCAAAACACTCTATGAAACGGCAAAATTATACCATGAGATGTATGGAGAAACCTATAGGTACTTGAGATTGTACTAGATTTGTTTTCAGAGAAAATTGTTTGATGTTTATGTTGATGTTTCTGGTTTTCTTGAGTGCCAATAATTGAGGAAAAAATGAGTAAGATATTAAATTTTCCTTTTCTATCGTTTCAAATTAAGGCACTTGCCTTTAAAGGAACATACGTGTTATTTTTTCACTGCAGCAGCCTAAAGTGGAAAACTTCTTAGCATCAGTGCAGCAGTGATTAAAATTAATCGCAAATGATTTCACTGAATCCAATGAGAGTTTACCCATTCGCACGTTGGTACAATATACTTGAATATAACATCATGCAAGTTGATATAAGGAATTAATCTATACATTACATAAGGAAGGACACCTTTGCCATATGCAAACAAATTTCCTGCAATTCTGTACAAAAGTTTTTGAATGATTTGTACCACGGTCATCTGCAGTGAGCCTATGATACTATTCCCAGTAAATGAACTTTTTTTATGTATAACACTAGATCATACACGTTATAATGATAGGCGTAATAGAGAACCAGTACGGGTGTTTTAATGATACATTGCTATCTTGTATCAAAGAGAAAAATCTTCACTTCATTGCACTTTTTATTCAATCGGCATACGCCCTGCTTCAGGATTCCTTAAACCTCTTCCTCGTCATTTAGAGTGAAGAAAAATGTCAGATTGAGAAATAACTTCAAATTGTCTAATATTAGCAACTTCGAAGGGAATTGGCGCTTTGTAAATGTAAAAAATATTTAATTATCGTCCTGTAAATAGCTTAATGTTGTTCTGTTAATTGACCAAAAGAAAAAGATCTTACAGTTTTTTTTTAACATGAAATGTTTCAAATCAGTCTTTAAAATTCTATATCTATGAAAGCAGAAGAAGAGATTACATTTCAAATGTAAACGAGTTTTCATTAAGATTTTAAATTCATTTAAATTAAATAGTTCAACTCCTAAGAAAATTACTCTTCAGGAAGCGTTTTTATGGAGCTATTTCACTCGTTGAAAGCGCCTACAACTCCCTTTCTTGCATCTTTTTTCCTTTTTTTTTTTTTCTGTCATCATCAGTTGAGTATATTTGAGTCTTTCGACCGTTTATTATCATAATGCATTTTCTCTCTAAATCTTCCTCTGTCAACGGTTAATTTATGTTCTCAAAATTGTAAATGTTGTGACTATACTTGAACCATGATTGAAAAGCTGAATAAACTGAGGGAAAAAACAACTTACTAAATTAGAAACTTTAGACCGTAGCTTACTAACCTGGATCATAATACTGAAAGTTTGTCAAGCCCGTTGAATTATTCTTTTTAATACAACTTATATGCCTTATATTTCTTTCTTTAGACCCTTTTTTACAGCTGTATACACGAATTATTATTCTCACTATTAATACTCGTGATATTTTATGTGTACACCTTTATTATTTAATCGTATCTACTTTTCTGGTCTTATCATTCGCTAGTATTTCTTGGTTAATACCAATAAAGAATCTTCACTCACAGTCCGAGCGAAAAACCAGGAGAACTACATACGTGCTATTATCTACTAAGTCATACTGCCGGAAGTCAGCCACTGAACCGTCAGACTTACTTATACGGTACTACAATTCTCCTCGGTAAGCGGTTGTAATTCCTATCACAGGAAGTGACGTACTTCGGTGTATGTAAAAGTTGGATTTGCAATGTAAGCTCCATTTACGCAGTACTATTCGTGCTTCCAATACGTATGCCATAAGGAAGTTATTCAAAGGTCATCACGGATGTAGCTGAAGCTACAGCTGATGCTCTCAGAATCCTGTTGCCCTATTCGATGAAATACTGATTTAAATGCATAAAAAATTGAGTTGAAGGATTAAATATAACATCAGCGAAGGTTGGAAACAAAGACATTACTAATAGCTACAAGTTTGTTTAATGAATATATATTCTACGTAGATGTAGACAAAGTGACAAAATATTCCAAGCAATTGAAAAGTTGTGAAACGAACTTTTTGAACTTCGTTTAAGGAGAATGAAATCCGGGGAATATCTTTGTAAAATATGAAGCAGAATTGTTTGACAAGAATCCTCCCAAAATTTCATTCAAGAGATATTGTTTCCTTCGACCAAGTTATACACTTTAAACACATGGGGGAGGGTGCTGCCATATTTAAATGTAAACAGATTTGAGTGCGTCTACTTATGATATTCATAAGCCCTGATGCAAAGAATTTACGTATTTCTTTGTTTTCTTTACCGATAATGCTCATGAATGCACACACACACACACACGTGTACACATTTTGCGCTTTAACTTACAGGCTGTGGTGTATCATACCTGAATGATAAAACTATACCGATACTTCGATTTCAATCTATGCATAACTTAAAAAGTTTTTGACACTAAATTACAAAGAAGAACAAAAGCTTTTTAATTACAAGGGGTCGGCCTGGTCATGACATAGAGCGAAAATCGAAATGACAGAGTCCTGCAGGTTGATTCCTCACTTGAAGCTTTCAAATTGCAGTATCTTGGAAAGCTAAACCACATACATTAAGATGAGATTCGGTGATGGCATACACTATATGCCATCACCGTGTGACTTTATCTCCTGCTTAGCAGTAATTTTTATTGTCAAAAGTTCTGTGTCAGTTTAGTTCTCGTTTAATCAATGTATCGCAAACCATCAGCAACACCAAAAAAAAAAAAAAAAATATCAATCAACGTGGGTAACTTTTAGTCTGAGCAACCTCTGATATCAAGGGACCCCTTTATCAGGACCCCATTAACATATATTTTGTGTAATGATATTATATAGGCTATTTTGTTATATTATATTATTTACTACATAGTTGTATATTACAACTACATATCACATACCACCTTTATCTCAGTAAAGAGTACCAGTCAGCCTATAAATCGTTTCTAACTCAGTCGGAGAAAACAAACTTGGAGGAGCCCAGTAACATAGATGCCCTTAAATTTAAAATAAATTGTCATGTTAGGTCTTGCGTGAGCTTTTTCTTTTCCTATGGAAGAGGGACATCCCTATCAATTTAATTTTTTTCATCAGTGTAGCAGAGACCCCCCCTCTTAGCACGTTCCCAGTCCATATAGGAGTTACGCCACTGAGATCGATATTTTATAAAAACACTGGTCCATCCTGGCACCAATCTGGTGTAGAACGAAGTCACTTTCTTTGTCATTGGTAACAACGAGTCTATAGAAGCAGCTTTGTAAATACGAAAAAAAGAGCTTGGGGTAGACACAAGAAAAAAAACTCAGAAGTGTGAGTCTCTGATCTTTCCTTTTTCTCTTTTTCTCCTTTCCTAAGATAACTTACATCTACAGCAGGTATGAGAATTTGACTTCCTCCAAAATTACGCATGCAACTGTTCATTTCCGGTTTCATTTTCAGCGCAAAGCGGACGGAAGCGGAGATGCTTCTTTTAGACATAATTTTAAGGACACTACCGGAAAGTGAGATGCAATCCATCGTAGAAGAATAATAGTTCATGAGTTTCCGGTAGTGCCTGTGTGATGTGAAGTAACCTTAATCAAATGTATCAGAGTTTGTAACAAAGATTCACAAATACCTAGGCTATTTTGTCCCAGATTATATGAGTTTATGAGGACCAAAATGGGAGTATTAGGCTCATACTTTGATGTATTATAGATAGATGTTGAGTATAAATAGATGTTCAGACCATGTCTGAACAAAAGAAGTGAACTTCGAAGAACAGAATTCACTACGCCTCTTGACTCTTTTGTATTCTTTTCTCTGCTCCACTTTGGTTTGCATCTGTATTTTCTCACTTTCACGACTTTTACTTTCAACTGAAGAAGGTCGAATGACCGAAATATTTTGTGCCTATACTTGTCGGGAGTAACAGAAGTTGTGTTTCTTTATTTCATCTTTCATTCTAATTTATATATATGGAGGACACTGTCCGACAATGGTTGAATGTATAGTACTTCACCAGCACAAAAATCCTGGGCATTTTTCGTAATAACTAAGCTTTTTACAAATCTTTACAGATGCGAAATTATGGCACCTTTTTTTTCAGCGAAAGCTCATTTGCACTCCAGTATAATCACATTCTTTGTGAAGAAAATAACAGAAGAAACTTATCTTTGTGAGATCAAGGTAGGGGAAATGTATTTCGAAACTTAAGTAAAAAGTAATAAAAAAAAAATTATCGTCAACCTAGGCAGAAGAAATATCTCCTTCACCATGTACTGTAATATATGTATATATGCTTAAAGAGAAGTCCACGTGTACTCCGAGAAAATAAACAGTTAAGCAGTGTGCAAACCAGTTATGTTTTTATTTGCATACTGTTTAACCGTTTATATATAAAAAATATATATAAATATATATGTATATATAGATATATATGTATATATATATATATATGTACTGTAATATGTTTGATTTGCACTCTCGATCCGTGAGTCTACACATGGTGATATCCTAATCGTACATGCACAATCAGTCACTAAATTGTCACTCAACATGAGTACATATATATGTACTTTGGGAATTCTCATATGTTGTTCAAGCAATGTTCGAAAACCAGACAGACGGAGAGACGAAACATAAATGAAGGCTATCAATAAAAAAAAAACATGTATCATTCACTGAAAAAAAGCGAATTGCATTTCAACCTACCCCAAACCCGTCAGAATGCATTTTGCAACCCCGAATGTGTCAATCAAAGTGTTTGCATCTTTTGGAGGTTGAGCTTTTGGCGCCTATGTTTACTTCCGTTTACTACGGTCAGGATGATTCACTGCGTCGATCTTTTGCACTTTTTTCCTCTTCCCCTTCTTCTTCTTTTTTTTTCTTTGGATAAGTAGAATCATTTCCTCTTAGAAGCATAATCACAACCAAATCTTATGTTTGACTTACCCGCTGAAGAAAACACTCGCCTTTATACGTTTCGATCTCGAAGCCAAGATCTATATTCAGCTTATATTTAAAATTTGTTATCATCCTGAGGGGCGTCACAATGGTTGTTTGCAGGTGAAGGGGGGAGGAGTTCAAGAGCTTCTGTGTGCGCCTAAAGGCGTAGCTACAATTTTGCTTCTGGTGGGCCTCAGTATTTCCTCGGCCGGAAATCCCTTTACCTTATTCACTCCTTACATGATTTAATTTTTTTGGTCGGGTTGCATATAGAAAGTTTTATGGAGTCACGGATGAGACAATGGGAGTTTTTACAAAGTAGGCTATAACTTGAATTACTCTTCCCATTTGAAATTACTGTATGTATTTAGTGCTGACGTTGCATGCTTTCTGATGTTGCTTTAACCACCAAAATAATTTCTAATGCACATTAAGTGTACCATATTTTAAGACTGAATTGTCAGTAACGTTATCACGCGACCAAAAGTTTGCAGGCATCCTATCGGTCTTTCAGTCAAATCGGTGATGCACTCTTCAAACGCAAGTGTACCGGGTAGTTACCTTTGAGGGGTCACTGCATTCTTCCTCACGGGAAAAATTCGCTTTCAAAAGATTGACTTAACTCATTCGATATATACATATACAATAACTAGCCATTAGATCATTTCATAGTTAGGGTTTACATGGATAATTGAAACACCAGATGAAAGAGCAAATTACCTCGAAAATGTTAACGAAAGTTATAGTTTATCACAAACTTTTCCGAAGATGTCTCATCTCCCTCCTCGGGTAGGCTCAGTGAAAGATGTATACAAAGAGTCACAAGTCGATATAGCAATCAGAAATATAACGTCTGTGTTCAAAATCAGGACAAGTTTTAGAACAGACTGACTGTAGAGCATGATCCGTGTTGGAACAAAAGACTGTTTAAGACAGGTTTGATTGAAACAATGATGTATCTGCATGCATGCAATTCATTCGAAAGGAGTGAGTTTTTGACTCCTTGAAATTTGTAGTGCAATTTAAAGTGTTCTCATTTGCGGTATAGTGACGTCAATCGTGACATCACTACCTTAATTAACCTTAAAGTGGCTCGTTGAAAACAGTGATATAACTATACAGACATTCACACTGGTGTATAGCTAGGATTATCCAACGGAGGGGTGGTGGGATGGGGGCGGGTTCCCAAACATGAATGGTCGTTTACTGGAAGGAGCATACAAACCGATCTGGACCGGGGAATGTGAGGAACGTGTTTCATTGAAGCGGATTTTATGGGGAGAGGGTGAAACTCTTTGATCAAGGCAATACCAGAGTTTTCTCACTAGCGTAGCTCACGAGAAACTTTTTTACAAAAATATTTGCCAGCTGCAGGAAATGTCACATGTCCATCTCCAACATAACAAATTGCATTCAAGAGGATTTAAAAAGGGGGGGGGGGGGAATTACATAGGTAGTCAAGCCCCGGCGTATGCAGGATTTGCCAAGTGGGTTTCATTTGGAAGCAAACATTGGGGAAAGGAGCCGGATAAATGCCGGCAGTGCAGTACTGTTAGGGTTCTCTTCGGTTCTACAAATGAACCTATACTGTTAGGGATCCTATAGCGGGGCGCCACTATCGGAGATGAAGTTGGCGCGGAAGAAAGTAGTACATTTTTGGCTTTACGATTGCCCCCCCCCCTTCAGATGATCGAAAACGGCAACTTTTCGGAGGTTGTAACCGACATGTACCCAGCTTTTGAAATGAGGATCTCACGTCTACAACTTTCTCAATTAATGAGGAAATATCAATCTACGAAACTACATCATGGAAATAAATCATAAGATGGATTAGCAGGAAGGGATCCGGACAATTCGAAAAGGGCGTGGGACTGAAATTATAGAAAGAGGGAGTCTGGGGGGGGGGGGGTGAGGAGGAATTGTGACAAGCCTCTTCTAAGAGAAGCACCATCATCGGTTACGGTGCTTTTTTGAATTTATACTTACGATCCAAACTTTAAACAAGAATACAGGAAAAAATCAATTGTACTCACCATTTATTAAGAGAGTAAACTTACTTAATTAAAATTAAACTTACCTCTCTACCCGAGGTCGTAATCATTCCGTCTATGTAAAAACAAAAGATCTACAACTAATTTCTTTTTTTTTTTCATTTCTCCTGTGAAGGTTCACTTTTATCTGTTAAATTTATTTCTCTCAGATGAAACATTTACAAGGATACTTTTTGTATCTACTGTAATGCCAGGAGTTTATAAAAGTGTGATTTCTGAAATAATCCAGATGACGTCATATAAACGGATTTGTGAGTTCGTGCATGAGGATTTCCGGTGTTGCTATATCACCGAAGAGAGAATCGCGGTAACTATGTTGTGTTTTAATCTCATAACAATATATATCTCTACCATTATAGACATGACCTGCTCTTCTAGCAGGTTGCTAATTAAGACTCACATGGAAAATTGCTTTACATCATAATTGCAACATACCTTGAATACTGTTGAGACAATAACAAAATTATAGATTGTTGCAAACTTTCTTAGGCTATATCATCTCTACTCGCATCGAACCAGTCGACGACGGTATAGCTTCTCACAGTGTAATCGAAAGTTTAGCATGCACGTACATGAAGACCATTCAGAATATAACCCCAAGCATTAACAGCGTGGTATCTCAAACTATCGATAACTTTGCATAAATCAGGTTTAGGCGGCATCTTTACAGATGCTCTATGTTTATTTGCTGATATGCAGTATCTGCAAAAATGGGGAAGCATGTTTTAAAGTCAAATATTTTGGGTTTTAACGATATGCTCCCTTAGAGTTTCACTTTCGACATATTTAAGAATAGTTTGAATTAAGTCATTTCAGTATTTAATTCTTCTATATCTCACTCGCTGTTTGAAGCCAAAATACGGAATCGTGACAATTATTTAACTTTGTAGATGAGTAAGAATTAAGTTTCGTATATAAGTTCCTTATATACAAGTCCAATCAGTGTTGGACGTACCTCGTCGTTAGCCTGAGTGTACATGCACAGACAAGTGCAATCAAATATACTATACACGAAAGACTAACCCAGTAGACAGTGTAATCGTAGTACAGTGCCACAGACAAATTAGCACCAATCAATTCATCGTTTACAACATAAGGTTGTAGGTTTTAGCCAATCACAGTAATGCTTCAGAAAACACCATTTTGCTTCGATCTCAGGCTGATAACATAGGCCTATGCATCCTATTGAAAACATCGTTAACCTAGTTAATGGTATAGCGTACATTACACACCATTCCATTGTCACCCTCGCAGCTTAAACAATCGTCCAGCATACCAGCGTACAAGCATCGGCTTGGCATGCATGACATGCCACCCACACGACGAGGGGGAAAATCAGAGTCAAGTCACGAAGGCGTCATTTACCTTTGATTTGTTCACTAGTTGCATGATGATTGTTCTCTTTTTCTCACATTTAAACAGAATCTGGTTTTCAGATTTTTAATTTTGTTGAACACCCCCCTAGCTCTCCATACCCCCACACAACACTTTTTCATGTAGCTGCTAAAGCGAGCTTCAAGATGCAATCAAGGTATACACTGACAAATCTGGACACACCAAATAGAACTGAAGATGAAAGATCAACTAAGCCTACTGCATTTGAATAATTTGAATGATAATAACATTTCTGAAATGCCCTCATTCACGAAAACCTTTCCTAGTTTCTACTACATGCAACTCTTATGTTCAAAGAAAAAGAAAAGCAAGAACAAAAACGAATTCACCGTTTTATCAAGTGCTTTTGTGAGTTGGATAAGAGTATGTTGTAAACACAAAGTAAAAGAAGAAAATCTCTGTGGAATATATATTCCAAAAAGTTTCGAGGTATTTATCAGCTAATTGGCTTAAAGAAATAATTGCAAAAGTTTTTACACCTTCGCGCAGGGTTCGTTTTTCCTCCAGTCTTTGAAAAAAGGGACATTTCCGGCATGTAGGGACTTGTATGAAGATTTTGCTCATGTCATGCACCCAAATATCACAACTTGACAATGAATCATGCACTAAACAGGACATTGGCGATGAGATATTGATCCAATCAGCAGGCTTACATGCACGCAACGTGACCCCCCCCCCCCCCCCGTCTCACCTCAGAATATCATTTATTATAAATTTCTTGAGTATACATGGAATTTTCCCTAACATTTCAGGCTCTTCATTTCCTTTGAATCTGTAAAGTTCATCCAAATTTTGGATTTCCCTGCATATAATGTCCGATAAAACGACCATGTGAGTAAACTGAGATGCAGATGTGGTTTTATGCTCATTATCATAGTAATATCGGGGTGGGCAAAGTTGGCATCAACCATGGATAAGACATGGTGATTCTAACATATTTGCTTGAAATGTTGTTACTGAAAATGTCCCTTGATTGTGAGTTTATCTGCATGAAGATTATATTCTGATCATATTTTCAGAGCGATGAAAGCTGCCTCAAGATGTGAAAGTTATCGAATGGTATTCTGCGAAGGTCATTTTATTACTGTACCTGAGTGGACTCTGGGCTATATGCCAGTGTTACAGTGCCTTTTATCATTAGAAAAACTCAGTAAAATTTTAACTGACGTACTGGATTGTACGAGTTCCATCAACAGACATACCAAAATGTGTATGTAAACAGAGACGCAAAAACATATATATGTATCAATCCTAGTTTATTATCCATGCTTATACTCTATTTCCCTGCCCTTTACATCACCTTTTTAAATTTCAACCAGATTTAGTGTTGAGGGAAATTTGACTTTTGGACGCTTGTAAGTTTGTAAAAATATAAAGGCGATTTAAGATGACACAAACAGACCAGTGTACACTAACAACAATGAACACCGTAGGAGCAAACGCCTCTGTGGCATCTGCTTAGGGATGTTTTAAGTTATTAGTTGAGTTTATATGAGCGTATAACCTTCGTTCCATGGAAACAGAATCAGTTTAATTCTGTGATTAGAACTATTAATCGCTTAATTAGTTTTTTTTTATTCCATGATGATCTTAACCATCAGAAATTTACAAAAAAGGAGGCACTGTAATATCCTAAGCAAAATATAGATTGTAATCAGGTATGTCACTACTGAATTTCGTTGGAATGTATTGGGTATGGTTGTTCAAGTCATGGAGCTATTTTATGCTCAAACTATAAGTGCACACCTACAAACCACGCTAGCTCCATGGTAGCTCTCTGAATTATGAGTTGATGAGTCTTCGTAATTCTGGTTTACGGTCTGCATATCTTAGAATAATTGGAAACCATATCAACGACGCCATTTTGTAGTATACTGGAGGGCACTATTTTTAGCAAAACGAAAACATATCTTCATCATTTTTTTATTAAATTTATATGGTGAAGTTTACATGACTTCAGAGAAGATTTTGTTGTTGTTATTGTTGTTTCTGCAGAGAACAAAAATCAAAAGTGTTTCTTTTCAAATAAGTTATAAGTTGAAGTTCAGACAACGACATACACTTCCATGCTGGAAATCAAACAACTGCCTGGTGACTAAACCTTATGCAGCATACTAGGTCAACCATTGAGATGCAGTGAGCCAATTCTTTTTTTTTTCAGAATTTGGACTTCAATAAGCTTTGTGCTTTGTTATTTTTTAGTCGAGACTTGAGTCAAGAAGTTATTGTGACAAGGCCGTAACAGATATTGCTCAATCCGGTTGCTGTTTTCAGTATCACATCAGTAAATAGTGACAGTGTGTAGGTGACTCCATGATCATGTGACGATTGAACTAATTCAGGGGTAGTCCGAAAAGTCCATATATAGAAACGTCTAAGAAAAAATAAAAGTATACATAGGCGTGTAGGCAAGGGAATGGACGCCCTTCCCCTTTAGAATGTATTATTGGTATTTTATGTTAATCCGTTTCTTGTGATATTGGTAGTATTTTCCCCCCTTATGAGGTAGATCTACAGTTCTTGACCTTAGTGGGCCGGGAAGTGCTATTTTCAGCCATCTGAGAGGTACTTTGATCCAAGTTGTACGCTTCGTTCCATTCATTATTCCCCTACGCCTAGGTAGTCTTCTACAGGCTTTCCCCCCCCCCCCCCTTCCCTCCTGCTCCTTTTATCCCTTCGTTCATTTATTCATATCTAGGCTTTTCCGACTGTCGCCTTATAAATTGACCTACGTCAGTTCAAAAATGATGCATCTTCTTTGCTTGTCTAGCTGTCATAACATGTGTAGTCTGCCTTTGTGAAGCAATTTTTCGTTCATTTCGTTCATTTACTCACCTTTCTTCTCTTCATAACTCTGTTTTTTTGTTACATTTTAAATTGTTAATTACTCCTTCATTTATTCGTTACTTAAATATTTTGTTTATCCCTTTGTTCTATGTGCAAAGTATAGGTTCTATTGAATTTAATTACGATACAGTCGTAAGAAAATTGATCACATTTAATTGCTGAGACAATGGACGAATTCAGGTCAAATAGTTGTGATTGCCATCCACAGAAAAAAAAAAAGAAGTACCATCCCGGTAGCATTGGAAATAAAAAAAAAAACTGAGAGGTCTTGTCATAACCTTCCCTTCCGTCAATTTTCATCCTTCCTTGTATCCAGCAACCACTTATACAACGCCTCATCCAAAAGGACAAACGCCAGAGAAAGTTAAATCATTTAGAGCTTTATTTTATTTTTGGGCTTGGGGGGGGGGTACATATTTCGATTTGTCATCAGCTTCCTGTACTTCCTGAACTTCCATCACTTCAGTTAGTGATTTAGTCAAAACTTATTGGCAAAATGCGATAAAAATAGATGAATTATCTGTTCAAAGAGATATGACGACGCTAGGTCGTACGACGGTACATCTACAGAGAATTACTTTTAGTCAAAAATTGCAGAGTGAACTGAATGGAACTCCTTTCGAATTGTTTTCCTATCTATTACTGTTTTTTTTTTTGAGATTTGGCTATTCTAGTTTTCTTGTAAATTCCAATTGACGTGGAGTGTTCAACAGTGTCTGTATATTCCTGTTGCTAGGTCTTTATATATTACATCGTAATTACTGGGTTTCCCATTGGAAAGTGATGTCAATATTTGTGAAGAGGTAAAGTATATGCTTCCAAGCAAATCAAAGCCCTCAGGGCATGCATGTAAAATTCTCGATTGTCCTTAATTGGAATAAACTTGAAGATTAAATAAACAAAGGATATAAGACATAACATGCGAGTCCCTCTCTTGACATGAAAATTTTTACACTTAGCCAATGTTTATTCATGCGGCAGGTATATCGACGTACGGACAGGAATTTACTTGTCAAATTGTCAGTATTCCAAGGATGTTGATGGAGTTTGTATCTTGGGTCTGACAGTGCGTGCTTGTGCCTTTCTGTTGTCCAGCACGGATGTACAAACGTATGGCACGCTGTTGTTGCTTTTCTTCCTCCCATGTCTCAATTCTAATCAGTGACACGGCTTTTCAAGCCTAGTGACAATATTTTATAGTTATTAAAATCATTGCATATGCACAGCAGCATCGTTTGTTGAAAACAAGGTTGTAAACAGTCTTCAGGAGGTAGGGTGGTCATGGCAGTAGTTGCATCAGGTGACTAAAGTGCGCATTTGTCTTTGTCCTTACACTTTTTGTTACTAAACACTTTGTCAAGTCGCGGATTTGGGGAGGGGACGGAGGTGATAATTTCTCCTAAATTTTTCGTAGTGAATGAGATACTGACCCGTATATTTGTTTCACCCCCCCCCCCCCCCACACACACACACACACAAAGACACTTTTTGCGATCTGAAACTAAAATATGAAAAAAATCTAACTAAACTACTTTTAGTGGAAGTGTAAATTTCAAATCAGTTCTATCAAATTTGGAAAACGTAACTGAAATTCACAATGCCAGCCGACTCGGAGAGGCCAATTTTCACAATCTGAGAGGCATTTTTCTCAATTTTAAGTGCCAACAAGTGGTTTCGCCCGATCTAATTGAGTCATTAAACTGCTTCCCCCACCCCACTTCAACCCTTTGCCTGGAACAACCGTCTCTCCTCCCTCCCCCCCCCCCCCAAAAAAAATTGGTTACATCACTTATGGAAGAAAAAGTTTAGGTTAGATATATGCACACTCATCCACCTCCTACTTTTAAAATCAATCATCCATGCAAGTCCCTGCCATGGTTCATTATTATATTTTCGCCTTCACCTCTTCTTACTACGTAGTGTATTAATTCCTCTGAATGATTACTACAATTGTTAAATACATGCTATGTGAAACAACTACTAAAATGAAATGAAGGCCTAAGTACGGATAATTTTGTCCATATACACTCGATAGTACTACAGTGTATAAAATCATCTTCTAGCCGTACGTATAGTTGGCCTAGTTGGGTTTTAGACTGAATGAAAATTTCATGTGAAAAGACCGTGAATACTTTAAAAAAATGTATTTGAGACGAGAGAAGATCGCTGGTCAAAACTGTGGATCTTGTGCAGCTCTGATTATAAGTTATAACAGGAACGCAAAATTACTTTACAGACACTCACATTGGCATAACCGACGGCAAATAGCCTCATGATTTCTGCAAACAATTCAAGACGTGGTACTCTATAGGTGGCCCAACTAGTAGGACATGCAAAGAAAAAATGCTCCCAGAAATGTCAAACGTTTTACTTTTCAGGTCAGCATTTTCACTTTTAAAGTCGAAACATTGTCTTATAAAGTCAAAATATTGACTTTTAATCTAATTTTTTTTTTAATTTTAAAGTCAAACTTTGTACTTTCAAAGTCAAAACTTTGAATTTGATTTCTTGCATGTCCCAATTAAGTCACCGTAATAACCTCATTACTCACACGTAGAAAAACTTAATGATCAGATTGACATTTGTGACGCTTTTACATGCAGACTTTAAACGTTATCCACAGAAGTCAATTCTATTCCTTTCACATTCACAGACCTCGAGATGTGTTGATATGTTTTAGGACTTCCAAGGTAATCTTTGAAGCCGGCGTCGGACGTGGAAGCCAATTAGACTAATCTTAGGGAATCAGTAAGTCATTTAACCTTTGTCACTGAGCTCAGCATTTAGTTTCTTACTAAACTTAAGCCACTGCAATAAAAGTATATTGCACCTCTGTATGAACAGGTAGTTTCTATTTGTCAAATACTGTATCAACTCTGGTCTGAAGAGATTGACATACCTACCTGTACAGTATAAATAGCACAGATTCCCTACACCCCAATATATAAAGGGTCGATACAAGGCAAAAATTTGAAGGAATGAGACAACTGAGGAAAAAAGAAGAAAAGAACATCCGAGAGGTTTACTCAGGTTAAGATATGAAAGCAAATCTCGTCCTTTGTGTATCCTTTCATTTCGCAAAACCCCATAGTTGTCACAATGAATGTTCACTGATGATCATGTCAGTCAAGACGGAGACTGTTAAGTTACAGGGATAGGCTGCCCTCAATCTATGAATGCTCCCTTGTCTACTGCAAATCGATTATTCACTTGCAGCAAGTAATTCCAAATATTTGTAACCATGTTTTACTCAATTGGTGAATATAACCCACAGTGGAGTGGTTGGAAACTTATATTGGTAATTTTTGCTACCCATTGAATGTGTTGTTAAGGTTTTTATGAACGGTGTAAAGAGTAAGGACGTAAATTATTTTAAGTATAAGAGGTTTTATTTCTGTGGTAGTTCTGCGAAATAATATGGACATCTGCATACTTTAGTGCATATAGGCCGAGGCTTAGGCTGCACCTAGAATTTGGGAACCTTAAATCCCACGATTCGTCTGAATGGATTAAAGTGGGAGTATTTCTGAAAGTTACAGGGAAAAGGTCAGACGTCACAAGTGACCAGTATCTTAACACCCAAACTAAGTTCCCAAACTCGGCCCAGCCGTTATCTGGGAAAAAAGCCTGCATTTTAGAGAAGTCAATCTCTGTCAATTGTCACACAAAACATTGGAACTCTCAACTTAATTCTCAAATTCACATCATTTTTTTTAATCTCAATGGTGGTATGATGCTTTATGACACAAAAATTCAAGCAACTTATGTTGGTTACACATAGAGATTACACATAGACAGGCTGTGGGAGTGAGTAGCCTTAAGTGGTTGGGAGAATTGAAACTTTCTGGGGTGATAAATTTTTGCCTTTAAGGGTTGCATGGTGGCGTACAAGAGGTGAACGTGCATTGGGGGTGAATTTGCTGGACTGTTGGGACTTTGTTGTGGGACCTCATTGGTGATGACATGCCCCTGGAAAAAATTGCATTGTACCATTCTAGCAGTTTATGTAGTTCAGTTTGATTAACTAGTCGATCAGCTAGTTGATTGCCTATGCGAATCCTATGTTGTAAAAAGTGCAAACAGATTAATGTACTTAACATGTATGGCACTGTAGCACTTCCATAGGTGAAGTGCTGCTAGCAGTCAATGGTCATTTGCTGTATTTGGTGTTTGTGAGTTATTGATAATATTATTTACTTGTGAGTCATAATAGAGGGTTCGATGCATGTGATTGCTAGACACTTTTTCTATTAAAAAATTTTACATCTTCAGGGTGGACATCCTTTTCAATGTGCACCTCCCCCAGTTCGGCAGTTCACTGTTGTCTACGTCAAAAGTCGACCCACATCTTGAGTCTCTGGACTTGGGAGCTATGCAAAGTTTCTGCACGGTGTTGATATCCATCAAGCTAAGGAAGAAATGTAAACCAACAAGGCTAAACTGAAATTTACAAATGTGATAAGCAGTCATTTGGTTTATTTCATGATGCAGCTCAATTGCAAAGGGTGGCTTGTCGGTCTTAAAAGTGATAGCTGTTTTTGGTAGTACTACTGTACAATGTGATGCACCCCAGAATTTGGGTATATGTACATTTCAATACACTTTTATTTTACTTATAGGAATACATTTAGTAGTTAATGAACAAAAAGTCATAAGTTTATTTCGGAATCACTTGATGTTTTGAGTGACAATTCACATTTCCCTTCCATTCTTACAGCCAGCTGTTTCTATTGGAAATGTGGGTCAGCTTGCAATGGATCTCCTGATAAGTACCCTTGGTATGAAGAAAGTTGGATTTCTGCATCATGAAAGCTTACAAACATTGTGTGGCAATGATGCTCTCAGTATTCACCCAGTGGTAACGGAAGGAAACCTTACCATTGGAACTGAAGGTAATTTCACTGTTTTTTTTTTTTCAATTGTTGAATGTAAATGGGTTAAACTGTAAGCAGAAGAGTGCACTTAAAGACCATGGCAGGCCGGTGACATGCATCTAGGAAAGAGTTACCTCATTCAGAAGTTGCAGAGGGAAATCCTGAGTGATAATCCGTTGTAATTGTGCTTCTAAATTTATTACCATTTTTGAGATGTGGGTTTTCAAAGTTTGATGCAAAACAGATGATGTAGAGGGTTACACAGTGTCAGTATTTCTTTTGTTAGGTCTTTGCATTTTATCTCTTAATCGTTAAGGATTTATGTAAGGCATATTAGGTAAGTCCCTCCCTGGATGTCACAAATTTGCATACTGTATTTGACTGTTTGTTCTTGATGCAATTGTAAAAGAGAAATTTGTTTGTAAAGTGGTCAATGTTTGATGGATTTTCATGAAAGTTGTGTCTATTTTCAATGTTTTTAATGATTAATTCAGTCAATACTCTAAAATGCGTTTTTCGTGTCACATGTTCTTTGATAAGTGACATAGTTTACCATTTGTCAGAGTCATTCATTGAATGACACACCTTTCAGTATTGATGAAAAAACTTCAATGTTCATATAAATTCATTCTTGGTTCTCAAATGCTGTAATGTAATCTGATGCTGATGAACTAAAATGTGTGCACTTAACATGCCAAGATGAACTTTGAGCAAACCCAGTCTTTCTAATTGGTCATGCCATGTAACAATGATGATGCTGTGTGTAGTCACATTTCCCAGTGAACGTAGTAGATATGTATTGTGAAGGTGGCAGCCATTCACATCTGTAGTAACTAAGTGTTATACTTTTGTCTGTGCGACTTGAGAGAAGTGATGGACACTCCCATTTAGCATAAACTTTCAGGTGTCACAGTTATTACTTCTGTCAAGGTTCTTCTATTTTCACTCCCTCCGTAGGCTCAAGCACCTAGGTGCATAGTTCGCAGATGTAATATAAGTAAGGTGTTGATACAGATTATTAGGGAGGGAGGTCCGCTCAGAATCCACTTATTTTCTCATTCAGGATCGTGAACATGAATTTCAAATGTCTAAATTGTGAGAGTTTATATTCTTTAGAACTTTGGCAGTTTTAATTTACCTACCAAAATTTTTCCCATATCAAATAAAGCTTTACATGTTTTAGTTTTGTTTCATTCTCTTTCAGTTTTTGAAAAATCTGATAAAAAATTAGTTTGTGTCCAACAGAGAGTACTATTTGTAAAAGTAAGTATCCAATGTGTTCAGAAAACATCTGGCAGTGTTGTAAACAGTTGTGAAGATGTCTTCAAGCTGGCATATGAGTTATACTGCCAATTGCCTGGTCATCTTCCTTTGTTCTTCGTTAGTGTTTCATGGAAGAGAATGTGAGGGAAATGATCACCTGTTACAATATCGGAAAGAGAATTATGCACTCATCTTCCAGGTATTTGAATGTAGAAATTTTCTTGACACTTATGTTGGCCCTACAAAATTCAATCCCTCTAAGAAAGCATAGCAGTCAATCAGCATTACTTGAAATCAAACAGACCAATGGGAATGGATGTGAATATTCATGTATATATGCAAGAATGGGACTTAACAATGTTTTTCTGTGGTGGCTATGACATATTCCATGGAATTTGATTTTCACTGACAAATTTTCAACTCACATTCCCACTGTAGAAATGCTTTGCTCTTGGGTATACAAGTGGCCATCTTTTAAATGTATCTTTTTCCTCAGCTCACAGTTCTGCATTGAAGATTTGTTGTGTGGGTAGAAAATGATTGTATGGCTGTTTGGGTACTCTAATAATTGGTCATTGCTTCAGTTGAAGCACTTTACATTGCTCAAAGAAACCTTTTAAAGCATAGCTCAGTGACTGTGGAGCCAAACAAAACTGGATACAAACCAGGTGAGGTAGTGACATGTTGAAATGTGCTGCTTTGAGTTTAGGTTTTTTCCTTACTTTTGTCAAAGGAATACAGTTTCACATTTTTGTATATCTGTTTTGACATTACCTTACTGAATGACAATTCACCCGTTTTTCCAATTTATATGTTGTATGCAAAAAATATGATTAGCCCAAATTAGCCCAATTAAGGTGGGTAGATGAAGAATAGAAAAGAATCAGGTTAAGTAAAGAAAAAGTGAAGAAATGGACAAAAGTTGAGAGGAAAATATAAATTAGTGGAGAATGAATGATTAACAGGAGAAGGAGGCGCAGAACATATCGTGGCAGTATTAAAAACTGGTTAAAGTGACAGAAACAAAAACACTTTCTGTATGTGTAATGTATGTTTCAAAAGTAAGATGGTCTGAGGTTTGATCTTGGCAAAGATCTTCATCGAAACAAAACCGATATACCAAAAGAAGAAAGTAAAAATGAAAGGGGAGATAACAGGATATCACCAATGTTACCTTGACTTATGAATAAACATTGAATTGAAAACTTGTGTTTTGCAACAAGAAATACAGCTTTATCATTAGCATTTTGTCTTCTAAGGTTAGGGTTGCCTTATTTTTCAGGAATTTATTTTTGTGTATTATTCAGGGGAAGCAAGCAGCTTTTCGTCATGATTTACTGGAATGGATCAAGACTTGCAGATTTTCTTCAGTGGCAGTTCTAACCAGCAGTTCCTCGCATGAAAGGATTGACTGCCAGCTCACTGGGTATGAATTAAATGATGGTCATAGGTCAAATGAAAAGGAGCATAAAGTTTGACATGTAATGGAAGCTGTTGAGTTGTTCACCATATTTTTTTTTGTAAGACAAAAAGATGTGTTGCCGTAGGATGGTAATAAAACAGTAACGTAACCAAAAAGCCATTAAAAGTGCTGTTTGTATAGCAGAGGGTAATATATCAACATCAGCCAGTCATCCTCATTTATCAGCCAATGTCATGGCTTGAATACATTTTCCTTGTCATAGTTTAGAAGTAGATACAGGTAGACAGAGAGCGAGCCATAAAAGGGCTGTATGCAGTAGAAGGCAGCCTATCAATGTCAGACAGTTATACTGTCAGACACTGTCTTTGGCTTTTCTTTGTTGGCTGGTCATATGTTGGAACTATAAAGCCAGACAGATCAAAGGACAAGCTCACAGTAGTGGGCAGTATCTCGATATGAGCCTATCGTATCACATTCGGCAAACCCTGCCTAGACCTGCCCTTGTTTACTTGGTAAATGCCAGGATTATAAAGCCAGACAGCAAGCAAGTCATCAACGGATTGTATGTAGTAGAGAAGTGCAGTGGTTTGGAGAAAACCGAATGTTTAAAAAAAATCCATCCCATTTTTGGAAAACTCCTTTAAGGGGGAAACTAAAGTCAGTGAAAGGGTACCCAAAGAAAGGTAAATTACATGCTAACATTTTGTGACATCCTCCAAATAAATGTATGTGACCAAACATGAATGCTATCAATCTTGAAAGAGTGTACGCCTTCACTGAACTTGCTGACTTAGGTTTCACAACAATTTCTCAGTACCATTTTCAAATTGCTAAGGGACATACCAAAGATAAACAGCACCATTTATTACGTTGGCTTATGAATGTTTGGTGATGTACATGTATTTGGAGGATGTCACAAAGTATTAACAATTTAATCTTGCTTTCTGTGAATACCTCCTCATCATTTTTGGTGTTCGCCTTTCACAAGGTTTCCAAAAATGGGATGGAGAAAACTGTCATTTTGAACTAGATTGTTTTCTCCAAGCTACTGCACCTCTTGGCTTCTGTCGAAAGATGTTAGAACTATAGAGCCAGGCAGGAAGCTAATTACCAAAGGACAGCCTGTAGTTGAGGGCAGTATATCAGTATCAACTAGTCATCCTCATTTGGCAGACACTGCCTGGACCTGCCCTTGTTTGCTCACTGCTAGTGACTGTAAAGTCTAGCAATCCTATGTGCAGACAGATGATTCATCTTTCAACATCTGTTGCTTTATTTGCTGTTGTACCAATAAAGGCTGATCAGAATAGTACCCAGGGTTACTGCCATGACAAGTCTGTATGTTCTTACAGCATTTGACAATACTGGCTGTCTGGCAGTGCATAGACAGACTGGTGTTGGTGAACGGGTGGCACACTTTCCGTCAAAGTTAAGTATTCAAACTTACAGCGAAAATGCACCTGAAATTACATGTAAAATTTTAGTATCGTTAAAAGGAAATAAGAAAGATAAAACTCTGTGACAATTATTATCAGGTACCATGACAAAAGTACAAAAAGGATGTAGACAAGAAAAAGAGGTGTGTCCTGATCAGAGATTACTTGAAAATATTAGAAAGGGGATTAATTTGCTGGTGTATTATGCTAGGAGGAACGGTAGTTGTGGAAAACTTATCTATCTCTGCATTGTCTTTAAACATTAGCTATCAACTTGCCTCTTAAGTGAAAAAAATTGTAAATCAGTGTTAAAATGTATCACTTTTTTATTCCTTGCAAAGGCACTGCAGGCAAGGAATCTAAGGAATCAAGGTCAGTGGAGGTCGTCGTTTGAAAACCTTGTAAACATGGTATCTCAAAAGGGAAAGTTGCTTGAAACTCAAACTTGATGTAAAGGTTGGCCGTTGTGAGTAAACGATCCCTAGTAGTTTTTATGGATGTAAATGGTCATTTGACGTCATCAGAGCTTAAAGTCTGACAAACTATTAAGGAAAATATCTCAGCAAGTGAATGTAGCTGGAATTTCAGACTGTAAACAGTGGTTGACCTTGGTGAGGAAATGATCTTTTTTCTTTTATGATGATCAAAAGTCACACTAGGTTAGCGAAAGTCACAGTGTGAAAACATTATGGACTGTTTTCTCAAGTAGGGTATATTGAACTTCAAAGTTGATATGTTAGTTGTCATATGTTTTTTGTTAATATTGGCAAGGAATCACAAAGTCGTTTGATTTTCTGGTTCTCTCTTTATTGGTGAAAGCCATATTTTAGTATCATCTTCCTTTTGGATTTGGAAGTAGTATATTTTGAAAGAAATATCTATTTCAAAATGGGTCACTGCACTTTTGGAAATCTGTGACATTACCCACGCACAGCTCTTTGAATAACCTTTGTGTTGTTTTATAGTCTTGACATGTCCTAGAAGAAACATAACAATAGTTTAAGAAATGTGACCTTTATTTCTATCATCATTTTTTTTTCAATTTCAAAGAAAAGAGAGGTCTTGCAATTATTTGCCCTTGTTACATCACATTTTGATAACTTTGAGGCTCCTTTGAAGATATCTTTTATTTGAAATACCAGAGAAGTTTTTCTTCGAATGAAAATATTTTGGGATAGGAATATTTACAAGATATAAAAGATTTAGAAGATATTGACATGGGGTTTGAAATATTTGCATTAAAAATACATTCTCTTCTCTTTAAAAACCCCTTCAGTAAGTTCAGTTGTGTGTAAAATATGCCTTTAACTCATTTGTGAAGTCCCATCAGCTCATACTTGCACAGCAGTTTGCTAAAATTTAAATTATGTGTGAAAAAAATTGCCTTCTGCAAGAATGCAATAAACTTCAAAACAATGCAGTTGCACTGCAAAAAATTGAGATTGTGCATTTGTCCAATCCCTAATCTATATCAGGACATACAATAAAACATTTATTATAGTCAATTTAGTCAAATGAGGTAAAATCATCAGAGAGAGAAATTCTTTCTTTGACAGTTTTCATCATACAATCTGATGGATCATCTGATCTTTAGTGGACAAATAATTCTGCTTCCAACACATTGATTTTGACTTCGCTGAGTCTCTCTCATTCTCCAGGAACCCATTCAGATATCTGACAACCCCTGCATTTGACAAACTTTTAGGAGAGTCATTTGAGAAACAGTTTGACTGGAAGAGATTGGAAAGAAGGGAGGACACTTGGGGTGGTAACCGTGGTAACCAGACTCCAGTGACTGAAGAAGCAAGAGATGTTTTTATACCAGGTGGAGGTTTAGCAGCAAAGCTCTTTGGAGAATGGTACGCATTGAACCAGTTGTACTGTTTTTGAAAGTTTGAAACAGGCCAAAGTCAAGATCAAACAAAACATGGCATGTCTCAGTGTTTACATAGCAATAACATGTTGACATTGTGTATTAAGCATACAACCACTAGAGATATGTATTATGGTCTGAAGGTCACATTCTCTGCTGTGTTTCTTTATTTTGTATTTTCATGTCTTGCAAATGCAATCATTCTCAATGTTTGTTGCAGTTTCTTTCTGCTCTTTGGGGTTTGAACCATGTAGTTGTCTAATCTGGACTTTGTCTGGCAAAAGTTCAGAGGACGTGACTCTGTGGAAAATATTTCCTGAATGTATCTAGGTGGATAAGCATGCTACAATTTGGAGTGTATGCAGACAATCTTGAATGTTTATTTAGTTAAAAACATTTACAAACCACTCTGGACGATTCATAGGAGACTGTACATGGAGAGAGAAGATTTCAATGTAAATTTTCTACAGTACAAAATACACCAATTATGTCAGCACTTGGTGAGGGATGTGTTTAGTCTGAAATTTCATCTGCTTTACTATTTTTCATTTAGTTATGACCATAAGCAAATACCTTTACCTGTTTAGTGCCACAATTAAGATGACCGAGTAAGTGAAACAGTTAGTTGGAAAACAGTAAGTTGAAAACGGCCATGATATTATCACTTGAGATGGCTGAGCAATGTTTAGAGAACTTTGTTGCACTAACATTTACCTGACGGTCCTAACCTTATCGTTACTCTTTATCGTGGACGTAATGATCTATAATGTGTTGTTATCTGTAGGTATGCAATAATAGGTAATGAGAAGGAGAGATGTTGCTTATGTTATCTTACTGCACCTGTTTCCTAAGAGAAGAAGATAGGAAAGGTAGAGTTTAGATTTCGAGGGACAGAGTAGGGTGAACCATTATCTATGGTTGGCAACATGCTGTAGTTCTCAAGAAGATACCAACAACTCTTTCTGCAGATTCAAATCATCTGCTCATTTACAGAGCTTTTGACCTTTTTCTTCATACCACCTTTTTATACTTCCTTTTTACCTTTCCTTTTTCGGTGTCGAAGCTGTGAAAAAGATCTTCCTTTGGCCATTTTCCTGGTGTTTTGTTCAGAAGGAGACAACGTTCCCGATGCACTGAACCTGGTAAACTGCTTGAACCAGTGGTTGAAAGTAGTTGAGGTATTTCATTCTTCATTTTTCAGATTAGTTCTCCTTTCACTCTAAAAGTTTGTCGTCGGATTGAGAATCTGTAACTAACTGGCCTTGGTATGGAGTGCACTGATCGGAAATATGGAATGGATTGAGCTTAGTACAGGGTAGTGAGTTGAATGCAGTGAAGTTAGTATAGCACAGGGGGTAGGCGTTATGAAGCATGTAGCTCCACTGGATCATACCAAATATTAATTGTAATGTGGATATGCAGTAGCAACCATGGATTCAAGCAATGTCAGGTTTGTCATGCTTCACTGGTGGTTTCAATAGCATTTCTAATTTTCATTGTTATTATACAAAAATTGTGGTGTGATCTGGTTATGTGGGACATTAAGCAATGCACTGTGACTTTTACTACCACAACTAAGCACAAAAATATAAAGTGATGTACTGAGGAATGGATGGGATAGCTCAATCTTAGCATGACGCGGCTCGTCATTTCACGCTCTTGCCTGCTCAAGTTCGGTTTTCATGTTTGATTAAATTTTTCTTCGCTGCTTTTGTCCTTTATTTATACGTTGCAGAAAAAAAAGTCTCCAATTGCTTATCCCCTTTGACAGATAATAGGTAACGGGGTTTACCAGTGAATGGTCACAGTGGAGACATAAGGGTAGATTGTGCCCATAACATTGATCACAACATTCAAAACATAGCACTCAATCTGTCAAATTATCCTTCATGGTTTGGCGGGGAAAGGAAGGGGGGGGGGAAGGATATATGGGAGAAGCCCAGAAGCATTTTCAGAAGAGTCAACAGGGAGAGGAAGATTTCACCACTGGGAAGTAAACTTCAAATGAACAGCATTTCTGCACAAAGTGTAGGGACAGGGAATTCACCCCGGTATGCCTTTCAAGCACAAAAGCGCACAATACTTTGACTTAGGTGTTGCAACTTTGAGATTGTATTTCTTGCTTCTCTGATAATTTGCCTCTCAAATAGTGTGAAACATTTTGGGGGGGGGGTTTAATGACTTGAAGTAATATATCAATGCCATTGAACAGAGAAAATTTGAATTGAGGTGATCAAATTTTCAAGCAGAATTTTAAGCTGAATTTTGAGGTATTCTTTTTCCTAAACCAATGTCAAGGTTATTGGTCGATTCAACTTCTCTATGACCACTACAAATCTTGAAAAGGGAGTGTGGAAAATTCTCAGGAGAGATATTGAAATAGACTCAGAATCGGCCCTCTTAAAGTAAATATATGTAATCTTACTTGCAATTTATTTACCTTTATTTGGAATCTTAAGGATAAACCAAGTGAACCTGCAAGAAGCGGCCCCTGGAAATATCCTGCATCCTGGAACCTGTTTTTTGGCAGAGAGGTCGACCCAACCTTGTACTGACGATGTGACGATGATGAGAATTAGCCAACAGGTGATGATAAAGAAGGATCTGCATCAGGGAGATTCTACTGCCTCCCGAAAGCGAAAAAGGTAGTCCAGGGGGAGGAAACTGATGAATGGAATTGGCGGATGGATTGGCACTTATTTGGTAATGTGAGAAGAGGAGTCAAGCTACAGAGAAAGAGTTTGCGTGGCCATGCTGAGAAACGAATACCAGCAAGTATATGTACAAGATGAAAAATGTATGCTCAGAGGGGGAGAGATGTAGAGAGGTACATGCATACATTTTAATGTAGATGCAGACATTACAAACTCTCCTCCCTCCTCTCCCCCCCCCCCCAACCCATGGAGAAAACTACATGAATCCCCAGTTTTGAACCAAAAACAGAGGATATTGAATATCCTTTCGAGTTTGTAACGCTATCTTGACTGCACAGTCCAATGTAAAAATAAAAAAAATTCAAGTAACTGAGTATGACTAAACTTTCTTGGATGCTCAGTCATCAAACAGGTTTGAACTAACACAAGAGAATAGATCTGGCCATTGATGCAAATGTGTTAACAATCATGTGGTGGGCAGTTCAATTAGGTGCAATGAGGATTGAAACCTAGGATAAGATACTCTTATTAATCGCCTCCTTGACATGGAAAACATGGATGGTCACTTCAAACTGACTGCATCAACCCAACTTACGGGCAATTTTTCGATAAACTGTCTGTTGTGTGTATGAGTTTAGGGTTTCTAAATTTAAACGCTTGATCCAAACCAAAGACAAATATATTATTTGTGTGTGACCTTTGGCTACCAGACTAGATATATGCAGATGACAAGACAGCCAGCTCCTCCAATAACAAATTTGAATGGACCTTTATCACCGTGTTGCTTTCATACTACCCCATTTCAAGACCAACATGAGACTGTTGTGGTTAAAGAAAAGTTATGTTCTTGATACTTGGTAAAAAACCGTTGTGAGATTCAACAGTTTTTGTGTAATTGACCACATCTGTGGTTACCACAGGGAAGTCCGTTACTCTGAAATACAGTGTTGCACCGTTGATAGATGTGTTCAAACTTAAAATCTGTTCAAAGTTAGAATCAGCTAATTTATGATTGCAAATTTTATGGGTATGCATCAATTGATACATGCTCTCTGATAGCATTCAGATTGGTGTCCCTTCCATTACACCTTTCTCTCTCTCTCTCTGATGCAACCTGAAGATAACCATAGAATGCAGGCAACAAGATGGTTTCTCTTTATGCTCAAAGATGATGGTTAAAGTATTTGCTTGAAATTCAGACATTCATATTTCATGGTGTTTATTAAAGCAATTTTTTTTTTATTTTGGTGGAGGATATTTGGATTTGATGCAAAATCATCACGTTTCAGTCCACACACAGGGACTCTCTTGACTGGCTTGCCCTTTATTGTGTACACTTCTTACATTCAAAGGAAGTAAAGGGGCAATCAGTCTCTAAGGAGGTAAATCTGAAAAAGTTGTTGAGAAAAAATAATACCTGCACTCGTCAAGTGGTTAGCCTTCTAGAGCACCTTATGATTCAAAGGGAACCAGTGACAGGCTTGTTGACTTTTGCCGATGGTAAGTTGGTTGTGGTCTTAGGGCATGTACATAAGTAGTGTGTCTTTCAACAAGTCCACATGGTGGTGTCTCTTGGGGTTTATAGATTTTTATGATGTTTTTGTGAAGTGTATCAGTAAGGAGTCGACTTCTCATTCATGGGTAGCGTCGCTTCTACCCAACCAATCTTCAGAGTTCCAAGTGAGCTTGGGTGTTTCAGGTTAGACTGGAAAAATAAATGACAATTTAAGGATCCAACATATTTCAGGAAGACTCAAGTATTCTACAAAATTCCATTTGGGAATGAATTTGCATGTAAATCATGTTAACTTCCTGGACTTGTCAGAAAACAAATGTTGGTATGTAGGGAACTGTCTGTACAGTAATTACTTTACCAGTGAATACTTAGTGAGTAAACATTACAACCAGAATATCTCAGTTTATGGAGGGCTCTCTCATTGGAGCAGAACTTAACAAATTAAGTGAAATTGCTTGTAGAGTCACTTTAAAGTTTGTGATAGGTTGGATGTTAAAAACTAAACTGAGCCATCAAGCCAATGTCCTTTTGTATAAAATTAATGTTGAATCATGTAAATAGATGTTTAATTAAAACTGAAACACAACTGAATGTTTATCTTTTAGTCTTCCTTGCATTTGTATGTTAGCAAATATTTGCAATATTTCTTTTTTGAAATTAGCATCCAATAATCTCCTTGTATGTGATGCATTGGTATCGACCGCCATTACCCATGACATCGTGGAACTGCTTCAACATTTCAAGGGAACCATTTGCCTCTGTAGTTAATACAAAAGATAGACCCCTTGCATGTGATGTTGAAGTAATACAGTTTAGCGCCCTCCAAAGGGCAAAACCACTAAATTTAACACCTGTACATTGCGTCTTGGCTTTTTGATCAATATGCGCCTAGTCAAACCATACACACTGTTGTTTGTTTGTCCTCAGGAAGGGTGCCCTTTTGTCATGGTGACAATCACTTGTTGCTCCAAATTCACTGTAGGTAGAGAATCTTTTGGTATGTTCTGATTATGTTTATGTTGTCCTTTACTAATTTTAAGTGCAATGTTGCTGTGGATTACCCTGTTTGTCAAAGTAGATCAATTGCCACCATTCTCACAGGATACATCTGTAAATTTGAAATGTTTGCCATATTAGTCCAGGAAGTAAATGTTCTTGGACTAACATTTGAAGGATGCGGTTGCTCAGAAGTATCAAACTTTAAAGTTTGATATCTGGTATTGCTTGTGGTACTGTATATTCACCTTCCAGTTCAAATGCTGAGTACATGTGACTTTTTCAGAGTAGTGTAGTGAGGTATGGGCAAGCATGGTAAAGAGGGGAGGGGAGACTTTTCTTGCAATTCAGGGTTTGGGAAACCAGACTACAATAAAAACCAATATCTATTTAACATTTAACTTTGGCAGTACATGTTGAAGTCCTGCTGTATTGACCGCCAATTTTAGCATTCTACTGCTAGCAACTTCCAATTGACCTTTTCTGAATCTCATCCCCCTCTGTGCCTTTGGTGGTAGAATGACTTTATGCTTTTCAAATTTGCCTGCAAAGTCTTCTCCATGCTGAGGGACTATTGTGAGAACAACTTAAGAAGGCATTGTATCCTTCAGTAACACTGGTTAGGTCTGCAGTCTAACAGTAATTGCTGTTCATTGTGGCATTTAAAGTCATGGCGTGATTGTGAGAACACGATGCAGCATGCTGCACTTGGTTACAAGTAAAACAGAACTTTTTTTTTAAAGAATTGCCCTAGGAAGGTCTCTCCATTATCCCTCCATCAACTTCCATCCACTTGATTGAAAGTTGGATCTTCAAAATGGTTTATGTTACTGTCTTTAAACAAAAACCACCAATGATAAGGCAGAAAGAGCACAATGTTGGGACCAATTTATTTTTTTTTTAAATTAAATCGTATATTTCTCCAGCAGCCTTCACTTTGTGCAATAGAAACACAAGTTATTATGAACACACACACAATATTCATGAGTTCAAATATTGTTTTGATAAAGTATTTACAGTACGCCTCACAGAGGGTACGTGGACACGTATCTAACGAACAGTCAAACATTTTAAACAGACTCAAAATCATATCAATACTAATTTTACACCATGAGCAACTCGGACATTGAGGCACCCATCACTTCGTTCTTTCGTCTGTGCAGACAGCATTAACAGCCACAAAACACATTAACGGCCACAAAACGATGTGGAGTCTGTCTGGAACAAATTTATAAAACTAAAATTTCAGTCTGACTCTGTACGGACAAAACAGACGACAAAAAAGGAGATGCGCCATTGAGGTATGCTGAGTACTAAAACTGAAAATCACAGGGTTAAGACCATATGTCTGGTCACAAGGTAGAAATAATTTTTGCATACTCCTGCAGTGATCCAAGCTCTGCAAAGTAAAAGGAAGGTATTAAGCCTGATAATTTGATAGAATAGGAAACTCAAAAAAAAATGAAATGTCTACAATTGATGTCAAAACTGATTTTTTTTTTCATATAGTACTACAAAATAATATTAACAATAAAGGGAAAAGTTGAAAGATTCCTTAGGAGCTTTTTACTTTGTTGACCAAAGTCCTGAATTATTTAATATTTCCACATTTGGTTAAACTTATATCACTTTACACACAGCAGTGCCTCTAGTGGAAAAGAGCATTACATAGTGGTATAATTTTACCCTCATTTTTGTGACATTTTCAGTAAAAATATCAATCTAAGGATACATATAAACCCACACATACAATAATTCTTGTATTTCAGATTAATTGAAAGCTTCTTCTTGTGATAAAAAAATCGGCCAGGCGTTTCACAAAGTGCAATTTCATTGGGTAAAACCTCACCTGCTCACACCAAGGTACAACTTTACTGTGGTTTTGTAGGCCCACACAGACTGCAAATTACCATACAGGAACACCGTTAAACACAGATCCTGCATAATCTTCTTATTGCGTAAAGACATGAAAGGCCAAATTATAAAAGAATGACGGTGGCTACCGACGTTGCACGACCCTCCTGTGCAGACTGTCCAAGAAGGATATGAGGATATAAATGCCATCAAAGGCAAATAATTTGTGGTAAAAGCTTTGGTTTTATGATGTACATCACTGAAAGGCTTGAGGTATGAGAACCCTGACTGCAGAAATGACACTTGCGGAAACATACCCCAAAGATATCTGGCAGGAGCGGAAGAGGCCTTTAAATTCTGAATTAGATCTTCTGTCCATCTGCATGAACAGAACATCTTGATTGGTGATCATTACCACATCAGCGATGAAAAAAAAGTCCTTAAATTTAAGAGATGTGCCACAAATATTTCTAATACGAAATCATTCAAGCTGAATGCGGAATATCAGAAATAATGTAATGCTTACCGAAGCCGACGTGGTGAGCAAGCAAACAGACAGCTTCTATTCAACTGAACAGAAGGAACACTAAATTTCATACCTAAAAAGGCACAATTCTGAATTGCAAACAAAAGAGTTAAACATAATACTGCAATGAAGAACACCACATAATGGCAACTATAAAAAGATGGGGAAAAAAATATTTTTAGCCACTACACCTTCTGGAATAATTAATAGTCTCTGAGATCCTATGATCCAAATTCTTTTACATTCGTGTCGTCACCTTCACATGTAATTCTTCCCTCAAGGCCCTTTGACTGCAAAGCGTCTGCCGACTAAATTGCACTTTACATTAAGTTCACTTCTTCTTTTTTTGGTAAAAGCATCATGCATGCAAAAGGCGTTTGTCATCAGAATAAAATCACGAATATGCATTATCCAGCTGTTGTGATCAGCCAGTTGGGCAATTTCCTATGCTGCTAACCACTCCTCCCATACCTTGCTTCAAAGCACTAAAACTAACCATACAAACAGTTCATAACCTGTATATGATAGAAACATGAATACACACTATTGACACTGCTTGCTGCTTGCACTGACAATACAAGGAACATGAATAGACATGTTTTTCACACAGCTTGTACTGACTTTCAAGAGTTACAATGAGGAACATAAAAGCACATTATAGAAAATATTTCCCCAACTGGGTGCTGTGACAATTAATCATCTTTGCCTTTTTGGCTTTCACTCATTTTTTTCCTTCTTTTTTTATCTTTTATTTTTTTTTTATAGTTTTTCACTTGAATGCAAGAGAACTACAGAGAACTTCACAGAGGTAATATCTATTCTGAATACATTCAAGTGATTTAAAGCTCTCAGAGAAATGCAAATGCCCCAAAACCCTGTCTCCAAAGAGAGTGAAATGTGTAGTGAGACACTGCTACCATATCTAACTCTTATATCAAGGTATGCATCCTTCTCATTGTATTAGTTTCTACTGTGTGTGTGTCTGTGTGTGTGTGTGTATGTGTGTACGTACGTATGTATGCATGTATGCATGCGTGTGTGTATGTATATGTGTGTGTGTATGTATGTGGGCTATCAATGACAGTTACTGTAACCAACCTGACCCCAAGGTCAAAAAGAACATCACGACCAAAAGTCTCAGTTTTTTGTCATTTTTCAATCTCTGAAACCCTGCATGAGGTCATTTGACAGATATTGAAACTATATTGAAACTATCTTAAGGCAGATAGGAGCCACCCAGACACTACTCTGTAAAGACTTCAACCCTGTGATGTAGCATGAAGCAAACGACTATGCTCCATAATTTAGACCTAATCTACCAACATCTACCACTGATGAAAAAAAAGGCTGGCAATTCTTTAATATGCCATTGACAAAGGATAAAAACAATAAGTGAGTCCTATTTTTCACCCGGATTGGACGTAAGCTCATATAATGTCACCTATGTGGAAAACACAAACAACACATATGGGAACAGTCCAATTAAACGAGTTTAGTGATAAAGTAAGTTGTCATTAATATAAATTAATAAAACTGAATAATAGATCCATTTACAAGTTATGTTGAGTAAAACATGAATAAACTGTCCAATACAGGAACCGGCATATTCGAAAAATCTCAAATTGTCAAGTAGAGTTCATGTGTACAGATTGTGACTTTACCCGTAGGGTAAGAGTCAAAATGCCTGCTACAGTACAAAGTCTAGAACTGACACATTGAGGAACATTCACACCTTCACTTAAATTTTTGGAAAAGTGCATTTTTTTTTTTTTTTTTCAGACTTTACATCCTGTAGCAGGGCGCAGACAACAGCACTCTCCCTTGTCTTTCCCTCCGATCATCAACGTATTTTCAAGCACAACTTAAGCATCCGTATTCAAGACGACCCTGACTTTCGGGCTCGATTTACAGGATGTCGTACCTTGCAATCGCACAGGGTTCAGAAAGAACACATTCATCACAAACTCAACCAACAATGAAGCAAATTTCAATCAAAGAAAGCAGTAACTGTTTATTTTTGAGTATCATTTAAATTGCTTCACATACCCTCACTGTCTACATTAATGAATTCACATCATCAAAGAATTGACCACATATTCAAAGAAGAAGATTTAAATCTACTCAACGCACAGCTCGCAACAAAATGAGACCTAACATCATTTATTGTTCCACAAATGGGTGCACTAAGGAGACTTTCCATTTAACATGTCATAACTTGCACCATTTGCTTGATTACAGGGTCACACATTGTCTCCATTTTAATTTCTTTTGTCGTTGTTGGTGGAGTGAGGCTTCTGAGCGAGACGGAATCGTGACCCTCTATAAGCTACTTATCCTCTCCTTCAGAGCATTCAATTCTTTCTTGACACCCGGTGGCAAATCGTCGTTGATTTGTTCGTGGAAATACTTCTCTATCTCCGCCACTTCTTTCTCCCAGAATTCTTTGGGCAAGTGAAACAAGGCTTTCATGTCAACATCCTCTTTCAAACCATTGAGATTGATGCTCCCCTCCGTCGGGATCAGACCCACTGGACTGCTGCGAGCGACGTCCTGATCGTCGCATCTTCTGAAGATCCAGTCCAGCACTCGGCTGTTCTCGCCAAACCCTGGCCAAAGGAATTTCCCCTCGGGGCTCTTTCTGAACCAGTTTACGTGGAAGATTTTGGGTAGGACGTAGTGCTTGTTCTGCTCCATTGACAGCCAATGCTGCAGGTATTTGCCGATGTTGTAGCCGAAGAAGGGCCTCATTGCAAAGGGATCATTCATGACCACTTTCTCTGTGAAACAATAATAGCAATTCCCCAGTGATAGTTGCATCCATAGAAAATAAAGTGTAAATTCAAGAATGAAACTTTAAACTTGCACATCACATATCCTTGCAAACCATGACCAGTTGACACAGATGCAATATCGCAAACATTTCATAAATGTGTAAAATAAATATTGGCCACAACCATTCCTGTTATTTGGAACCGCTTTTCTTTCACACCATAAAGTAAGATTGTTAACCTTATGGAAATTATGTGAGCTATCCCTGCAGACATCCTACTATCTGTTCGACACAATAGTAATCATCAAATTGTGCGATTGTGAAGAATGTTACAATAATACTGTGTGGTATGGGAACAAAATTCATGTTACAATGTTGTAAGGGAATAACAATAATGTTACAATGATACTGAGTGATAAGGGAACAACATTCACATTGCAATTATACTTTGTGGTAAGGAAATGACATCCATGATTTCTTCCTATCTTGACAAGACCCAAAAAGAAAAAAAACACATTCACGACATGCACTCTGGCAAACTTTTAGGGTGACCCAACACTACTTATTCCAAACAATATTAAAAGTAAGGCATGGGGTGCCATCAGGACTGCTGTTTTCAATCTCCAGTAGTTCAACTATCACCTATATCAGTCTAAAATATCAATCTGACAAACACTGGCCGATTCAAGAGGGGTAGCGGAAGGCCAATGTGGACTATGGCACCAAACAAAGGTAGGCCGAAAAATTGTGTATAACAGTTACACCTAGAAAAACAAGAATTTTGTGCAGAATTTTACCATGGACATAGAATTGGGAGCAGCATTGAAATTACATTAATGCTCAGTATAAGAAACTTATTACCCAGGTCAAGTAATTGTCAATATGCAGACTACATAAGTATGCAATCCCTCAAACATGTTGAAAACATGGACCTATCCTTAAGGTTGACCAAAAATGTGCAAGGCATCACTTTTCAATGAGAATTAGGTCAAAAAGCATTCATTTCAACTGTTCAGAGCCTTGAAAATCAGCATTCATTGGAAAGAAAATTGGAAAGAGTACTAACTGCTATGTTCAGCAGCTGCTGTAGCTTCTGACTTCATGGAAGCACCGACAAAGACACCATGTTGCCAGTTGAAAGCCTCGTAGACGAGCGGAACTCCTTCGGGCCTCCTGCCCCCAAAGATGATGGCGTCAATCGGTACACCTTCTGGGTCCTCCCATGCCGGGTCCATGGTGGGACACTGACCCGCCGGTGCACAGAATCTGGAGTTGGCATGAGCTGAGAGTGCCTTCTTGCCATTGAACGTGCTGTCTTTGTTCCAGTTTTCGATACCCTGAAATGACCTGATGCTAACACCCTGCAAAGTGAGAGATAAAAAAAATTCACACTGAAATGAAACAGAAAACCTGAGTGAAGACATCTCACTCTTTACACTTTGTTGTACGATATAACATGGCAAAATAAACCTAATTTTCCTGTTGAACATCACCAAGGTTGTAAATGTCTCCATGTATAAATTAACAATGAAGAGATTTTGAAATTATTGACGCTTTCCATTCTGTGACTTTTGGGAGCAACAAATCCAGATGTATAGTTTAAAAACCCTGATGTAACGACATGGCACTTTTGTCTCGAGACAGTAAAAACAAACTTGTTTACAGTGTTCTTACAAAGACCTTGTGTGTGGTTGTCGTTCATTACCACATGATAAACTAAGACTCAAAAGCTGATTGGTTCAAAGAGGTTGAAAGATGAATTAACATGCTTTGTTACATAGTATCATATGGATACACAACCTGGATGTTCCTATTGAACATTGCCCAGCCTGTCCATGTTCGCATGAACGATCTTGCGATGCAGATATTTGACAATTCACTTATGCTTTCTACTCCATGACTTTTAGGTGCACCAAAGGCAGACTGTTAGCTGGTTTCCAATCCCTGACGTAATTACACGACACTGCGTCTTGAAACAGTAAAACCCACCTTATTGACAGTCCTTAAAGACCTTGTATGTGGTTGTGGTTTATTATCACAAGATAAACTGAAACTCAAAGGCTGAGTAGTTAAAACAGGTCACGATCACATAAAAATTACTTTGCTGTTCAGTTAATCACAATACTTTACTGTCCTATGACTTTCTTTGTCACAGCACTTTTTTTCTCCCATACCACTGCAATATGATTACATTGTGAAACTGAAGTGTGCCTTGCTTTTATGTCAACATTCTTTTTCTTATCATACTACTATGATGATCGCATTGTTGATGTCTTCTGTTAAATATCTTGCTATATTCTTCCAGCTTCTTTTTCTTCCATTTAAGTAAGGTAACACCACTATATGACTACATTGTGGGTGTGATAAACACATCACAATTTCATACCTCTGGAATCTCATCTTCAAGACCTTCCCAGTAAAAGCTCCCATCACTAGTTTCTGCCACATTTGTGAAGATTGTGTTCTTTTGAATGGTTGCCATGGCATTTGGATTTGTTTTGTTTGATGTACCCGGTGCGACGCCGAAAAAGCCATACTCCGGGTTTATTGCACGCAGACGACCAGCACTGTCGAACTTCATCCAGGCAATGTCATCCCCGACGCATTCAGCCTTCCACCCTGGAAGCGTAGGGTTGATCATGGCAAGGTTCGTCTTACCACAGGCACTAGGGAATGCGGCAGCTACATACTTCTTCTTTCCTTCTGGATTGGTAAGACCAAGAATCTGTTGCAAAGATATGTCAATGGGAAAGTATTATCAGGATAGAGAAAATGAGAGTCCTAACCAACCATCACTATAACAACCATGCTGAAATGTAATGAAGAAGTGCATGTCAAAGATACACAGTGATGGATATAAACAAGGTTCCACAGATCATTCCAGTATTTTCACTTGGAAAAGAGGGTTCCATATTCTTCATATTTATCAATCAAGGACTGAGGAGAATGTGATCACTGGCAAAGGAAGGATTTCAAAACTGCTTTTGAGGGAAGCATTCCCATTAGACCATCATTCATTAAAATGTTGCTTTAAAGTTACAGGCACTACCACATACTCTGAATGATAGGACATATAAAGCTGCACATCAACTCAGTTAAATATAGTGACATGATCTCTTTTTGCATCACATTTGAGCCAGGAGGCTGCTTGCTCTTCTTTCAAATCAATTACTTTCATTGACAATTACCAGCATTCTATTTCAGTGCCTTTGATATGTCAATATTTTTACTGCATAAGTATTTATCTAAGTGTGTGCTGATCATAGATAAAAAAAAAGAAGGAAGATTTAGATTTAATTAAGACTGCCTGCTATATAGGAAATGGGGAGGGTAGACTGGAGGAGATTCTTCCCCTCTCTTAGAGCTATTAGTAAAAGCAGGGTGTGCTGTTATTCCTGCATTTTCAAAAGTGCACCAAAGGACTGGCTATTCTTCTTACAATTGTAAAAACTTATGAAAACTAATGTATCATGGTCAATTTATCCAAAAGTTGTCAAAGTTAAAAAAAAAAAAACTGCATTTGCATGATAGTTTTGTCGTGGTTGCTCACACTTAAGTTCAGTATACTTATCACAGGACCTAGTTTTGCTCATTTTTTTAGCCCCCTGCCCAAAAAAAATCAATCTTCCCTTAAACATAATTAATACTCTGACTTCTTCTGGGAGAAATTTGATGTAGATGATGTTTTCCAGGTTGGTATCAAATGGAAGAGGAAGACAGAAGATTCATAATTAAGGCCTTTTTTTGGGGGGTCATCAAACAGCACCTCCTGCTTCAAGGGGTGTCTGTTCCTCGCTTTCTTGAGTGGAGACAGGTATTAGCGATAAGAGACACAACAATGCACTTACCAACATGTGTTCAGCCAGCCAACCTTCCTCTTTGGCTATCCTGGATGCTATTCTCAGAGCGAAGCACTTCTTTCCCAAAAGTGAGTTGCCACCGTAGCCGCTTCCGAAGGAGCAGATCTCTTTGTTGTCGGGAATGTGAGTGATGATGGTCTTCTCTGGGTTGCAGGGCCAGTTATTAACAAGTTCAGCTGCAAATAGACAGACAAAACAAATTGGTTTTGATTATTAAGGATATCTATGGATATCCAGGGTCTCAAAGAATCCTACCTCACATGGTTGGTGATTTTTTTTTTTGTCTATTTTTTCCTTTAAGTACCATAGTGTCTTTGACTATGTTTGCAAAGTTGGGCAACTTATTGTTTCCGGTTTCTCTGCTTTCATGTATGTCTGTTTTTGTCACACATTTTCAGCATTTGCAGGTTTCATGTTACTAACATATTAGTATTTTACGTGACACTTTTCATATGTGGACAGTACAAAATAAACTTGTGACTCATAACATTACCAAGCTAAAATTTAATTTTCCATGTTACTGCTCCATGAATACATGGAAAATTTTGTTGTTTACATTGCAAGTACATCATCAAACTTGACACCTCTGTTTGAAATGTTCCAATTGTATTTATATCAATAGCTACAGTATTTTGTTGAAGCCTGACAAGGTTGCCTGTAGGACGAACTTTGAAGAAATCCAGTTGACCCATTGGAATTTAAGTCATCTCCCATGTTGGGACTTCTTTCATATGTCTTCACTGCTGTTTAGTAGATTATATAGTCTAGACCTCTACAGTAAGAAATTTGCTTTTCAGAGAAAACTTTGAAACCAATGGTGATGCATTTTCCTTTTTAATTTTTGTTTGTAATAAACATGTCCTTTACAGACTAATAAATAATATTAGCCATGTACTTGGGGAATACGCCACTAGAGTCCAGACAACCTCCAAGGATTTCTTCCCAAAGCTTCCATCAAACATTTTACCGTAGAATTAAACCAGCATAAAAACACTTCCTGCCTATCACTGTAAACAACCAGTTACAGGTTACGCATCATTTGTTATGCCTTGAACATATTTTCACTTTTAATTATCTAAATTATCTAACACACATTTTCCCCCTGGAGGTCTTTTACTTTTTAAAGATGTGTAATGAGAAATGGTAGAAATACAGTACTAGTTTCACATCAATGACCATCAGCAATGAGGCAGGAGAAATGACATAAGATAGACACCCTAAGATAGTTTTAGGAATTTGACTTCTACTCTCTGGGAAAAGGATAACTGATGTCAACCAACTAATATGAAGGCATAATGTACAGTCTACCATATCATTAATGCAAACATGTGATCTTCACATAACATACACTTACTGAACTTCACAATTACCTTTGGCAATTCAGCAGTCCGCTATAATGGTCCCAAATACGTGTAGCATGGTAAAGAGAAACTTTCAAGTGGTTTAGGGATAAGAATATACCTACTGTAGTCATATGCATTTGGTTAAATACTTATGCACTCCTTCCCATGTTCTTGGGCACCATTTTTGTTTAATTCAAAACCCCAGTACCCATGCAATGTGTCCTGAAGTGGATGTGTAACTTGAAGCATGTAACTAAGTGTGTCGTTCATTGGTTGTTATTAAGCATGTCAGATAAGGTGACTCAATGGAAGGATGACATTCATGAATCCACATCAACATCATAAATTTGGGGTAAACACAGCAGTCACTCCAATGAACCATGGCAACAGAATTTGGTGGGTCTGCTGGCATTGCTGGCTTCTTATTTTGTTTGTTAACCAATATTGCAATAGGGCTTAAGTACTGCATAATTTCCAATGTGCTACGATATATATAACACATCAACTTATGGCATGATATCATACAGCATATCATGGTTTTGTTGCTACAATAAAAAGTTATTTCCTACGATACAAATATTATGCCATGCCACCTTCTAGTTGAAAAGAGACTGATTTAATTTGACAAGTTCACCACCAAGAAAGGTAACTGTGCAAATGTAGCGATCTGTACTCAGATATTTTTGCAGTACTATGTTACTGCAGCATATATGTAAAGCTTTGCCTGTACCACTCTGTCAAGAATATGATCTCTTTAAGGATACAGTATGGTAATAGCAGTCATTTTCGTTGCAACTTTTGAACCTATAGTGACACCTTGACAATTTCAGTGGTATCAAAATCAATATATACAGCGACTTTGTGCTTTCACAAAGCCCTGTATAGCTGCTACACATGATCATACTACTACTGTACTGTGCTTACATCAGATGCAGTGCTATGAATGCACAGTAGGCTAGACACCCTTATAATATCACATCATCTGTGAACTGTTCAATAAACATAGATCTACATGCAACCATCATTCTGTAAAGTAGGTTTTCTGTTCATGCACTGTGACTATGAAGACTGTCACACTTGCATGGACAGTCCTAGTCCTGTCAGCTCACCTCATATCTAACCACATCATTGGCATGCAGTGTTGAAATGTTTACAACAATTTCTGTTGATCAAAGGGTCAACTAACAAAGGTCAACTAACAAGCAAAAATGTGATTCCACATTTCAAAATTAAGCTGCATATTACAGTATGTCAGTGTTTGCTTAGTGAGCATAATTCATCTAGGCTGTTGTACAAGGCATGCACTTGCATTGCAGGGTTGTTGATTTTTTTTTTTTTTTGGTCTTTTTTCTTAAAAAAAATCATGATGTAAATCAAAAACAGTGATTTAATTCAAGCAAATCAATTAAAATCATGGTATTTCAATGAAATTCATGATTTCAGTTGTGATTTTAATTGGCTTGATTTAAATGACAACACTGTTGAACAACATTGTTCTCTTCACAATTCAAATTGAAAATTAATTTCAGATATTCTAAATTTAATTTGATATTAATCACTTATTTGGTAGTTAGTAACATGCTTTGAGTCATAATGCAGACCATTGCTTTTTCAAGGCAAGCTAAAAACAGAACTTTGAAGGTTTGCATCACAGTAGCTATCGTGCTCTGCAAATTTCTGCATAAAACAGCAGGCAGTAGTGGAAGTCAGCTGATTTTGTAAAATGACTGCACGTGGTTTCCATTTGTACATGTAGGCGGCCTATACTATGGTAACGAGGAACTGGCTGGATCACCCTAAAGGCAGTTAGGATCTATAGTCTTGATGATGGTTATTGCTCCATATATTGAGGTCTCATATACATACAGTATTTCTCTCTGAAGACTTGTCTTTTAGGCAGACATTTTCAAACTACCTGCACAGAATTACAGGATCTCTGCAGTTAATACAACGTAAGATTTATACTTACTTTTCATCGGTAAAGGCTGTCCGACCGAGTGGAGGCACTTTACAAACTGTCCCTCTCCTAATCTCTCTAATACATGAGTACCCATTCTGGTCATGATACGCATGCTGGCCACAACGTACGGAGAATCTGTCAACTGGATCCCGATCTTGGAGAGAGGGGAACCCACAGGGCCCATGCTGAATGGTATTACGTACATCGTCCTCCCTACGAAGAATAAGAATGTTTAGGTTGCAATTAATCTGAATCTGAATTATGGCACTTTAATGTAAAGCGATATGTCAATTGCCACCATTTAGAGTCATCAGAAAATTAAAACAACCAGAAAGGTATAAAGCAGTCACCGGGGAAACCTTGCACTAGAACGTCACCATTTGCTAAAATTCTTACCAATTCTGTATTTTCAACTGCAGCTCATTTGTTACTGCAGCGAAGATATCTGAAATCACATAAAAGCCCTGTAGGGCAGACAAAATGCCCTGTAGGGTAGACAAAATGCTTAAAAAAAAAACAACACACATCCCTCCATCGAAAGAGAGCAGTTTAAGGGCTGTTTGATGATCTTAATTTCAAGACTCTTGAATCACAAGGTCTGGTTCTGCAGTCAGACATGTTAAAGCCCATACACGTACAACCTGCATACTGTATCTCTCGTAATGTTGAGATCTGATTTCTGCATAGCAACAGTGGTACTTAGAATGATAGCCTAGGCTTTGGCAGCCAAACTGGGTCAGACATTTGCTCTTACTAATACTTCTATGTAAATTGTGGGTTACATCATCCTAGCGTAATCAACACTGGTATTCTCTGTCAATGTTATAGCTGCCCTTTACTCCTTTAGGCTAGCTTTGTTCATTGCATTTGAACAAAAAATTTCAAAGAGTCCACAATAACACATTCAATGTTATTCAATGTAAACAATCTTCAATATTGTTATCTTTTACCACATGTATGTATACAAGAAAATGCCAACTAAGTTTCATTTATCAAGATAAGAAACAAATTACGGTAACAGCTGCATGCACTTATCGAAATTTAACATTTCACATTGAGGTAAACTAATTACATGCCCACTAGATATGAAGAAATGTTCCATCCTAGCTATCAGTTCAGATTCATTTTTGCTCACTGAACAAACCCTACAATTTGGAAACTTCCAATTCTGTTTTTACATCCCAACATTTGGGAGTTTTATTCTCAGTCAGCACTACCAGTACAGTACTACAGGTACAGTAATGGGTAATATATGGCCTGTTCTACCAGCAAACCAACAAAATACAGAGTAAGAGTTGAGAATAATGAAAGGCAGTTCGTACAGCATTCTGTTACAGTGTGCACTCAGATTGCCCACATATATCTCTCAACTGGAAAAAACAGAGAGCCATATATGTTGTCAAGAAAAATATTTCACGGTGAGATGTTGTCTCGAAGTTAACATTGCCTATGTAATCACACTATTAGATTCTATGATACTGCAGTATTATGCCCACATGTTGCTTATTAACACAAAACTGATAGCCATTTGATTCAGTTTGCTTAACTCAAAATGCATAAAGGCGAAGAGAAATACTACAGTTTACAGTATTAATGGCCAATATGGGAAATTTAATTGACGGTGCCTATGACAGATACCCTCATCTTGCATATGTTTACCCTTGCCGATATATACTGAACCATTAACTGATGAAAATTTCTGTATGCAGTATGTTGACAGAAAAGTTTGGTTAAACACTAAGATTATGAAACTAACCTAAAATACTAATTAAAATTAGCTCCTTCCAAAGTCTTACTATTAATGACAATTGTTTTCACTGCTGGTCAATATAAGTTCGATATTACAATAAAATCTCCGTCATTACAGGATAGTTCATATGTCTGTTGAATGTGCTGATGATATAAGTGACAAAAAAATGTGACAAGCAACTGCGAAGTTTACAGAAAGTTTAAAAACACCTGACATAAATGAATGTGGTATTACTGTATAGTAGATTTATAAGGTCTACATCCATGATAAAGTGCTGTGTTTACTGGAGGAGTGTAAAGATACTGAAGAAAAATTCCAAATTTTGAGATAGACAACTATGTTGTTGTATGTACAGAGCAGAAAAGGTGGCTGCACGTGCTGACAAACATCATCAATTCATGCTTGTAAAGAGGATCTTCTCTTCAGCAAGTTTAAATATTGATAAAATGGTCACTGCTCCTCTATCAATATTGTATGAAGAGAGATTCAAAGTGAAGCATAATTATTTTTTCAAATTAAGTTGTCTTTCTGACCAACTTGTTTTTCAAGGAAATGGTTGTTTCATTTTAATCCTGCAATCAATGTGTCACGATTAAAGTGCAACAATTGACATACAGTACTGTACCCCACGTTAAATGTTGCTAACTGAAAACAAATAGCAAATGCATAAACATAGATTAGGTTTACTGAACTCAAAAGTACTGCCATCAGCTGTCTCCCACAAAGAACCTTTTACTCTGGATGACATTCACTAGTCACTGTCCCCATCTTTCAAAAACCCTTCTAAATTAGATTCGCTGTAATAAAACTATAGTGTGTATGACACAGTAAAGCACCTTTAAAACTGCTGGCAGGCTACACAACGACAGACTGAACAGATGACTGTGTCCAAAGTCGCACACATCATCGTAATCACTATGAATGTAGTAAAGAGCAAATTAATGCCTTTCTGTTTCTGCTACAGTATGTTATAAATGCATTGAGGCTGCATTGCTACTGTAGCGTGTAATTACAATTAAAAAAAGCCCGAACTTACATTAAGACAGCATTACTGTACATTATATGCCTTGAGCATTTTAGCCTAAACTTAATACCATCATGACTTATGTGTCTGTAGTCTATACTTAAAGGCTGTAATGCATCACCCCAGACAGTTTAAATTCTCCCAACCACCTACCTCTAGTCCCTCCCTCAGCCTGTCTTACATTCCTCCACATGGGTAATCAAAACAATGAATCCCTGTGTACGCTGTGTAATATGAGCTGCTCTGCATCTTTCGAATTTGCTGGCAATCTAAGAGTACTGTAACTTAGAACCAGTTGAGAATTTTCCTTTCAGGAAGGTAAAAATATAGCTTAGGGTGATGCAATACAGCCTTTAATGAAATGTCACGATGTACAATAAAGTGGTGCAAGTTGCTCCATGTAAGCATTTATTATACAGGAATTATGCAACATTTGAAAAATGGATGATGAGATCGTAAAATTAATTTGAAAACTTCGGAAGCTCATTTGGAAATTTACTGATGATAACATAAGCATTTTGCTAAAGTGTTCACAATGCAAAGACTGGCCAAAAGAAAATATTGATAGGATATATATGCAAACCTGTAAAGCATTGCAGATTTTTTTAGTGTTTTGGGGAGGGAGGCCAATGAGGAAAGAAGTGAAATAAACATTTTTTCAGACAGGGTCACCCATTGTTCGGTTAAGAGCATTTCTTAAATTTGATACAGTAGTCGCCCGAGAAACAAAGGAAAAAGAAGCCAAGTGCTGACCATGCAGTGACATGTACTGATACAGTACGGTAGTGTTGTGCATTGACCCCATTAAGAGGTGCCCAATTCTCTATTAACTCCACACACACTGAAGAATACTAAAGTGAACAACAAGCAGTGCAGTCAGTTTCAAATGACGTACAAATTTGCTTAAATTGTTACATAATAATAATGGTTTCAATTGGGTGTAGAGTTACAGGAATATGACTAACACCCAGTTTGGAAAGACAAATTTCTTTATTGTCCCTGTCTCAAGTTAATTATGCAGCACATATATACACTACTGTATCAATACTGTGAAAAATCATTTCAATTTTTTTTTTCACTTCGCATCACTTGCTTGGCACTGCAAGCTTAAGTAGCCTACTGTAGAAGTACATTTATCAACAGTCCACATATTACTTAAATTTTGTGTATTTCATGCACCTGATCCATCCTAGCTGTATATTCCCTGTTGCTATATCACTTTTAAAACCGAAGAAAAAAAAAAAAAAAAGGGGGAATGGAGGTATGGTTGCAAAACGATGTGTCTAAAATTCAAATCAAATCTGAATGGATGTTTTGACACCTGTAATTATCGACAGTCCAGATTGCATTTCCACTGAAAAAAATTTCAAAGGAAATCACACCATAACCAAGGTTAACACAACAGATTAGACAATGGGCTTGTGCCAACAACCATGAGGGAGAAAACTTTCGCATGGTTTCCCTTTCAGAATAAATTCTGACAAATTTTCACAAAGCTTTTTTTAGAAAAAGAAAGTTTTAATTCTCCACCTAAATATAGATGGCTGTTTCATCTAGCAATTCCACATGAGTTTTTAATATTTCTTGCTTTGTCTAATGAGTAGGAAACAGTATTTCCTATAAACAATTTGTGATGGCAATTTCTGCAATTGAAGGACCTGCAAAATCATTCAAGCAAATTCAAGAACAGGGTATGAATGGCTAATTTGTGGTGTTTTTTTTCTTCACTTCTGTGCATCCTGCTGCTATGGCAACATTTTGTTTAATGAAACCGCATTTTAAATGACGCAAACACTGCATTCTCAACATGCCAGCAGAAAATGCAGTCACAAGCGCACAAAACCCATGGTAAGAATGACGGAAAGCAAATGTTCTTGGGCATGCCTGCCATCTCTACTGCTCTCAGTGGTATAGAATAGACCACATTTTAGAGAACTGAAAGGTGCTATCAATTTTTACTCTAATCTACCGATCTCTGGAAAACTTGTCAAAGTATAAAAGTTATGATTACCACGGTCAAAATTATGAATTAAGCATGAATATATGTATATTTTGTCTGTGGTTTACTAAGAAAACAGGTCAGAAAATGTTGATAAAAACACAATTCATCAATTAAGCTTGAACTGAGAGATACAGTACATGGATCAATCAAAACCTATATGCAACCTTCCACAGTACTTACATTGCATGTGCACTGTAAAAGCAACACCTTACACTTGTTTACACCACCACTTTGTAGCTTTTAAATGTTGGCAAGTATACTGATGAATAACATTGCTTCTAATGGAGATGCTATGGGGATCACATGGTCAGGCCAACTTACAGTGTTTTTACAAACTTTTTTTACATCCCCTTCTTGTGCTTAAGCAGTTTTCTAAAGGTTTTGTTTGCATTTAAGATTTAGAGCATGGAAAAAAATTTAAACACTGGCAAGACAAGAAGTCCATCCATGGAACTGTATTGAACCTGAACTTTTAATCGATTTTAAGTATCCACTGGACTGCAAGTGATTAAAACATCTTTCAAATATTTACCAGGACTTACCACTACTTTGATCTTTAATGGACCAGACAGTATCACAAAGACAGACTACATGACAACAAATCATGTTCGAAGTAACTAGTTTTGATACAAATCAGGATTATACCCCGTTTGGTAGAACTTGCAAAGTTCTGTAAGTCCATCCAAGCAAAATTACTGTGATTAATAAAAGAAAATGAAGCTTAAGACACAAGTTATTCCAACGATCTGGCCAATTATCTTGGGACTGTACTCTAGACTTACTCTACATACATGTTAATACAGTTCAGTAGTCTATCATTATTGCATTAGTTCCTGAAGATATACCAAAACATAATTCACATGATCATTGTAAGTTTATACCTTGGCAACAATCATGTACCTTCGTCATCGACAGGCCAAATAAAGGTGGTATTACAAAATGAGGTCATCAATTTTCAATGACCATAAACTTATCTTCTAAAAAGGTTGACAAGCCTATTAAAATCAATGCCACTTACTGTACAGCAAAAGCATTGAGCTTTAGTGACCTTTCATGGTACGTTGCATCAGCTGGTTTCTATCTTTATTGTATGCAAATGTTAACCTGCTTTACAATAGCTACCAAATTCACAGTGCGTTACAGATCGTGTGTATGACTGCTAGCAAAAGTGGAAAGATTCACTGATTACTGTAACACACAAGCCCATTGGTCTTGTGAAAAAAAAGGAACACAATGATCACCTAACAAACCAAACAATGGTGTTACCATGGTAATGAAAACATCTAATACTGGCAAATAGTGTCCATGGCTGTTGTGCATGGTTATCAACAGTTTTGCATTTCCACTTCAATATACAGTGAGGTGATCCCAAGTCTCTGAATACAGACATTTACAAGACAGACAGAGTTGAGCATACATGTAGGATATCAAGTTGTCCTGATCATTCAATGCTAGCAATATGCTTTTCTTCATCTGAGTTTAAAAAATAAATTAACCACGGAACACATAGCACACACTTCCAAAACAACATTACAGTTAACGACAAATCGAGATAATGGAAGAGTAACATGACGGCAAGCATTTATATAATACTGAGGCAGGTTTAACTATACTTGCTCTATTGTAAGAAGTGGATTACAGTTGCTAGGTCAAACTTTGAGTTTTTCTCCTACCTGAATTTGTCCTCATTTCGCTGAACAAGGGCGTCTTTTTTTTTTGTTTCAACTATCATGCTCAACGAATACCTAAAATACTTTCAACTGTCTATAAAAGGTTGTGTGACCGTTGGCAAATTAGGAAAAAGACCTTTGAAAAATTATCCGCAAATTAGTAACATATCAGCCTAAGCTACTGTATCATGGCTAATATCACTGTGTAACAGATGTATAGACAAGTCACAGTAACAATCAGTCACCCTCAAGTTTGGACTTGTGTCATGCAGTAAAGTAAGCTAAGCTACAGTACCAGGATGTGAGATGCCTAAAATTTCTCAAGTATTCTGTCACAGGGTTACATGCACATCGTCGATGACAACCAAACAAGTTTGTTATTTGACCAAATCCAAAATTCATTCCTACTTACTTATACTGAAGCAAAAAACGTAATTAACTTTGGACATGATGTGGCATTATGAACTGCATAATACAGGTTGGTTCATGGTATACAATGGCAATAAAGAATATTAAATCCACTGATTTTGTTGATGACTTAATATTTTCAATTTTAAGAAGGGTGAGCAATTCTGCATGTTACAGGAGCTGTCCCCTTGAACAACCCAATGACATAGCCTGAATTTTACTGGTAACGCATTTAGACTACTTACTATACCCGGTATCAAACTATCGTTCACACAAGAGAGTGATTAAACAATCACAAATTGAAAAACTGATACAAACATCACTAAAAATATCATTTTGCACTAATTGAAAAACACAAACCTTGCCTCTACAGTACTTTAGTTTTGTGGTAAAACACTGTCATCAATTTATTGTTGTTGCTTTTTTTTGAAGGTAGAAAAGCTTACAGGCAAATTTGTAAAGGTTGAAAGTTGGACATACAGTATACATCACTAATACTAGCAACTTCAGTTGTATAAGAGTTGCCATGGCATTATCATAGCAATGGTAGATTAGAGTTGTTTAGGATATCACTGCTTTGTTACTTTAACAAATAATGGCTTCTGACACTGTGCGACCAGCTTCAAGATATAAATTAAGCCACCTTGACATGTGTGTCCTCCTTATCATTCAACTTGTCAGTTTATTGGCCTGAGATCATTAATAATTAGCTCAACAAAACCCTTCTTGGTCACTTCACAGTGCTTTTCTATTGCTCTTTGAGCATGTTCAAAAGCTTTTCAGGTACATTATAACACATTTGAGGAAAACACTGGCAACTCAGGAAGTGGCACTAGGTTGTTGACAAAGATTTTTATCAACTATTTTCATGTCCTCAACTTCCTCCAAGTTTGTTTCAGAATGTAAAATAAAATGGTAACCACAAACCAAAGACCGGGAGGGGGGAGGGAGTACATTTCGGAATAGTCAGAATCACCGTTATCACTGTCAATACAATTACTGTTCCCACAAAGTTCAAACCTAATTGTTAGCAAAAAGGAGAGACATCTATACCCTTGAACTTTGTTGAATGATACTCTAAATGACTTTATCATCAATCTGAGAATATATCAGAAAATACTGATCTTTTAACCAGCGGGCTGGTTTTATAAATCCATATATATATACATGTATTCATCTGGAAATTTGTGTTAAGTTAACAGCAGGGCGAGTTCCACATTGCATCCTCAATTTGTGATTTGATATGCAGTACTGCATGAAGGGAACAAAACTTATTTCTAATTGGAACCACTTATTGCTGTGCTCCTGGCTCCAGGAAAATGACAAGATACCATCCTAGTGAGTACTGTAGTTTGAAATTAAAAGTTTCCCAACTGGATGACTTAATCAATGCCTTCATTGGGTTTGCGATTACAGTACTTGCTAAAAACACAACTTAAGCATTTTCAGTGCAAGGTCTCCATACAGGTTCTCTACAATGGGGTAACTTTGTGCATTGACATGTGAGCATGTACAACTTGCCTTAACTCTGGGACTCAATCTAGAAAGGATAGTGAGCACCGCATTCACTTCACAAACACTCCTCGCTACTACACTTATAGAATGCACACAACGTCCTTCAAAACAAGGCAGCAAGAAAACGGGGCGCACAAACCTTTCATGCAGCCAGGAAATCGGTCTCTGAAGGCACCTTCCAGCTGATCTGGTGACATCCACTGTCCTGTTTTGCACTCCACACCTTCCTTCATTATAGGGATGGTATCTCTCTTAAACCGAGTGGATATGATGGTCTTCTTCTCCACCCTAGCGACGTCCCTGGGGTCTGTAATTGCCAACCAACTGTGAATAAATTAGGAAAGTTGACTGGGTTACAGGCCCGGCCGGCGACCATGGGGGCGTTGCATCGATCTACAGCATCCTTCAACAGCGGAAGTCGGACTAGATTTCGCAAGGGGAGTAATCGAAACACAAAAAGCTGTATCAATGAAGAGGTTACTACAGGTACAATTTTGAGGAAGAGCTGATGAGAACCTTGGTTGAAGCCACGCAGTGTGGCAGCAATGGTGACTCATATAGGAACCTGCCCCTGTAAGATGTAGATGTGATGAATCAGGGAACATCTTTGAATATTTACTGTAAACTGATGAAAGTTAACACAGTTTATGGGATGGGGATAGGTATTAAACAAAGATGATGGACGAGTACATAGAGCAGTGCTGTGGGCCTATTTCTGATTGGTTAATGCTAGCACACATCTGATCATCGGAAAAACAGCTCTAGACAAAAAGTGTGTTTCCAGTTTTGTGAACTTGAACCACTTACAGTACATCTCTTGTTTACAGCACATGAACTATCAAAACATACGCATGGTCGGTATGCACACCGCAGCAATTAACTTGACACTTTTCCCCAAATAAAAGTTGCGCTGTGTTACTGCAAAATCTACCGGGTGCCTTCCGAAGGAGAACAGCTTTTCATTCACACTAAAGTTAGATCAGTCTGCACTGCCTCTGGTGCTCATTCTTGCTTCAATGAAATTTAACATAGTCAAAGCATTCATGCTTCACTTCAAAGACATCTGTAATTTTTGACCATGCAAAGGGGGATAGATGAATACCACCTTCGAAATCTTGCAGTCATGCATCACATTTCATGCAAGGACAGCATACCACCTACTGCAAATTATAAATAATGTAATGTCCAGCTGTCTGTGTCCAACAAGTCACGTAATACCAGCTTCACCTTTACATGTACAGTACTGTACCTTCCAGATCTGTAGGCAGGCAAGGAGTCTATGAGATGGTGATGGTGTGTGTGTGTGTATGTGACGCCTTGGCTTGTAAACACGGTATCTCAAGAGGGGTGCAGTGTTCAAACTTCAAGGTTGGTAGTCCATCATGAGTAGATGATCCCGTTTTTCACAGAGGTCAAAGGTCATTTGAGGTCACTAGAACTTACAGTACGAAAACCTATCAAGGGAGATATCTCAGCAATCGAATGTTGCTGGAACTTCTAACTCAGTACGGACAAGAAGATGATGTCTGCCATTTTTTATGGCGGTCAAAGGTCATGTGAGGTCTATAGAGGACATTGCCTGAAAACCTTGTAAACACGTTATCTCAAGAAGAAAGGTGCTCAAACTTGAAACTTGGCATGTTGGTACTCATTGTGAGTACATTGTGAGTGGATGATCCTTATTGTTTTTTATGGAGGTCAAAGGTCATTTGAAATCACCAGAGCTTAAAGTAAGAAAATCTATTGAGGGAGATATCTCAGCAACTTAGTGTTGCTGGAAGTTTAAACTCTTATCATTGGTAGTGCTAATGAGTAGATAATGTCTGCCATTTCATATGGAGGTAAATGGTCATATGAGGTCAATATAGGATCTTTCTCCAAAAGGGAAAGGTACTTGAACTTCAAAGTTGGTGTGTAAATTGATAGTCAAGTGTGAGTACATGATCTCAATTGTTTTGTGGAGGTCAAAGGTCATTTGAGGTCTCCAGAGCTTAAAGTAAGGAAACCTATTGAGGGATATATATATAAGCAACTGAATTCATCTAGAACTTCAAAGTGTCAACATTGTTAGTACTTGACGAGCAGATGATGTCTGTCATTTCAATTGCCCCACGGGAGACTTGTCATCATCGTAATGTGACATGAAATGAATACTATAGCGTTTAGAAGTGCTATCATTCTTAAAATCTCTCCTAGGCTCAAAATCCCAGCATGTGATACTTAAAATGTATAACATGTCCTGAATGTGAGCGAATGAAGAAGTAAATGTCACTCATATTAAAAATGATGCACATTTCTTTCATATTGAAAACTTGCCAAAATGTAGAGCTACAGTATGTTTAAATTAGCAGAGACGGTTGCTAGACAGACTTCGGCCTCACTTTCAATTTGTGGAACATTTAAATTCCATTTTCTACAGTAGGCCCTCTCCAAGCAACCAATGAATTACACAGCTCTTATCACCTTTTCCAAGCCTTCAGAGAATTTCCCAGTGGCCAGCAACTCCCTGTCAAGAGTACAAAGTACTTAGTTGTTTTAGTCATGGTAAATGCTCCCATGGGAGGCAAGATGTGTTCTGGGTTGCTATTGATGACTCCACAATCATAAACACAATTTGATTTCAGGAGTTTTCTATCAACTTTTGAAATACCTTGGTAAAGAGCCATGCTTCTTGACCACAATTGTCACCAATTAATACTGAATGATTGACATTACTCATTCGAATCAGCACTTGGTAACATCAAACCCATAAGTGATACAGAATGTGATTATCATTCTTGCATTTTGTTTTTCATTTTGATATGGTCTCTTCCCTTCTCTGGTTGCTTTTGTTTGTGAGTGATTGTGTGGATATAAAAAAAAATGAGATATTGGCAAGAAATCACAAAGTCCTTGGACTTTCTGGTTGTTTAACACTGCCCATGATCTTACACATTTTTATCCTAGTAAGCAAGTTGAATGGTGTGACATTGTTGTTCACTCTTTTTACTACCAAAGCAGAGAAGATACAGATAATGTATCTTCACAAATCTTTCCAAGCAATCCTGTCTCCTAATCAGTTATTCATCAGTGGAACTATCTGTCACTGTGCCACAGTCAGTCTATGAGCTACTGTACGACCAGCATTGCAACAGCTTCATGTTAAGTTTATGCTGTAGTACCCTCCCACCTTAAAAACTACCAGGTCTGTGCTGGAGTCCAAAGTTTCCTGATAAATTATCTAATCAGGATCTATTCATATATATACCAAACAGTTGATTGTAGATCTTTAAACAGTGACAGGGGTTATCAAATCAAACATGGGTTTAGTTGGTTTTTTTTTTTTTATTCCTACATACCGGTACTGCTAAGGCTCTTGTAATTAACTGCCTTGGAAGAACTGAGAGAGAGAGTACTGAATGTGTAGGCTATTGAAGCTATGCTGAAATGAAGATGCAAGACGAACAAAAGACCACCCACACCTGTAGATCCATCAAGAAATGGATATTAATGTCTATCTTTCTTGAAAACTATTATTTGAATGACCAAATTGGGCCTACAAACATGTTTTCCATCTTTTGTAACTAGAGAACAGTTTTAACATCAATTGAGGAACATTGTAAATTATCTATTAATTTTATCCAAGGGATGACAAAGTAGGATAGAGAGCTTGGTCCATAGAATAAACAATAGCCCAGTTACCGATGTCATACATTGGCCTGTGAAACACAGGGAAAATAGGGACTGTGTGAGATTTGTCCTGTCCATTCTGAGGTATAATAAGTCTCCTCTGAAACATTATCTTACAATTTGAAGTTCATCAGGCTATATTAGTTCTTTTATTTTACAGTTACAGTAGTTTGCTGTTATTTTTTTCTTTCTTTTTTTTTTTCATTTTAATTTTTCACAGTCATTACTTTTCATACTTTGCACACATGAGTTCTTGTTTTTCAGCATTTTGAGTTCTCGTTATTAACCTTCCATAAAGTTCCAACATTCTGCCAGTAAGCAAGCAACATGTATACGTAAATGTGGACACATTAGTGTCTGCACAGGGTCCAAAATTTGGAAACGGGTACCCATCTTCGATAGTCGGTTGGGTACCTCGAAAGTATAGCTTCCATCAGTCCAAAAGTTCACCGTAAAATCATAATATGACAGTTTGCTCTGCACATGTATCATCCATGCCGCATGACATAGGAGTTTTCAGTGGCAAGCAAGCTGAATTTTGGTGCATGTACAATGGACATTCATAAAACTTCCGATCAAGGTCAAAGTTTCAAAACCGGGTCCTGACAACGTCAGTCAGATATCCAAAGCAAGCACTGGTACAAATCTGCATTACAAGCAGTTTGAATACTTTGCGTGGCAAAGTGCAACACGATAACAGATTAATTATTCTGGGATCCCCCTTCTTATCAGCATCTGGATTAGACACCCTGTTCACAATGTGTAGTGTACTGTGTTGTTTCCTTTAAAACTGCATCAGCTGACACCAACGTTTTCATAGCCCCCCAATCGAGCAAAACCACACAAAAAAACTCACCAGTTTTCATGTTTTGTTAATCTTTTTATCATCTTTTGTTTTTCCAGCATTGACAGGAACACGTCGTTCTCCGCCTCCGAGCCGTCACATATGTGGACGTGATCGGGCTGGCACAGCGCCACCTTGTCTTGGACGTACTCTCTCACATGGTCTTGAAGTTTGTCTAACTGGCCATTGCAGTTGTCTAGGGCAGCTGCATGTCCGTGCAGCTGCCCGCTGGTGTGAAGTTTGAGGTTCAACTGTTTCCAGGACTTGATGGCACGATAGCCATGTCTGAGAGAAGAGATGATCATGAAAATAAGATTAAGAGCTACTGTATGGTCCCATATCAACAAAAATGATCCCTTCTTAGACAAACATGTTAATATTAATAACAAACTCAAAAATCCCTACACTGCATGCAACAAGTCTAATCCACGGGTGGCACAAATTTAATTTGAATTCTCCTTGACTGCCATCGGTCACTTTAAAACAGACATTGTGGCAGTGGTACGAATGGAATATTTAAACACATGATATACAGTACACTTTGGTTAGTTTCACCAGGGAATTCTGATCAAGTAGCAGTGATGATTCAAGGACCTAGCCAATTTATTCCATCAAGTGAGAACAAATTAGCTTAACATACTCACTACATACTATTGCACTAACACACACAAACACAGTTCAGTGTATTGTATGTGTCCTGTACGGTGATAGCACCTTGGGCCCAAGATCCCAACCAAAGGTCACGGAAAAGTTTCTGAATTATTCTTCCAAGCTGAATGGTTTTGTCATCAATTCTGCATATTTTTTATCAATCAAACTCTCCTTCATTTTCCTCCTAACATCACCTCAGTGCACTGTGTGTCCTATCATGAATTATCAACTTACACTGTAGTGGACAACACCTGAGATGACTCACAGTGCACAGTCAACACTGAGATATATACTGTACAGTACTGTAAAATCTTCTTTACCATACAGTAGCTCAGGAATCATTTATACACTTCCAATACAAACCACAGGTCAAGGTTTTCAATGCAAATTTTTTTCTCCTGCACATGTTGTCGACACCGTCAATCAAGCATGGCCAAATCCACTAAGTTAACTTCTTAGACTATCCTGCTTGAAAGTAAAGTATGACCAGAGTCCAGGCTAAGGGCAATCCATGATGTCAATGTGGGAGATTGTGGACCTTATCATCTGCTGTACTACAATGTTTCAACTCAGGTAGCATGGCTATTAACAAGTCTCTGAAGTGAACTCCCAGGGAAATGCATCTGAATACACAGACCAAACAGTAATCAAAGAGAGAGACTTTGAAGCAAGGACTGAGAACTCCTTGCCGTGGAAGATAAGTCATCATCGCTAGTATTTGCACCAGGGCTTTTTTCAAACCTATTTAATGATGAAGTATTCTTAGTATGCTAAATTTTAACTTTAAAAACCAGTTGGCAATTTCAGAACCAGTTCCTGACAATGTCCAGTCAGGTCCCTGGTGCACTTAAGGTTTCAGTGATCAGTATCCCTCCATGGAGACATAACATGTGACATATATTATTATACTGACTTGTTATGTCTAATTTTTAAAACAAAATACAACCCTTATCCTCTGTTTTCTTTTGGATAAGCTTCTTTCCCTACAAGTTGGCTGATCCATGAACTTTGAACTAGCCATGAATTTAAACAAAGCAGGCAATCCAACCCCCCCCCCCCCCCACCTTCCAACATTTAAATACACACTACTAATTTTATAATTCTTTTGAAGCTCATGACCAACAAATTACACAGTAGAATCAAAGGTGGACATTTCTTTCGGGCACATGCTGTATATATGCATGTATCTTTGAAAAATACCAAGACTGTACTAATGATACCACCTGTAGCAAGCTCAGGTACTATTCTTATGCTGGGGTCAGGATTCAAATATTGCAGCAGGATATAAAGAGTAGGGGATCTTATCTTTTTCTTGCATATTTATTTATTATACTTTACTGTGTTCGTGCTAGGGTGCAAGATTGCGGGAACCCCACATTTGCCTCCTGGATCCCACACAAAGATAAATCTTATGTTGGAAAATCTCCCACACTATTCCACAGCTGAGGTCGTGGCTACAATTATAAATACACACAATAAATTGCAATAGAATTTTTACCAAGAGCTAACTCCCTCCTTAATTTTGAAAATCCCACTCTAAAATATTTTTGGTTATATTCTATATATCCAATTACAACATATTTTAAGGTTTTTCTTTAGTTTCTTACAAGATGCCACACATGCACTGTACATGACAAATTACTTAGGTGAATAAGAAAATACTGTAATTGTAAAAGTTGCATGTATCTATCCACTGAATTCCAACTTCATACCAAGCAAATATATAATGAGATTTAAGAATTTGTTAGTAACATGTCCACTTTTATGCTATAGTTTCAAGTTTGCAAATGTTGGCAGCCAAGTTTACTCAGCTGACTGAGAGATCAAAATTTACTTCACTTGCACCTTCTGTAAAGGCTAGTCAAAAGACCTTAAACAATGGCTGGCACTTAAATGTGTGTCCAACTTGATATAATTGGTTTCCTTTTGATGACAATCATAAATTTCACTTTTGCCATTCTACTTCAATGCATACACAATACACATATCAGTCACATACCAATGTCTATTAGCTTTTTCAACTTTCACCCAATTGTCCAACAGCTGCTTGTTGACACAGAGCACTCAGCTGTTCAAGAGAGAGGATTTGCAGTGATTTGATTGGCTGAAAACTGCCACACCACTGGCACACCTCCGGTTGATGTAATCAAAGCTTCCTGAGGTGGGCAAATTGCCAGAGAATGTGTGCGTGTGACATGCACACTGTGAATTAATATAGAGAGTGCACTGGCTGGTTACTTGTGAGTGGACACCAATAGAATGCAACACAATTTACAGTTTTTTTTTCAAAATTCTGGTCAAAGCTTAAAGTCAATGTCTTTGAAGGCCAACATGTGCAAGGACTTAACAATGTTTCAAAGAGAAAGGATACCGTTTGTCTTCTTACTATCATTCATGGCAGTCACATGACTGCAAATCATTTGTCTTTTTTTCTAATGACACAATTTCGACAAATCCTCTTTCTGTACTTGGGCATTCTGGTTAGAAACTTCAGAGGCCCACTAAACACGAACTTTACAAAGCAAAGAACCTTAAGAATCGATATACATGATCCTAAGTTAGTCTATACAAATTAATGGATTGGAAGATAAGCACAACCACAAATAAACTGGATGAAACTAGACCATGAGGCATGACAGATTTACTGCCGTCACAGATAATATCAGATCAAAAGATAGCCATACAGTTAGTCCCTCTTTACTTACTGGCTATTACTGAAGTTTAAAGAACTTAGCCTTGACTTGGTACATTTGTGTGGGTAACAAGACATGGCTTGCAAGAGGATTCGAAAGGTCGGGGGTGAGGGGGCACTTCCTTGTTGTTTGGACCCCTCGACTGAGATGTCACAATGCACTAATATGTACAGTATTATAGCTATACGCAACATGACTGATGCATTCTAATGTCAAGAGTGCTGAGAAATACTTCTTTTTCCAGTCCTTGTTTCTATTAGTTAATTTAGTAGAGGAGACCTAATTCCATAATACATGATGCTGGTATTCCACAAGTAGGATTCGAAAAAGTGCTCTGGCACTGATACATCTTGTCATGGGTGGGGGGTTGTGTAGGAGCTACTGTTTTAATTCTGCTTTTGCACACATCTCTATTTGTAGCAATTGCACATGTCTCTATTTGTAGGAATTGCACACGTCTCTGTTCGTTGGAATTTAGTTTATACATGTGTTGGTGCCAGATCTCCACCCTTTTAGAAATTGTTTACTTTATTATGCTAATTAGTTGTCTTGTAGTTATTTTGTTGGTTGGAAGTTTGCAGCCAGTCTGTCCTTAGATGTCGCACAAATAAGTCAATAAAGAAGAGCACTATATCAGAGCTGACTTCTTTTTCATTTCGCCTGATTCTTCCTGCCAAACTTACATCTTGACCCACTCTTGCCATATATTATGACTCGCCTATTTTCAAGGACCTCCACCCACACTACAGTTGCATACTTGGCAAAGTGACGGAATAAAGCAACCAAGCTCTAGCGCTTATGGGAGAACAGTGGTAAGCCTTTTTGTTTTTTACTGTGAGAATAAGCAATTTGGCATATACTTCATACAGTATGCGCAATGAAACATGTAATTTATGAACTCTTTTTCTTTTTCCCTCGCCCGATCAGGCAAGTGGATTGCCTCACCAAGATGGGACAGTTGATCAATATCCAGGTACGGTTTTCTCATTTGTGAGTAGCCACTGACTGATGGATTATTTTCTCATTGGCTTTTGAAGTTTTCCATTCGTTTTTTTTTTAAAGTATAACTCAAAGGTGTGTTGGACAATCCCCTTTGACAGACAGTGGGGAAGGTATAACCCCAATCCCCCCTGCTTGTCCACCCCTGAAAGTGCTCATCATAGGCAAACACATCTTCTTTTTTCCTTATTTTAATTCCATGGCAATCTATGGCAATAAGCATTACATTCACTTTTGTAGCTACAGTAAAAGTTATAGTTTTATGGAACAACACCATTAACATGTAAGAAAATGTAAATCTTCAGATCATTGTATGTCAACAATTCTGAAAAAGTCAAAAAGGCTTTCTGCTTGACACGAAATCTCACTGTTGCTTTTTAGATGGTTTCCAAACAAGCACGGACTTTTATGCAAACACTGCATTTCAAGGATATTGAAAACAATGAATCCATGGGTTTGGAAGATTTTACCCAAAGTCGGAACTCATAATAATGAGTTTCAAATGTCACTGCAGAAGACAAAACAATCATTGGCCCACCTGGATTTTTAAAAAAACATTTTTCATGATGTACAACTTTTGCCAATTACCTGCTGAACTGTGGTTTTTACCAATTTGGTTTTTTTTTTTTCGATATTACAAACTACAATCCATGAACCTTCCACGATGTGGCGGTATGAAGCCACGTTGGCCTAGTACAAACTTAAGTCGCCACCCAGAATTGAAAGTTGATTCAACATAGGCCTATATTATTGGTACTACATGTCCGAGGGGTATAAAATCCAGGGGGTATATCATACTATATGTAATCTTGAAGTGTCTGTACCAACTGCAAATACTGTAGTACCTTAAATTTGACAAGATTTGTCACTCTCAAGTAGAAAAATCTCTTGAGTCCATGTTGCAAAACGTATAGGGCTACAGTAACTTGTAGTACTGAAGTGATATACTAGTTAACGAGAGTTAACGTTGCACATAAGGCAGAAAGGTATAGTACGTTAGCGCCTCACTGTGCACACATGATGAAGGTAATCAGCTGATTATGAGTTAAACTCCTATGTAGGCGCGAACAGTTGAACTGAATTAGCACTTGAACTGAAAACACTGTGAAAAAGAACTTTAATGAATACGTTTACTTACCTTAGAATTTGATTACTTATTATCGTCATCGTGCAAGAAAGTCCTCTCTCCAATATTTCTCTCTGTTAACTGAACTTCGTGAAAGCTCGCTTCTATTTTCTTCGTCGCCGGTGTCATTCGTGACTTACAAGGATGCTGCAATAATGCGTAGTAATTCTTCGGAGGGTGAAGTTAGTCGTCCAAAGTGACCTTCACATGAAACAGTCCTAAAAAGTTAAACTAACACCCTCAGCGAATTAAAAGTCCCAAGTGAGGATATAGATTTTCGTGGATTTTTTTTCCAAAGCAGCAATACAAATTTTGCCGAAACATAAACCGATATCAATGATTCATTCCGGAGCTACTTTTGTATGCGGAAGGATTCAAATCACATTTTCGCGGCGATGAGTTGACACGATTATAATTACGTGGTGACGTGTTGGGTGGATTCGGAGGTGTGACCAGATTACTTCGTTTTGATTGGTTGTCTATGTACAGGCCCCTGAACGTAAAAACTGTTCGCGATTGTTCTGTGATGTGCGGAAGGTCACGTAGTTCATGGAAGTTTCCATTGTACATGTGTGAATAGCAAAGGAAGGTGTACGTCACTTATAACGTCAGGAACTATTCGCATTCCTCGATATGATTCACCTCAGTACTTGGTAACAAGTTACTTTCACCACAACGAGATGACTTGCATATGTGCTAATCGTAGAACAAAGTGCTACGGTGATCATGGAGGTAAAAGGAACCTCCCATGCCGTGACACAGCATTGGAAAGGAAGATCGTGGAAAATATCGCCATATCTATGAAGCACCATTTGACAATTATTATTTGTCTTTAAATTATATTGATATAATGGCATTGTAGCATGTAAAATTGCATGATTAAACTTCTTTTTACAGTGGAAAGAGTCCGATGAACCAGGAAGTATTTCACGTTGAACCCGACAAGCAGAGCTGCAGGTTCGACTGCTTAGTGCATGGAAAATGGTCGGAGCTACGATGGAACAAAAGTCCCAGTCAGTTTACAGGGGAAACATAAAAAGACTATATAAGCGGTCAAATTCTATTTCCATTTTATAAAAGAAGCTTGCCCGAGTAAATCTTTAAAAAAGTTCCAAGCGATTCCATCCAGTTACAAAGATTATTCATACTATGGAAAAAGCTCGAGCAAATATTAAGTTTCAGACTTAGTTTCAGTAAAGCGATAAGTCCCATAAGCTGGGAAAAAATATGTAAGTAAACGTGAAAGTCTGTCAACCAGTCTGCCAGCATCAAACACCTGAACCATCCGCTCTCATCAGATGCATACCATATAAGTTCCCATATGTCTCTACACCCAAGATCTAGGCCTATATAAGTGACCCTGGGTCAGCCCATAGAACCCATACGGAGTAGCTCTCAGTGTGTTCCACGTGGACAATTGTCCCATATGGAAACCATAACTATCCCATATGGGTCATGGTATGTGGGTTACGTCTGGCAATATGACTCAGTGGCCTCCAACAGATCTCGGTTGCAAAATCACATGACCCCCATATGGATTCCCATGTATGCGGCCAGTGCTGGAATGTTACATGGGTAACCCAGCTCAACTCAGGCTGATGTAAGTTAGGTTTGTAACTGTAACTTGAGATCAGCCTAGTTGCAACATGAGTGTTATGTATGTGTTTAGTTTCTCAGTGGTCTTTCAGTGGGGAGCCTTCTATTTTTTGTTGTCGTTCTTGTTTGCTGGTTACGCCAATGTATTGTGGTTGTCAGTACAGTAGCATTGCAATGGCTGTACTGTTTACGTTTCGATCCGCTATTTCTCAGCAAATGGTTAGATGTTTATCCTTCCTACTATTAGTCATTAAATCAAAGAGACATGATTGGTGCTGTTTTGAATTATTGGAATCATCAAACACTCTTTTTATTGACGGCAATCATACAGAGCATACTGTATCATGCTTACAATACAAGAGGAATCAAGAAGAATTCACCTGTATCGTATTTGGTTAACTAAATGGAGAGAGGGCGCCCGTCACCTTAGGTCCATTACAATGAGTATATACACAGATTAACGACCATTTTCAAAAGCCTATACGTTGAATTTATTTCTGCTGAATTGGACCAGCATGCAAAGTCAGTTTGCCAAAGCAGTATTTACACATTACCATCCAACAAACATTATAAACAGATCATGCTGTACTTCTGAGGTAGCCGTCGTTTTGTATAGCAGGAAAACAGCAGCCAACACCAGTGGCTTATAGGCAATAAGGGCAGGGGTCAAGTTCCCCAGCTGGAAACGATTTGGAAAATTTGGGGGAATAATTTTTCCTTGCCCATTCCTCAAAATTTGTTCTATGATACTAAATTATGAGGCATTTGCATGCATTATTATCTCATCCCCATACGTAGTATACAGGGAGGAGATACTGAACTTTCCTGAGCGGTTAAAGTCGCCAAACATGGCACTTAAATGGTAGCCCACATTACACCCCTTGTAGTATACAATCGAAACTTGGTGGGCCAGTAGCCATGATGTGGGGGTACCTCACATGGATCGGAATTACCCACTGTGGTTAGGGGGTGAGAAGGGGAGTCCAAATGTGTGTGTGTGTGTGTGCATGTGTGTGCGACCAAATTTGTGTCACGTTCTCCTGCAGTAGACGGTAAGTAGGATGAACCTCAAACTTGGTGGGTAGGTGCCAGGGTATGAGATGCAGTGTCCGCCAGACAAAAGTCACACTAGGTCATGAACACGAAAAACACATTTTCAGCATTATCTCAATGTGTGAACATTTTATTGCCAACGAGAGTGCAAAATAATGACTGCTTAGATTCCACTTAGAAGCCTAAGAAATGCCATTTCCGACTGTCTGAGAGATCCTGATTTAGTTTCAAACTTTTCAGTATAGGCTCCACGCCAAATGATGGTGGCGCTCCCCTAAGATAGTCTCCACGTATTGTGATTGACTCTCCCGACTTCCCTTCCAGAAAATGCTGCATATACCGCTGTGTTCAGACAAGCCAGGTTCATCGATAGAGTAAGTATTCCTGTTTGACAATCCATGTTTCTCGAACAGGGCATTTGGTTTGCCATCATATGCTAGTAGGCCTGTTTACGTACCACACAAGGCGAAAGTATGACATAATGAACGCTGATTGTTTCACAACAGAAAGTCTATATTGAGTCACTATTGCAGTTCAGTTAGAAGACATCGCAAGGTGAATAGAACCTCCAACCAAGAAACAGTTTTAAGGGAAATAAGGCGTTTGTTTTACAGAAGACAACCATATTTCTAAAAACTATGTTTGCGTATGCAGTTTATGTATGAAGTACATACAAAATGTACTGCAGTAAAATTGCTGTATCCTAAATTGCTGATTGTAGGCTAATGCGTCAATTAAACTTCGTAATTTTGGTGTTACGGAAAGCTGATGTTGTCATCTGTAAATATCGTTTGAAAAATATCGACTGATTCATTAAATGAGTCAGGTACTCGTAAAGTTTGGAGACACCTTTTGGGAAACAATAGGGTCTCTTTGATGGTATTTGTTTTAAATTATCGTAAATAATGCCTAAAGAATATTTCCTTTTCAAAGAGATGGGAGATCAAAGTTTCCACCTATCTTGCTATAATGGAAAATAGAAAACCTTATTTTATATTATTCAACAAACAGTTGGGGATGACTTGTCAGTCTAGTTCCGCGACATGCCTTCAGGGTTTGTTGAGCCTTTCCATTGTAGGCGACAATGTAAGAGAATGGGTCACGTGACCTAGTTAACTCGGCGGTTCCGGATACATTGTCATGTGTAGGCATGCGCTTCCTTAGTTACACTGCGTTTTTATGTTGATGAGTAATACACCCAGTCATGGTCCTGACCAGCTAAAGGGGGTGTCCCTCTCCCCTTGCAGTTTTTGTGTTTCAAGTTATGTCAACCTAAAATGGTACAAATAGCGTGCCATAAGAACAGGCACAGATGGAAGCTACTCGATTGCTATCGGAAGATCGTAGATGATCGGTCAAAACCAAATGCTATGGGCTCAAGCAGTCGCGGACTACAGTATCATAAAATTGCTGCCCCTGGGATTTCCGTAACCATCCCGTAACATCGATTTATGTTGCTGATTAAATCTCTATAACTATTTAGGCACTTCGTACCTATCTCAACATAGAACTTTATTCTCAACGAGAGAGTACTGGAATAAAACAATCGCAAGAATCCAGTATCTCGACATTTCGACTTATCTCGAACTTTTGTCTCATTATCTAGAAATTTTGAGATGTATCAAAATTTCGAGATAGTGGACTGTCGAGACTTTTTTCTTGCCTCTCTCGACCAACGTGGTTCAGTGTTAGACTATGAAACATTAAATCGTCTGTTTTCCTTCAATTGTACACATTTATCTCTCAGTGGATTGGTAACTACTTTATCCAGAATAATACATTTTTTTAACTTTGTGACTTGGGGTATTTTGTGATTTTTCTTTGCCGAGTGACATCCGTACACATGAACAAGATATACATTGTCGCTTGGAGGGATACTATAGTCTGATAGTGATTCAATTTATCTCGGACAGACTGTCCAGAAACTCCGACCATTGGCGTAATGTCTAAACCCAGCTAATGCAGTAGGCCGTATAGTAAAATGTGACACCGGAAGAAATAGCGGACATCTCTGTTGGCCGATCACTTGAAACAATGCCAGTTTATTCAGAGTTCATTGGCAATACAGCAATCAGTTGTCATGCACTCACAGGTTATAAATACGTCGTGGGATTTTCCAAAGCGCAATGACACTGCAGTCAGGTTGACAAATCCTCCTCATTCAAAACAAAAAGGGGGGGGGGGGATGACATACACCCCGTAACTCCTACAATTTAGTCGATGCCTGGCGGCACCACTTGCGTGACATTACGTGAAAACCTTCTGGCATACCGGCCCTATCAATACGCAGGTACGTGTTATCAATACGCGAGCACGATGTACCCTTCCCCCTTGCATTGACGTCATATAACAACCAACAACCTTGAGGCACAACAGCGTGTAAACAATGAAGTTCTCTACGCGACATAGTGTGACATTAAATGCGCCGATACAGCAGATAACTTTGTCACTTACACACGTAGTCAATTGCTAGTGGCTCAATTAACGTGCGCTGCTAAGTTGACCCCACGGACTTTCCGAGATCCGGGATTTAAGGAGGGCGCTGTATTGTATCATTGTGACGTCATATGCAAAGGTCTTGTGTACAGTCGACGCATAGCCATCATATTAGAGATACGCATTGTGACGTGGGTGAAGAACCTCAGTGCGCTATACCGTTTTCGTGTTTCAAAATTCTGTGGTAGACCTACTCACATTTCGTTCTGCGTGTGATACGAGATGTCAACAATAACGCGCGCATCGAACAAGCTAGGAGTACAATTCATAGCGCCTCATGACGTTCTTTTGTTACGTAATTGAGTGTTGTGTGCTACGCGACGTCTCACAATCTCTTGGTAATCTCAAATGTAATATGAAATGGTCAATTTGGATATCATGTAAATGCGACCACAAGCCTTCGTGCTCAACCACTGCCCGAGCTTCCCTGTAGCAATGGATGAAACAAGGAGAGGTTAAAAAGATTCCAGAGCTGTACGAGTGTCATGGCGGCGGAAGCGTCCAGTAGTTCTGCTGCTGCAAAGGACCGAGCTGCTGGTATCTTAGAATCCAACGGATTCATCGTAGCGGCTACCATAGGCCACGGCTCGTACGCAATAGTAAAGTCGGCCTACTCCCAGACACACAAGATGAAAGTGGCGATAAAAATAGTCTCCAAGAAGAAAGCCCCGGAGGATTACATCAGTAAGTTTCTACCGAGAGAAATTCAGGTCGTCAAGTTCTTAAAACATCCAAATCTAGTCTGTTTCATACAGAGCATAGAAACGACAAATCGTGTCTATATTGCGATGGAACTGGCCGAAAATGGGGATTTGTTAGACTTTATCAAAAGCCACGGGGCCGTCCCAGAAGCCCAAACAGGCGTGTGGTTTCATCAGTTGGTAGATGGCATAGACTATTGTCATAGACATGGTGTGGTCCACCGGGATTTAAAGTGCGAAAATCTCCTTCTCAACAAAAACAACGTCTTGAAAATAACGGACTTTGGTTTCGCAAGGAACGGAATGCTTTCGGCAGACTCAAACCGACCGAAGCTAAGCGAGACATACTGTGGAAGTTACGCATACGCACCACCGGAAATCTTGTGCGGGATACCCTACAACCCCATGCTAAGTGATATTTGGAGTATGGGAGTCGTTTTGTTCACAATGATGTTTGGGAGACTTCCTTACGACGATACGAATCACAAGATACTCCTCCATCAAGTCCAGAAACCACCCGTTTTTCCGTCGGGGAAAAACGTAGCGGAGGACGCCAAAGACCTGATGTGCAGGATTTTATCTCCGGCTAAGAGACGGATTCAAATGGACGAAATACGCAAAGATCATTGGTTCAAGAGAATCGCGCCCAAAGTGAACAAAAAGTTGTCCGTGCAGAACAAAAAAGAAAGTAAAGCAGAGGTCCTCGACCCGGACGTGGCGAGTAATGATAGCGGGAAGAGTAAGCAAGGTACCCAGGTAGAGAAAGGAACCCTGGACAGGAAACCAGAGAAGGAGAGCAAATTAAAAGATCAGACAGAAAAGATCAAGAAAGAGGCAACTGCTACCGTGAAATAACACTCCAAGTGAAAACTAAAAAATGTCTCGGTCTGAAAATAAACAGAAGTTACCATAAATTTCGTGGATTGATTTGTGAATAAGGAATACATGACAGTGCTGTAGAAATCGATTTACAACTCACGGCACTGCGGACTGTACATTGTAAAGAATCTGTTAATACAAAATCATGATCAAATCAGTTTGACGATTTGCCTTACAAAACTCTTGTCTTTATTGATTCAGTAGTACCCGATCAAAGCGAACAATTCCAAAGGTAAGGTACAAATTTTCATCAGGCCAACAGAAGTATAAAGTAAGATCTAATATTATACGTCTATTTCACATATTTACATATTTCCCAATTGGTAAATCAGCATAACGAAGTATCTACATCGGACTGATTGTCCACCAGAAACGGTCAATGAACTCATCTTTGCCTAATATTGTCTAAGTGAACCCTTTGGACCATCTGTAGGGGTTGGTCAATAGCGGCATCTAGAGAGGACCACTTAATTTCTTCCAGAACAAATTAGACGTGAGACCTTAAATTACAATAAAATGCGACTACTTTTTTACCAAACCTTACCTATCCAGTGACTGTAATGGCAATAACAAAATCATTCCACCAAATTCCATTAGATTTGTTTAAGTCCCTCTGCTTACATCATATTTCGAAACAACTGATTGTAAATTTTTATTTGAACACATTATTTTCACGCACAACAACAGAACTCGTAAAATGTAATTTAAGAAATGCAATTTCTGACATTAAAAAAGACAAGTAAGTACTTTACCAAAGCTCACTTGGAATACATAAATCAAACCATTAAAGCAAGACAGTTGATAGTGCCTCTTACGGGTTTAGCATCACGTTTGAGTGAAAGGAAGGTGGGGGCAGGGATTGGACTGTTTGGTTGTTAAATGAGAGTTGCTTGCTGGGGAATTGTTGCATTAACTGGATGAAATCCATACTTTTTGCAATAAATCTATAGCTACTCTGACACTGTCTAACATGGTGAACAGTTTGCATACTTAGACTGATACTTCTCTTTGTAGGGAAAGGTACCTTGTTTTCATGAACATACCTGGTTACAATAACAGCAAAACAAAGCATATCATGATATAATTATTTCATACAAAACAGTAATGTCAAAACATGACCAGCTATTGTTCACAATCAGGGTTGCTGTAGACAAACTGCTCTAAGCAAGAGAACCAGCCAGTTCTGGTGGCATCCACAGGCTCACACAGGGCCCCTTTGCGTAGTCCAGCATGATTCCCCATTGAGGGTGCAGAAAGCAGTGCCAGGGTGCTCTACGTCTTGTAAGCGCTGTCAGGGGTCAAAACTCAACTGATAGGGCCGTTTCTCCTGTCATATTCATTGCATTTTGTGAAGGTAATGCTGGGTGGTAAGGCGTAAACTGATCACTGATGCCAAGCAGGAATTACTAGTCCAGGGCGGGGATGTCCGGCACTTTCCATTGCAGCTTCAACCCTGGTCACAACTAATCACTTTGGCAAGAATACCAAAGTATGGCAATAAATGAAACTTCAAAAACAAGAAAGCAAACCAATGCTATCATATATTGCTATCAAATAAAAAGATAAATAACAATAGTGAAGGCTTTTGCCTTGTCCTGGAGATTCTAAAAGGTAAGGTACAATCTCTTTTGGGGCCCAACACCAGTTTTTCCTTTTTTTCTACCACCTGTTACATCATGTGTTACTGGTTTTGGGCATCAGAGAATGAAACTAGGAATGTTAAAAACACACAACCACTGTATTCACTTCTAGCTGTCTAAAGCTGTCTAATGGAGATGGCAGAAGCAATGGGTGATTTATCACCAGAACCCTAACTGGTACTTCTTTGCCTGTAGACCCATCTACCAACTAATCTGCCATTCACTTAGAATACACAGTGTCAATGGTGTTTCCCTATGTAATCTGGATAATTGTGTTAGCTAGGCATAAAGATAACTAGTCTCTGCTATTAATATTTTGCAATACATTGATCAGGGGCTAGTGTAGCAAAGTGAATGTGCAAATAATTATTGCAAATACTTCCACCTCCACCTTCCACTGCAGCGACATGGGCAATTGCATCGCTTCAGCCATCCCTCTGTCTTTCGATGAGGAGAATACAAAACCTCCACCGTCAAGTCCGAGGGACAAAATGAAAAGTTACATCTTCCAAACCCAAAGGTCTGCCTTCAGACACATTCTATATGCATCACAAACATGAAACTTTTCACATTAAGAATTGAAATGGCCGACAGTTTGAAACCAACTCTGCCACAGCGCAAAGTAAGCATGTCGCATCTCAAGGATGGCAGCTAGTAAACGTTGGTGGGAGGCGAAGACATTCATCCAAGGACACTTTTAGTTTCTTAATGCCTGCAACCTCCGATTAAGTTGATCTTCTTCTGCCAAGGTCCTGGAGGATGATGCTATAGAATCTCTAACCTCTGGAGCACTCTCAAGATCAGATATCATCTCCAGGCCATTTTCATCAGCGACCTGTTTGATGAGGTCGTCAACCTGTTCTGTTGGTGTTGTCAGAGTGGTTGCTGCACCCATGGAACTCTCCATTACCTGTGAGGGGTGAAGGCCATTAGAATCTGGTCATTATAGAAGAGGAATTGCTGCTTCAGAATATGCTGGACAATGTCAGTTATTTACTTTTGTTGCTTCCTATGTGGTAAACACGTCCGTAATCTTCTTTGCGGGATATCACGCGGGCATTCAAAATTTGTCCTTGCAAGAAAAACATACGTTCCACATTGCTTTGTGGACATCATACTTTTAGCATTTCCCTGTTAAGTGACAGTTCGAAATGGTGACAAATTTTGTAATAATACCCGACAACACTCTGGGTGAGTGATAACAGTCTGTGGTATCCAGGTACTTAAGTCAAATATCCTTCAAAACCTATACCTTTAATTGAAGATCGAGGGTCTTTGTTCTTCAGATTTTTTACACTATTGAATCGTTTCTTACCTATGAGTATATGTTCTGAACTGACGGCCTTACCAACAGATGATACATGACTGGTATAACAAGAAGAACCCCAAAACATTTTCAAATAATTTGGCCAGATGAAATCATGGTTTTCAGTGTTACCAGATGCTTTCTTATACCGTAACAAACTTTGACATTACTAATTTGTATTCATGACGAGCATGCAATCAAGATGCAGTTCCACCAAACAGAGTAGAATATTTGAAGGGTGTGACGGTGTTATGAGCAAGGAAAGTGGGGCGCATTATAAGAGTGTAATCCGTGTAGTCATTATGACGTATTGTGGACGCCGGCTGATGTACATGTGTGTGTGTTGCAAGGCTAGGCGTGTGTGCTGCATGATTTGTTTGAATGATACAGAATGACTGCAAAAGGGGGGGTTTTCTAATATAATCAGTTATTGCCTGGATCCTTGCGGCTGAAGCACCTTAATTATATCTGCTCAGTCTCTAGTTTATGTAATTTTCGCAGGGCAATACTCCAGTGGTATATTTGACCTATTTTCTAACCAATAAACATCTGTTAAATTGTTGAGGGTTATTTCGATGGTACGTGTTTGTTTTTTGGTCCATTTTGAATTCTCCGTCGTTAATAACGAATGCTAATTATTTACAAGTATATTCGTTACAAAGGGAAAGATATCAATGAGTTGACTTTGACCAACCATATCATTCTTTCTTGATTGTTTCAAAGTTTATTCCTACATACCTGAGTATGTACATCAAGGTCTTCAAACTGTGACTCAAACTTCTCCATCACTGCAGCGATCTGAAGAGAAAACGACCAAAACAAACATCAACTAAATCTTTGGAAAACAAAAGCAAATCAGCGATCAATAATATACATCAAAACTGTGAGCAATCGCCTTACAATAAACGAAGGCCACGGACATGATTATTTTATCTATTTTTGTGTTGTTTATTCTTCACAGTTGATAATAAATATCGTCAGAAAACAAAAGGAAAAAAAGGATAGGAAAGAAGTATCCACCAGCAAGGAGGAGAACTTAATAAATTTCTTCCGAAGGTTCAAAATGATCAGAATCCCTTGAGTGCAGGGTTGTTGATTTAAAACATGATTTTGATCAGCTTGAATTAAATCAAACAACTCTGCTTGAGTGAACTACTTATAAAACAAAATTCTGGATTAAATTATTTTTTATTTTGTTGCTTTAATGTGTAAGTATGGACTGCGCCTTATGAACCCTGTAATTTACTGGATGGGGGGTGGGGGGCCCTCATAAACCAACAGAGTTCATGAACTTTTTGGTAGTGTACTGCATGCCTTAAACATGGTAAACATTTTAACTGCAGTCATAACATTAGGAAAATGTTTTGCCAACCTTCTGAAGATCCATAGACGAAAGAGCTTTGTCCAACCCTTTGACGACACTTCCCATGTCCTTTGTCACCTTGAGAAGAAAAACAAACATCAGGTAAAGTAAATTAGTTCAAGTAACATTATGCATTTCATACATACAAGCTTTGAGAGAAGGCAATTTGTCTCCTTTAATGCATAGAAGCCTTCAGTCACTCTTTCATTTTAATTTGCATCCTTTTTTTTCTTTTGTAAATGAAATAATGACTGTTTCGTTCATGAGCTGAAACACCAATGCAAACACTGTCTCTTTTACTGTTGATCTAATACAACATACTTACTATTTTGAAACAAGAAATCATTCTATGCATCTGCTTTAATGCAGTAATCTTCTGCAATGCACTGCATTTATTTTAACAGAGAAGCTGTCTTTTGATGTTATTCATTGATATGCCTACACCATGGCAGAGACAAAAATGATAAGAGGAACCAGAATGCAAGAATGCATTGTGATTTCAATGATGTAACCTAATCTAACAGCTCACAGCAATTAATGAGTAAGCAAAAAGAATATGGTAGGATAACATGATAGAGAGTGCACAGAAATTACACATGTATGTCTATGCTATAGGGTTCTTGTACTTAAAGTGATGTATCAAGTAAAGCAAGTGTATTCAAGGCTCCCATTCTTGAGATACAGTCCTATCGAGGTTTAAACAGCTTGACCTCTGAAGACCTCACATGAACTAAGGTAGCACATTACCATTAGATATTGTGCATCCACCAGGTAGTGTAAGTTCCCCTTCGGAGAACAGTGACTAAAGTGCACAAAGAGATCTAACTTTTCATCATGCTTTCTCTCTACAGTATTATTACTATTTTTTTGTTCTTCTAACTTGAATATTGAAAGCTCAATTAAAGTACAGACGATTTAAAATTGGGAAGATTAAAGAAGATTGAAATTTGATTAAAAACAAGGAAGTCGAATGACGTAGTAATTCCTGCCAATATTTTATGAAGAACACAGGACAACATGTACAGTACATGTACCAATTTTGAAATTCAAACACCTTATCCTTCTAGAGACAGCATGTCTACACTACACTAAGCTCTTTTGACCACTGTGTGCACTAAGCAGTTCTATATGTTTTCACAATTTGACCTCTGGTGACCTCACATGAAATTTGACCTCCACCAAATTAATGAGAATCATCTACTCACTTTGACCAACTCACACACTATATATGAAATTAGTCAAGATCACGCTTCTTGAGATACCATGTTTACGAGGGTTTTACAGTTGGACCTGGTGACATCAAATCACCTTTGACCTTTACCACAAAGAATAGGGATCATCTATTCACTGTGAACAACCCACACAAGCACACACTAAGTATAACATTAGTTACGATTACCCTTCTTGAGATATTGTGTTTACAAGGTTTTCACATTTTCAACTCTAGTGACCTCAAACAACCGTTGACATCCACCAAAAATGGTAGGGGACATCTACTTAATATGACCAACCTACACACCAAGTACAACATTAGTCACTGCTATGCTTCTTTGTATATATTGTTTACATAGTGTTTACAAGGATTTATCAATTTGACCTCTTGTGACCTCAAATGAGCTTTGACCTCCACCAAAACCAATTGTGATCATGTACTCAATATGACCAACCCCACACACCAAGCACGAGATTAGTCAAGGTTACCCTTCTTGAGATACGGTGTTTAAAAGCAAGGAGTCACACACACACACATACACAACATCACCATCGTATTGATTTCTTTGAAGCCTTTGGCAAGGAATCAAAAATGAAGGTGTCACAATGACACTGGTCCAAGAGCCTTGTCAAGGTGAAAGGATCACCAAACTATACTTCTACTCCTTCTGATCAACATTTCAAAAGTCAGCATATGTATACTTGCAAGTGTGATGATACCCTAAGCCGATAATTGTAGAAAAGCCTGATGTGATGCACATTGTACGCACAAGGGGCCCCTACAAGGTTGGTATTTTGATGTGTGAGTCAATGGAGAGATTGATGGTTGTGTACCACCCTAAATCAAAAAGTCTTAGTAAGTTATGTAAGTTAGTAAATCAATTTACACTGTTTCTTTCATGGTGGGATCTGCTTCAAGAAGTTGTTAAACTGTCTGATGTTATTATCTAATAACAGTAATTGGAAGCTTTCATTGAGTACTCTTTTATTCATGAATGTAAGTGCTACATAAATCTAACAATGAGTATTATTATTACTGACAAAATAATTCACAATTTTGGGGGAAGATTCCGACGTTGGATGATCTGCTCACCCTTTCACAGGTTAAAATGAGAGTCCTATTTGCTGGAAAGAATGATTACCCACTTCTGAGTTTGAATTGAAGCATAATTTTTGCTTTTCTATTTGGATGGAACTTACGGAGTCTCTGAGAACTTACCTGCTTCATCGTCAGAGCAGACTGTACTCTTGAAGACACAGCATCTACCCTGGACGCCATGCGTAAAAAGTTGAGGCTTTCATTTTTTTTCCTTATTGCATTTTCAGCATATATCCTGGCTCCTTCTATGTTTTTCTGTTGTATTGCCTGGAGAAAAGAAGAATTACAAAGTGAATTAGAAATGTTGTGATTAAACATTTTTTTCTATGATCACTGACACATGAGTAAAGTTTGAGAAAGTTGAACTCTTTAACTGATAGGCTTTCACGACAGTCAAGACCACCAGTGAGGGCAGTATCTTCATTAATGAAAGAAGAAAAGGTTCTCCAGGTGTCATTAATCTTCCCAGTGATCATTCACGATGGTGTCTTCCAATGCACACTCAATGGTGAGATCATCCATATGACTGAAACTCTTACTTACTCGCCTCACCCAGTGGAGACATCTCCCCATTGACATCATTGTTCGAGGGTACATTACACAAAGATATGGAAAGAAAAGGCTCTTAAACTGATGCCATATTCATTCCACAACTTAACAAATTTTGCAATTTTTTAACTTTAACTTGCCGAAAAAGTTTCGATTAAACAGCGAACAAAAGCAGTGCATCTAACTCCAGACAATGCGAACTAGAAGATCCAACCTGAATCACAGTAAAACTTAAACAAGGTACTGAACAGTCGCCAAGGTAGATGACTGTGCCTACCAGAAATGGGGTCAGGGGTAACAGAAAACAATGCAGTTATTGTGCTCGTTCAGATAAACTTTAACCACAAAAAGAATTTGATGAAATGTAATGCCTGTCTTTGATATTTCAGTTGCACCAAGAACAATTGATATAAAGTATAATGCAAACAAATAATAGGCTCTTTTTAAAGAAAAGTTCCACTTTGATACTGGGGGTAGAGGCAACCTAGCAAAGTCAAATATATACCAGATTCGAGAAGTTATATGGAACGGGGTTGCTGAGTTGTGGTCTTTTTTTTTAATTTAAATCGTGATTTTAATCAGCTTGATTAAACTAAAAAACCCTGATTTGAGACTGGCCTGATTGGACCATACAGTGAGTTGAAAAGTTAAAGAGGAATGGTGAATGATGGCCAGACCTTTTTAATTTTTGCTTGTTGTACTTTCTGATCCTTTTCTGCCTTCTTGGAGTGCCTCTCCAACTGCTTTGTCGTGAACTGTGAATGATTAAAGAAAAAGCTTCGTGTAAAACTCAGGCATGTGCAATTTCATTTAACCACAAGGCACTTAATCATACCTACTGTACAAACACAGAATGTCCCTCATTCCTAATATTGTGTTCTTCTTATTCTGCAATTCCCTGGAACGTCTTTCTTGGTAATTACAGTATTTTTTTTTCTTAACTGTATCATTTTGCATGCTCAGGGTACAGATACACTTTGCAAAAGTCCCCACTTTGACTTTTTTTTTAACATTTTACAGATAGTTTCTCTGCTGCACCTCAAAGCATTTAAGAACACTTTTCATGATTCTACTATATTATTTCATTCTTCAAATCATCCTTGTACTTCTTTGCGTGTATTGTGTCATTGTTATTCAATGTGATTTATCTGTAATGATCAGCAGAAAGTAGAAACCCCCAAGCCATTAACCTAATGGTCTCTCACTACCTAAAAAACTTCACTTGAAGGTTCTTCTAGTATTAAGGTTTTCACCTGTCATTCTGCAAAGTGCTAATCACATGAGGCAATATGAAAATTACAATTACCAAAATAATGTGGTGAAAACATAACAACGTATACTATACAAAAATTTGTGAAAAATTAAAAAAAAAAAAGGTCAACTGATAGTCATGTAGATGTCTTAAGAGAGACAATTCAATGCACTGATACATTAAAAAGGGCTCCAGATAAGCTATGTAAGAAATGAGCAAAATTGGCTATAGGTCTATGTTGTTTCATAGGACATTTACTGAGGGGCACCTACGGCCATCAGATAGAGCCTGTTAGCCATAGCTGCGGGTGCTGTTGATTATTTTGAGCTCTTCATTATCTAGAAATGATCCTTTCATAGGAGATCATCAATGATGAACTTTTGTGTTCACAGCTAAGAGACTTTAAGCCAATGTTTGCACTAAGGTGCAGGCTTGCATGAATCCTGCATTTGTCTCCTGAATCCAACACAAAGATACTGCAAATGTTGTGCACAGCTGAGGTTGCGACTACAATTAGAAATACACACAACAAATTGCAATAGATTTATCACCTGACAACTCCATCCTTGATTTTGAAAATCTCTCCCAAAAACACTTTTAGAGAGGGATTTCCCTCCCAGGTTCAATTCCTTAGGGCAAACACTGCTTTAAGCATTACTTGAAATTCACACATTTTGAATAACAACATGATCATTTTGATCTTTCTTTCACAAATGAAGCATTGCATCAGATGGATAAGTATACACTAATTTCACATGGTCGTGACAGCACTTGACACTCTTTCAATTTGATAACAATAAATTACAGCAAAAGTTGAAAACAGGTTAACTGGAAAATTACTTACTTTCAACTGAAACAGGGTATCTGTAAGGAACAGAAAATATATTTGATTAAATATCATTTCCACACAGTTTGAAAGACACTTGCATAAATACTGTAGGCCTCTACATATCAACTGATACCTAGTCTACAGACATAATTTCTAATAATGTGCCTTTTCCAGTTTCTCACACAGCAAAAGACAAAGAGAGTTTTGAGTAGCATATATGATGAACACAAAAATATAGTGTTTATCCTAGGCATAAAGTGGGTGCATGCTGAAATTCATAGGCGCCCACTCTAATATCATTTTAACATTTGAGAAACTGAGACACTGATGTCTATACATATCAAAGAACCAAACTTCATAATTAAACTACACAGAGTACAGACTGCAGAGTCCTGAACACCTTTAACTACAACAGATGGAAATGTGCAGAACAGTCAGTCACCTTCTGACTTACCCTAGTGGGCTAGTACCACATATAAACAACTTGGTTGCATGTATAATCCTTTCATGGTATTATTCCAAGACTTTTTGAATACTTACTAGGTACTGTACCCCAATGACAGGTATTTGTTAGTGACAAATAAAAAAAAAATAGTGCTTGATTGGACAAGAATTGCAATTTACAGAAGGCTAAACTAAAGGCCATGGCCTACAGTATCTGTGTGTGTGTATATAACTTTCTGATGAGCACACTGGTGTCACTTGCTTGAATAAAGCAAAAGAGCCTAATATTATTACTTATAATATGTAACTACTTTGGCCAGGAAAAGCCTCTGCATACCTTACACTACCTGGCAACAACAGCAACCCTTCAGCATCAAATACAAAACCTCCTCTGAGTAGTAATCAGGTAATGTAGTGCAATTTCGTGCAACTTGTAAGCTCGGATTATTAGCCTAAATTAAAAGCAAGTGGCAACAGATACACCATTTTGTATGTCCTCTGTGCATGCATCCCAGTTTGGTGCAAGTAGCCATTACTAAAGGCATTGTTACCATTTATAAAATTATCAGGAAAGTGCGATTCAGATTGCCATCTTTAGTTGCCCTTCTGATATTTACAGTTACCGTGCTGCTCTGTAATTACCGGAGTTAGGCTAGGCCGAGGCCGCTACCTCATACTATAGTAATACTGACTTAACGTAACTATTACTAAGTTAGGCCTATGGATAATGGAGTAACCTTACAACACTACAAGTTACAAACAAGTCTGTTGTCACTGAAACTTTAGGTTAGATCTCACCTTCTAGTTTTGGCATTTTAACTTCGGAACGTTCGATCTGGTTAACAAGTCCAATTAATCATGCGAGGACGTATGGTGGATGAGAAATATCGAAAGTATTGTGGTAGCTGAGAAAAATAAATGTCAAAGATTCCTCGGTTTTGCATGTACGTCCGGTATATCACAACACTGTAATTTAGTACATTACAGCATTAACTAGCAGAGTATGCGCTCACGAGCCCATGGACTTGAGTCATTTGCTATTTATGGACTTGATTATTAGCAAACTACAATACGTATTCGCACTGATGTTTGTGGGCCGGGCATAGAACAGGACAAACTAACATGGGGCTTTCATTGGGCCTTTGCTGGGAAACTTTCTGACTTGAGTGTTAGAAATCACATGCAAGGATGCAACAATTGCTAGGTTACGGTCAATATTCAAGAAAAATTGAATACGTATTTATACTTCAGTCTGGGGCTAGAAATATTTCTTCTTGTTTCTCTTCTTTGCTAAATTTCCTTCTTGCTTTCTGCATCTTTTTCTCCCCAGCTTTGCCTCACCTTTTTGCTTTTGCTTTTATTATTTTTGTTTTCCTTGTAAGGTAAATTACTTATGCTCATTTTGTTCTGAATGTGTCATGGGCGTAGATGTGAGGAAGGGGGGGGGGGGGTGGGATTTGCTTTGGAATTTATAATGTCATAGTAACACTAGTTGCGTTCCTGTCGTTATCCGACAAGAGTGGAACGGGAGCCAGCATATGAAGGATTGACCGCCGACTTAATTACCGAATGAACAGAAGAACGGGGAGGGTTGATGAGCGACTTTTTACCAAATTTGATACCTCTTCTTGGACGCTTCTTGCCAATTGGTGGTGGCGCTTGGCTGATAGTCTCAATGGAGTCAGTAAGTAAACACCACACATTAATCATTTCAAACCGATTCTCTGATTCAAAAGTCTGTGTACACCACGTTCCTTATAGAACAGACGTCCCTGCCTATAAGTGGTGTTTTCTTAATTAACAACTGTGCTCTATTACATTATTGTAAGTTTTCTGTTAGGAAAGCTTGATAAAATTTGTACATGTTCTGATTGTAACGACTGACGGGAATACTTGCTTGAATTCTAGGCTGAGCACTATCACGGGAGCCCGATAAAAGTACACACGTTCGTAAAATTCCCTTATCACTTTAGTCATACTCTTTCTACCGTATTTTTTTTCTTTTTTCGTCTTACTTCACTTTGTTTCACCACTGTTCAGAACTCATTGAAAACTGACTGCCATTTCACGTAGCGGAGCCCTCACGAGGGGAGGGAGGAGTGCAACCCATTCACATTCTTGAACCCCAAAATAATTATGTACTCGAAAAATTATTTAAGTTACATTAATTTGTGGGAGGTGAACGGGTGAGAGGAAAGAAATACAGAAACATTGGGCACATCATCTCCAGTGCTCTGGGACCGAGGTGTTTTGAGCAAAAAGTTCGATGTACACGTCCCACCAACTGATGGGTGGCGCTCCGCTTAGATAGTATTTAGGATAGTATATGTCATCTTAAGATTCCATGTCAATGCGGCGGCCTCCGAATGAGCAAACGCGATGTTTTACAGGTGTAGGTATTCAATCCAAATTACGCCATCTTTTCCTCATTAACTGATAAATTGCAGACATGAGATCCCTAATTCAAGGACTGGGTACATGCAGCTTAGGACACATGGGAATTGCCGTTTCCGACATCTGGGTAGTTTTAGAGGGAAATTTTCTTGTAGGCCTACGTGATAGTCCTTGTCTGCACTGGAGGTGCAAGTTAAAGGGTTTCGCTCTCAGGCCAGTCCCACCCCCTCCCCCGTTGAAAATGCTGGACGTGACGCGCCTGATATTTCCTGGCACAGATGTATAATAGTATAGGCTATGTGCCTCCCCATATCTGCATGGCTTCACCACTGAATTCGCTTCATTCTTTGACTATAGAGTATCGTTGTGCGTGGTGGTATATGTATATCTGTTAAGTAACATGTTTGAAGGATAACATGCTATCTCGGAGTTGTTAGGCTATACAGCCTGTTGCTATCGTGCGTCACGGTATCCGCGTTTCTACCTCTTTGACATCAAATCATAGTCTACATACTACTATAACGTCGTTATTAACTCATACTCTGAACTGGTTCATTAAAACTTGTTTTGGTGAAGGAGAGTGGCTGCGGGACTAACACGGTGGATATCCACTGAACATCATCCGTCCGAGGATGATGGTACATTTGGTTTCTTGTGTCGTGAGGAAAGGGAGGATGGGTCTGGAAAAGCCCCGTTGTACATTTTCTAGAGACATGACTAATGTTATGATAATCGTCACGTATTTTGTTCAGTGATTTATCGAAATGGTCTCACAACTAGGTCAGAACTTGCAACAATATGATAGTCTCATGACCGTACAGAGCTCCTGTCACTACGCAGCAAATACAATAGACATGAAAGTGATTCCATAGTCCCACGGAATTCATGTAATACCCTATTCAAGAGCATCACCTTTTAATGTTGTGATATGTAAATAGACTTTCCAAAATTTAATTCCTTCTTGCAGACATTTTCCTTCCTCCACTCTTTCGTCCCCCTCGCACACACGACCGAACATCCCCCCCCCCCCCCGTCCCGCACACACCACCGAAGACAGTGTGTTACAATTTTGCAAGTTAAATGAGAAATGGAAAGAAAATAACAAGTTACTACATCCCCTACCTTCGATCCCCTAACGCTGAATTTAACCCTAATTACAGTGTTGAAAGAAATCTAAAATATCTAAGAAAAGTCGACTTTTCCATTGCCAAGTAAAAGCAAGGCACAGAGGACGCATTGTTGGCGAGGCGAATCCTGTGCTTGAATCCTGTGCTAGCTTCAGACTGTTCAGTGCATTTTTGCCACTGAACAGATTGTGTTATGTACGTACGATACCGAACGTTACGCATGATGCGTACGTACGTCATACTACTGTCACATCGATGGCGGCAAAAACAAATTGTGTTTCGCAATCTGGATGGGCAAACAGTTAAGTTCTCAAAATTAGGCTGATCAGTCATGATGTCAGAAGTTGGACGATGTCACTTAACAAGCTGATTTCTGTTAAAAATATTTTGAGAAGTGTAAAAAGTGACAACTTCTTGTATATTTTCGAAACATGGGATTGTTTTACTATTTCAGAGCAGTTCATCGAAAATCTGAACACTAGCGTAACGCTAGGCCTTAGTCCTCATGTACTCAATAGGGTGAATGAAAGTCTATCCACCAGTGCAAATAATGTAGCGACTTTCCATAATACACTTATCCAGGAGGGTGTGAGTCGAAGGCAGTTAATCGACCTCATATGTGAGGCATGTAAGGTAACGCACTTTTTTCCTTTAAAGTCGCTAGCTGTGATAATGTTTTTCTGTTATTGTATTGTATACTGCTTTTCCTGTTTATTCCACTAAAACAATATACGAGTTACGACTGCATCTTTCATCGTTATTGTATGTGTGAACGAAATAAATGAAAATGAATCCTGTGTGTTTTGCGTTTCTCTGAATTCTTTAATTTCAAGGTGGTTTAGTTATTGACTCTGTTAGGCCTACTTATTGTAGTGTTAGTCTTACCTAATGTGTCAGTTCGATGAAACTTTACATTAAAGTTAGGCATAGCCTAAGTTTGGCCTTGGGCCCACTCTAAGTTAGAACAGTACCATTCTTTAAATGCTTCTCCATAGCCTACTACTACTAGGCATGGCTATGGTGTGAATAGTCCTAGCCCTATGCAATGTTGATAATGTTGAGTCGCCATATGCCAATTGTCATTAACATAACAAGTTTAAGGGCAAAGGAGGCAAAAGCCCCATAAGATGCCCTGTAATTCAGACCCCCCAAAAAACCCTAACCAAACTGAAATCCGACATAGCCCAGCATTATCAGATTCTGCCACAGTCACAATAAAACTTATCAATGCTACCTTTGAAGCTATTTACTGAAGTGGAATTTACAACCCAATCAGGCCTAGTCTACACTGCAATTTTGTTGTAAATGAGTCACTTATCACTCCTGCATCCACTAAGAAACTTTTTCATGCATTTTGTATTGATTGGGTCAATGGTCTGCCTCTTGGGATCAGCACTTCCTTGTTCAGTATGTCTACAACTTAGACATACTGTAGCCTACAAAATAATGCTGCCAGGCTCATTTTTAATTAGGCCTATCTCACTTCATCACATGCCACACCTCCTGCATGATCAGCTACACTTGCTTATAATTGACAATGTCATTTTTCAGTGGCAGGCAGAAAATAATAGCACCCACTAAGGATTACAATAAGTCCCCGTGATGCTAGACCAGATAGGAAAGTTTGCTATTTGCTGGGGAGAAATCCCCTGCACAGAAATAAAAACAAAGATGTGCTGTTCAAGCTGCACATATTAAAAAAAAATTATGACCTGACCATCGGTGGAAGCTTACCAAACGTTTATGTCGTCAGCGCAATCCAGCTACTACCAACAGACCTTTGTTTATATTTTGACATAGTAGGACTTCTAATGATAGATTCCCAATGTGACCAATAGTATTCTTGCCACACTAATTCGTGGAACAAGAAATGTTAATTCACCCTATTAGTCCGCCAAAAATTTCCCTCAGAGTTTGAAAACTTTTCAGTCTGGATGTTAGTCAGGCTAAGATCATCAAAACCGTATTTTAAGATTATATATAAATGGTATGACCAAGGAGACGTTCAGTCGATTCATCAGGTGTCATAGTGAGGGAGATGGAATGCTTATAATATGTACTGTAGCCAGAAGCGTTTGCTACCATCTGTGGGATTAGCTGCTGGATGTACATTATGTAGAATGTTCATCATGTAGCCTTTATTCTGCATACTGAGACAACTTGAATGCATATTGCTGACCTGCAGTGCTATCTCATACTGTAGTTATTGGCTGATAAAGTAATGTGTCACTGTTTGTTATGTCTATGGCTATACCTTTTACCTACCTGAATATTTTTTTTCCTACAGGATCATGGAATACATAATAAAGATATTGCAGATCTTGATCTTTTGTGTAAGTCTTCCTCTTTTGTCACTTTTCTTTTGCAAAATTTGTAACTTAGCATGTAATTTTTGCATGAACTAATTTCTGTAAATCCTAAGTTATTTGTAATTTTCCTTCAACATTATGTGTAAGAATTGCAATGTGTTTTTGTAAAGTATGAATCATTCAATACTGAACATCAAGTGGTATGAGGAGGGAATAGGTACAGTATACATAACCACAATGCATTCTGCTATCATCCATGGTATGAGCTGCTGGATGAGAAATGTTTAGATCTACATACAGAGAGTGCTTTCAAAGTTACATTGCCTGTACTATGCTAAGACAACTAAAAGCTCTACCTTGATGTACAATATTTTGTTAGTATCTCTCTTCAATCATTGTTTTCACAAAATTTTTGGCTTCACTTTAACATTATGCGTAAGAATTGCAATATCTTTTTTTTTCAAAAGTGCATTCAAAAAAATCATTCAAAAATTAACAGCATAACAGCATATGTCCAGTTCTCTTTCAATGCCCCCATTTCATATCTTCCTGCTTATTGAAGTTATTTCATATCTTCACTGCTCATTTACCTCTTATTTATTTAAATGCTGAAATTGCTTTATGCTGAAATCATTCACTTTGTAAAATGAATAGAAGTAGGCTATGAACTATGCCATCACGTTTAATCTTACCTCATGTATATAAAACTGTTGCCAGTACTGTCAGAGGATGTAAATTGTCATGGTCGTCAGTGCAAGTCAACAACACAGTCAACTGCTCTGTGCTCAGTCAAATATATGTACTGTAGTGAAGGAGGTGTAGCACCCATCATTTGTTCTGTAAATAATGTCGCTAATTACAAAAAGTGAAAAGGTGCACTATCTCAACTTCTTCCAGCTAATACACTGAGGACATAAAATTTCTGTTTGCAGATGGTTAATTGAACATTAGCCATGTGATGTTCTCCATGCTGCTTAACATTGCAACATTCCCATTGTGATTGCTGTCCATAGTTTATCACTTTTGCTCTCATCTTTTTTTCTTTCTTGTTAAAGGCACGCAGGTTCAGCCAGAGAGGAAACAGTGGAGTGTCTTCGAAGTAGTTCGAGAGGACCACGGTACAGTGAACTAAACATTTTATGAGAGCATTTCAGGCAATATTTCCGTAGTCTCCAATCTCCATGAACATATTTGTGCTAAGTTTTATTATAATCTTCAGATAAAAGATATATGTGATTACTTGCTGAATACAGGTAAATAACTGCAGTATGCAATCAAGCATACTGTATATTGTATGTGTTATGGTGAACATTTTTGAACTGTAATTCTACAGTTTTTACACTGATAATGTACAGTATGTCAAACATGGGCCTGTCTTTATCTGCTAACTTCATTTAGTGCATTATCAAAGTTATTAGATGTCAAGACAGTACACAAAAAGCTTACAAGCAAAATGAAATGACAATTAATTAATTAATCAATTAATTAATTAATGACAATTTACTAAATTAAGCTTATGTACAGTAATACAAGCCTACAGTAAACAAAGTCTTTGTGCAAATAAACAGTGACATTTCTGACATTTATCAGTGATAAATTTATGTGACTTTAGAATAATGCCTATGTATGCATGTTTTCTGTACTCTAGACCTGTAAAAAACTTGTTGTCTGGCTGTCAGACTAAAAGTTTCTTTTGTCTTCTTTGCTGTAGTTGGAAGGAAAGATATTATAAATCCAGAAGCACTTTGTGAAAAGTTTGGAGAACAGTTGTCTCTGCATGTCAACCATGTAAGTATGTACAGTAATTAATGAGTGTGGTACCCCTTTATGTAGAATAAAGTGCAGAGGTTATTTTAAAAACGTGTTAATAGTTGTTTGTTTTTCATGTCATTCAGAAATTTAGTGCTATTCCAGTCACATTGTAGTACTTCTTCAGGACCCCCAAAAGTTTTTCCTAATTTTTTAAGGTTGACCCTTAGTCAGTTAATCAAATTAGTTTGCCTCTCTGATGAAAGTCTGATTTAATTTAACAGAAATGTCTGAAATTTGGCAATGGACTTGCTTTTTAAACAGAAACAATACAATTCTGTTTGTGTTATATACTGTCAGTCAAGGACACTACATTCTTTAATTCTATTAGTGACATTTTTGGCAGGACGATGTGAGATAGTCATTGCTTTAAAAGATTTATAGTGAATCACCTGACCTGCTCAGTAGTCTGCATGGGTATCTAAGGTGCAAAACAATCCTGTGATTATTCTTCAGACAGCTAAATCAGTTGGATTTAAACATCTAAATGCAGGTAATATACTTAGAATACCAAAATGAATAATTTGGGTTGCTGTACCATTGATATGTTTCCATTGTTACTGCTTACCATCATTACCAGACCTTATTGATTGTGCAATTAATGCGCTTAATAAATTAACTTTTGTAATTAACTTGAGCATTAAGTGCATAATTTTTGTGTAGACTTGTAACCGAATTTTAGAAAGGACAACCACTTTTTTTTCTTCATGTTAGTTACCCATTGCACAAGCAGCTGAATTTGGTAATCTCATGCTTATGGACAACCAAATTCTCTGATGTTGTTACCCTTCACAGACAGAGCCAACTTGATAGGACTTCAACAACCAAATTATGATTTGCTATTATTTAAAGCTATTATTTAAATACCTGAAACACAAACATGAGATCGGTGAATCTTGTGAACAGTGTTATGGGAGATGCGTCCATGATATAACAACCTGTATAGAAAAATTACATTTTGTTAAGAGTGTTAATTACATAATTTCACTTTTGCAGACAACTTTATTTTGGGAAGGACAACCACATTAACACATTATTTATTCATTGCACAACCAGCTGAAAGTCATACTCCCTTTATTGTAAGTTTATAAAATTTCTCTTCCAGGATCTCTGCATGCGGGTGTATGGCAGAGCCATCTGGCTGAGGGTCGGATTCAAGTCTAAAAATAGAACTTGGCAGAGAAACAATGCAGTGTTCATCGTGTTTCATCCCCATTCTCCGTACCTCATCACCACAAGGATGAGGAAGAAGGACAAAGAAGCCATATTTCAGGTGAGATAACAGTTACCCGCATGTGGAATATACAGCATTGCAAAAGGGATGACATAAAAACAGAAAATCAGAAATCACAAAAATAGACATGAACTTTGGTTAGTTTGGTATTGAATTGGTTCTCTGCCAATTAGGAAAAATATGTTTTTGCAAAGAAGTTGATAAGTCTGGTATTTTCTCCACTAAAGTGTTTGATGCCTTTCTTTGTAGAACGTATGATTGGTATTCTGAAGTGAAAGATTTAAATTCCACATTGTCCATAAAGAACTGCATTAACTTCAGTTTGTGGACAGTAGTTTTTACAAAAATAATTCAATTAACACTCTCAATTTCTACCAATATCAGAATTTGTTTTTCAACCTGCAGTTGGTACAATTTCTGCTCTGAATGCACTAAAATTTATGTAATCTTTGTATAATTGATATACTTTTTTCATTGAGATTAACTGTATGTTTGACTCTGTGGAGCGCTTTCACCCTGAAGTTCTCAGGTAGCTATGCCACTTCATGTAGTGTCTGTTCTGCACAGCATACATTATTGAGAAATGTTGCCAGCAGTTGTAAAGTTCGTCATCAAAATCATATCATCGCTGTCACTTGTTGTATGTAAGTAAAACTTGACCTAGCTTTTATGCAAGAAGCTATTATTATATTAGATTATTATGCACAAACTAAAAGATTACACTTCAATTTTCAACATATCCTTAATTTAGCTCTTAAATTGCATTTTGTGGCTTTTACCTTGAATAGGCACTGTTGGATATGCTAGATGCTCAAGACATTATTGAATGCTATTTGTCGGGGAAGAATCTGGAATCCCTGCAGGAACTTTCGTTGGACAAACATTCGCAGGGCGCCTTCTCGAAGTATCGTTTGAATCAAGTCGATCAGAATCCATTGGTCAGGACCAGAGGGAGAAAGAGGAAAGGTGAGCCATGTTTCAAGACGTTCGTGCATTTGCAGATCTCATGTCTCGTCGATATCACGTCGAGCTACGTCAGTGAATTATTTATTTTCCGTGAAAAGAACAGCGTAGCAAAGCACAGGCAGGACACATTGTTCAGTTTTTTTTTTCCACTGATCAAAGGAAGACAAGAAAGGAAAACAGGTCTAGGATGAGCACTTAGTCTATAGTCTCACAGTAATACTCATTTATGAAAGGTGCAACCACTTTGGATTGCCACCCAAAACATTTTATTAAAAGGTCACCATGTGTTACACTGTACTTGTGTCTATTATCCCTATAGTTGCTTTCCCCATTAAAATTTTTGTGGCCTACTGTGTTTAGTTGAATTAAGTCGCCATAGAAACCCTGCAATTACAGTCATTTGTGCTGGACAACATGCCAAAAGAAAATTATGTTTTCTGAATTGTGATGGCTTAATAGTACCATGTATCAGACACTGTTTGAAAAAAGAAATTTATCTTCTGTTTAAGCTTGCCAGAAGAGAGTATAATACAATTAGGTAAAAATGCAAAAGAAATGAAGTGAAATTTAACCTCTCTTGGCCTTCTTTATGAAAAGCACCAAACAAAGCAAACAATAGAAGGTAAAAAGGATTTCATGCCTTAATTTTGCAGACTACAGACCCCCCACCATTCAGTGCCAATGAGCTTTAAGTGTGTCCAAAGTAGCATGAGTTTTAAAGGTAGTCAGAATAATGCCACAGAACTTAACAGGTCTGTAGAAGAATGAATATTCAGCAGGAGCAATCTGCTTTGTTTTAAATGATTTCTCGTCTACTGACAGAGAATCGTTTCTGGGCTTGTTGCACATACTGATTGATGTATTGGAGTTAACAGCATCTCTATGCACAAGAACTTAAAAATGAAAACTAGTGCAGCAGTGCCCCTGTAGTTCACACAACAAACTCAATAGATCCAAGTGTTTGTTGGTGGCATCAGAAAATCTCTTGGAAGGTGACAAAATTAAACTAACATGCAAAGAGCATTTAGTTTATGCACTGTAAGATCCATTACATTACCATGTATTCTGTTGGAGATGGGATCTTGAAAGAAGGCAGAGTGTGACTCATAAGTAACAAAAACATGAATTTAAACTGATTTCAGTCAAGCAAGAGAAGATTTTGAAAAGGTTGCACCCTGTTAATTTAATTTTCTTCACACGAAGATCTTTCCACCACGAATGTTTACGGCTCGTTTGAGGAAAAATGCACACGAAATGTTTGTCTGTCTCACAACTTCCTGTCCTCCTGGTGGTCTTTCTCGCAAGTTCCCTCCTCCTGGTAAAGTCTCAAAACTAGCTCATTTCATTTTCAGGTCATGTTTTTCATATTTGACCACATCAAGTGATGAGTGTGGGGAGCCATCCACTCGGCATTGGATATGCAGTAACACTTCAGTCTTAGGATTAAGAATCCTGCCTTTTTTTTTTCCCTTTTTGGTTTAATGCAGGTTGCTTTGACATCACGTTAATAGAGAAAAAAAAGAAAAGAAATGGCTATGTATTCTTTATGTGTATATCTATCTGTCTGTCTGTCTATCTGACATAACAGTTACTTGTGTATCATTTCCTTGCAGGATCTGTCCTCGACAACTCCGACAGTCTCACCTCCGATGAAAATTATGAGGAGGGGAAACGAAAGCGAGATATCACGGAAGCTGCCTTTGGACCCAATCCACAGCCCAAGCTGCAGAAACTAGAATTTAAGGTACCAATAAAGGACATTAAAATACTCTTTGTGCGCTCATGATTATGTATATGGTGGGATTTCAGAGATGCGGTGGAACTTTGAACACAAAGGATATTTCTTTTGGACAAGAGGGTTTCCTCTGCTTTTTTTCTGCATTTCATCCATCCCCCCACCCCCTGGTATAACCACTTACGGTGTCAGTGTACTGCCAGGGAGAGAGGCATTATCTTTTTCCACACATTGCACAGCTTCACAACAATTTTGAACTGGTTCAAGCAAGAAGATGAGTTGGACCAGGCAATCGCCCGATCATCTACATTTGTCCTTCGTTAGTATTTCATGGAAGAGAAAATAGGGTAATCACCTGTAACAAAATCTGAAAGAGAATCATGCATCCATCTTCCAGATACTTGAACATGGAAATTGTCTTAACATTTTTGTTGGCCCTACAAAATTCAGACTCCCAGAATGCATAGCGACCAATCTCCTTTACATGAAATCAAACAGACCAATCACCTAGTCCTCATAAAATTCCCATAATGTGCTAAAATCATTTCTCAAGAAGACCTTTTCTACATGATAAAACATGACATGATACCCAGATATACCATAATGGTGAGGGTAGGTACCTCTCGAAAAGGGATAAACATGTATGATATCATGTGAGGATTGGCTGGACCAATGGGAATTGATATGAATATTCATTCATGCAAAAATAGAGCTTAGAATGTTTTTTGCAGTGGCTATATTATATTCCGCAGGATTTGACTTTCATTGGCAAAATGTGACAGATTTTCAACTTATATTGCAGCTGTAAGTGTGTAGTATCACTGACATATGCAATATTCCGATCAAAAGATTGTAGCGCAGGACATGTTAGTTGTCTTGCAGTGAGGAAGGTGTCACCAACTTAACCAAGTTCTAGACTTGCTGACCATTTTGTAGTGAGTCCATTCTTACTCTTTTGAGAGAGATGCATCCTGGGTAAGATTGTTCACATGTCACTGGAGAGGTTGCTTACATTCTGCATTTTTATTCTTTTTTCCGACAAGACACTCATGTAGTCGTTTGTAAACAACTTCAGAACCCACAGAATCATCAGATCAAACATGATTAGGTTCTCTTTGTACCTTGCATTGAGAAACAAGATGGAAAAGTCCAGCTCCATACTTCAATAACTCAGAAACCTTTTGATATACTCTTTAAATTCTTGTTTTGGATTTTTTTTCAGATGAAGACTAGACTTCGCGGTGTAACCGATGGGTCATCTTCGTCAGATGTCAGCAACAGTCCTTTCAGATGCACTGTCCGATTTGAAGGCACCAGCGTGATAGAAGGTATCAAGCAGCTAAGTCAGTCTGGCCTGGCATCGTTACCTCTGCCTCAACATCTGTCTCAAGTCCATTCATTGGTTAAAAACAGATTTCTGTTAGCAGACAAAGCCTGACCAGAAGCAGAGACTAAGCAGATCTGAAAGAAATATAGCAGCAGGTTGTTGGTCATTTGTTTTGTGCCAGGCTTTAATTATCTTAGATTGTACTGATGTTGTAAAAATGGTTAGAAAAAGATGTTCTTCGCAGATTGTAATAGTTTCTTTGAACTAACAGTTAGTCACTCAAATAATTTTCATGTACAGTGTAGATAGATATCCACTAACGACTACATGGAGTGGGAATGGGTAACCAACCATGTACTGAGTAGAACAAACTCAAACCTATAGCTAATTACCACAAGTATACATCAGACTTTCTCAATCGTCATTGGGCATGTCACTTGTGGTGTTCTAAATGGTTTGGGATGGTGCGCAAAAAAATAATGATAAACAAAACGCCTTACAACCATGCTGATAAGAATTTTACGGTCTAACAATTCAGTAAATAAATTTGTTACTTTCCAAAATTCAAACGTCTGACAAGAACTGATTATTATTTACATTGTTTCACAAAAAAAAAGTAAAATTGGCATCAGCTACTGTACAAAAAAAAATTAAATTTGGTGAAGTTTGGCTTGGAAAAGTGAACAAACTTTGCACTGATTTGGAGTTGACCTGAAACAAAAAAAATCAAGGTGTATGTGGAGGGGACATCTCCAATTACCCCTTTCCCAAGATGGGGATGGATAACACACTACATCAACATAAATTTGCCATGTGGTGCTTCATCAATTTTAAGGTTGGCTATTTTCTTTTGTTCCTTTGGGTACACGTGAATTATGCCCATGAGTTGAATGTTAATCATGTTCAGGTCTTTAAAGCTATCTCAGCAGGATTTCATCCATGTTTTAGCAACTATTATGCTCGTTTCAGTTAGTGAAGAGATGATATCAGTGACATGGAAACAGAATAAAACACTTATTTTATTGATGGAAGACACACCACTTTATTGTTCTTGTCAGCCTTTTCAGAACTATCAAAGTGGAAATTGACTAGATGTGAATATATTCTTACCTTTTCCTAATTTGTCAGAGTTCTTTTCCACTTTTCATATTCCAGTGTTCCTCTGTAAGCATCTTGCTTCATTTTTAGACCAAAATGTAAATAGCTGCACTTTTTATTATCATTTCCAGGTGTTCATTGCCACCAATTTTAAGCTTTGGCATTTTAATTGCTCTGTAATCATTTTCCTTTGCTTTTATTATCAATGTACATGTGCAAATTGAGACAATAATTAAACAAGCCAGTTGAATATAGTTTTTGATCTTTTGTAGTCTGCAGTGTTTGCTTTCAAAAAGAAACTTTGCCTTTATAAGCCCCAAAAGAGTTGAAAGATTTTCTCAAGGTCAGTCTTGTGATGATAGTTATGCTTCACCCACTGTTGAAAGATTGATAAGATTTGATAACTGTATGTTTTGATATCCCTATTGATAACTTATAAGCCAGCCTTTTTCTAAACTTTGAATTAACGATTATGCTGCTTTGGAAATACTGACACTTTATGGGATGTTTACCAAAACTCTTATCCGGAGAGGTATCATAGGAACGGAAAACTACATCACCTTTTAAGGCAGTCTTTACATAAGCGATGCAAAGAAATGAAGATTGTGATACACCACTGTGGTCCATCCACACCATCCATGTATCAAATTGATTGATATCACATCGTTGAAAAGTATGTGTGTGGTGTACATTATCTGGTGTGGTGTACATTATCCAGATGGCACTGAATGTGCAATGCAAACTTGGATTGAAGAAACTTTAAAAGGGTTATATGACATACACATCATGTTCGTAAACACAAAATGTGGCCCGACTTTGGTGGTGTATTTGAGATGGCCAAAAGGGGTAGGATTACCATACTTTTCTCTAGGTTCAGATTGGGATATAGTTTTTAGAGACTGATCTTGAGGGTCCCCTTAGCTAAGTCATTAAAATTGTTCTTTGGAAAGCAGGGTGGGGGGAGGAATAGTATAGTCCATGTTGCTGAAGAAAAGTGCTTAATTGGTGAGGCTGATACTGTATGATATAAAAACAATTTTTTACTGAACACACAAAAAACATGCATAGAGAATATCAACAGCTTCACCTGTATATTTTCGTGTTCACCAAAATCGAGCCAGGAGGCTCACTTGTTTTTCAAAAACAGGACAATCCTAATTAATCTGGAAAGATGGTAACTCTAAACAGGTGTAAGAAGGGTGGCTGTCAGCCAACCAGCCACTGTACAAATTTCCTTGTCATCCACTCATTTGTGTGTAACTAAGCCACCAAAAAGACGAAGGTTTTATATAAAACTCATTTATTCATGATAAATGAATAAGTACTGTACTTACAAAAAGATGCACTTATGATTTAAACAAAAAAAATAAAAGTCAAGTCAAGAACTTCAGTCCACAAGATTGTCACTTAGGAATTCATGAACCTGACATCCTTGCTGTTCACATGGAGGGAATTTCACTTTGCTTTCAAAATAAAATGAATCATTACAAATTGGCCGCTCTATTATAAAGCAACATCTGCAAATTGCTATCCAGCAAAAGCTCCTAAGCTGCGTACTAACTGCTTTACAATTGCTGCAAAATAGTGATCCTGCAAAAGTCCTTCATTACCCTCTACACATGACACTTTGAGGCATACCAACAAGTTACCTGAGAAACTTGAAACACAAGTGTGTCATACAATAAGTAGGGCATTGGTGTTTGGCTATTAAAGAAGGTCTTTACAGTCAAATGAACTTGCACACTTGGTCTTTAATGCAACATAAAGGACACTACCTGAGCTGCTTAGGATACAATATTTTGTTGCATTTCCACCAAGTTTTGCCATCTGAAACATGTTTCATGTCTATACCTTGAGAAGGTGCAAACTCTGAGAAATCTCAAGGAGTTCTTTCAGTACAGTGCACTTCATAAACAGTGTAAACTCTGCTACATGACTAATGAAATTGTGTCAAAAACGTACCAGCTGGTTATCGTACCATGTTCGTATGAGCTCCTTTAATATTCAGGACCTAAGGGTATCTTTTGGTGCGTGTTATTGGCACAGATGCCTTAAAAAGTGCATCCGTGCTCCTACGCCCCACTGTATTGCACAAGGCCATTTAACCTAACCTCTAGCTTTACCCATAACACCAACAGTCTTTTGTTGGCCCAGCAGCTGGCAACCTCATTTTATCTTAATGCCAAACAATAATTGCAGCACACCTGGGACCTTGGGTAAATGTACTGGCCTTAATGCAAATAACAACAGCATAGCCTTTTAAGGATGTCCATTCTGCCCTCTGTTAACCCTAAATGACCTTTGACTGTCATCAAACATAGGACTCTTGAGTGAATTACAGTACACAGATACCACAAACCAATGAGAACTGTGCACGCTATTTTTCTTGAAATTGTCTCACAACCACAATGTGCCACACACACATGACAAAACACTGCTTACAGTTAAAACCAAGTTAAGCCACAAGGAGATCAATCCTCCAAAATTTATGAAATACTTCGTCTGCCAAACTTTCCTAATTTCCTTTACAGTCTGTGCTACCAAAAAGGATAACATGTCAACAAGTTTACCTGTGATATGTGATACTTTGACAATTGGAGATGATTTCTGCTAGGAGGTAATGTACCCTTAATGGTGTCTTTGCATAAAACAAGAGTATCAACACTGCATGATGGACATAAAAATACAATTTCAAGTTAAAATAAAATACCACAGTAATCTGAGAAAAAAGGTTATCATTAAAGTTTGCATCATTGATTGCAAAACTGTTACCTCTACCGACCTCAGATGACTTTTGACCTCACAAGAAGAAGATCGGTTCATGTGTTCATACATGGTTAACTCAACACTAGACATACATACAGATGGTTCAAAAACAGTGTACTTTGTATCATTGAAATTGTGTACAAAATCATTTTCAAACATGCACACACAGAGGTTACGGCTATCAATATGGCAAAATTGTGCCAGTCTTCAATGAGAATTTGAAAAAAAAAAAGAAACTACAAACACTACTTCTAAAGCTCACGAACGATGGACAAAATGATAGCCCCAATGGGATCACAGTAGGATCTAACCTTTCAAATTTACACAGTAGGATCTAACCTTCAAATTTACAAGATATCTCTTTTCCTTTTTCATAGGAGTTTTTCAAATTGTAGGTCCCGTTCATTTAAAGGCAACCCGAGGGCAGCATATTTCACACTGCCAATCTGTTCCTTTCACAAAGTGTTGAAAACTTTTATCTCTACCTTCATAACCCAGTTGAAATCTATGTATTCACCATCGATGTTCAGTATGAAGAAAGCCACTATCATATTAACAGTGGCATGCGCTGTACAAGTTTTCATTCATTGCGAGATTGAATGAAAGGTATACAGAATAACTCATCAACATCAAATCGGCAACTAAAAGCCATTACACATAAAAGGTTTCACAAACTTTGAGGCTGTTTAATGACTAGCAGAGGAAAGTCTAAAGGGATAAAATGCTTCAAATGTAGGCAACAAATACTGCCTCTTGAAATTATTTAAAAGAAGAGGTCTCCCTTCTTGTGTCTGTGACAGTAACAACTGGATTTCAGTTCTTCCTCTAACATTATAGTAGTAGTTTCTCTCCAGTGTTTGTTTAATGGGTATCCATTATAGAAGGATAGGTTTGGTGCACCATCTCGGAGTACTCTGTGCAGGCATGGAATTTTCAGGTACTTACGGGACAACACAGGTCCGGCCCAGTACTCCCTATGGGCCGCAAATGACCTCAGTTTTGGCAGGTTGACACTTAAAAGAAAGAATCCAGAACTTCTCCTCAGGTCCAACTCCTCGAGGGTAGGAGATCGAATAGTGTACATCAAATGAGGCGTACCGTGCTGGAACGGTGTGACCATTTCAAGACGGAGTCTTTTCAAGTTTGGTAGACCATCAAGTAGTGCATCAATGGAAGACTGGGGGGTTGTCACAAACACCCAATACTTAGAAAGCTCCAGGGTGTGTATCTTCTGAAATTTGCAAAGGAGCTCGACAGAGGTCATTGACCAATCAAACTGAATCCGAAAATGCTGGACGGACGGGCTTGTCTCGACAAGCTTTTTAAGAAGTTTGTGAAATGATAACACCCTAATTTGCTTGTCAAACAAAGAAAGGGACACAGACCGCCACTGAAAGTGAGGTGTGAATGCCCAACGGCCAAAAACTTTCTCCAGCCCTGCACTGTTTGCACCTGTCAGCAATTGCAAAATTTGATGTAGCCATTGTTCTCTGTCTTCCATAAGATCAAACTCAAATGAAAGTAACTTCAGCTGGGCATTACCCTCGGACAGAAATTTCACATACGTTTCCACTCTCCGTGTTAAATTGTGGCAAGGAATTGGACAAGAGTGGATCAAGTTTGCACTGCTTGTTGGAGTTCGTTCCAAGGACAGCTGCCTATTACTATGATGGAATATCCTGCCACTTTTACAGCAGAGCAATTCGGTAAAATCTGCGTTCATCCAAAGGGATGGAGCACGCAGCATATCTGCCCAAAGTTTACATGTCAATGATGCCTCACATTTCTCACTGGAAGATAAGAAGGAAAATATGTGCAACTGACACTCAAAAGGTAAACAATCAAATGTTAGCCCAGATTTCCGTTTCTTTTTACGTCTGTGCTGGCTGTGCGCTATTGGTGGGAGTTTCTCACTTGGAGCTGTCCTTTTACATGCCATTGCTGTTTGCTATAGGGTGAGAATGTAAGGACTACGAGAGAAGAAAAATTAAAATTTAATCAGCGAGTAGTAATGATAACAAATGGTGATCAAATTTCTTTTTTTAATCTGCAATTCAACATGAACAGTCTGTTGCGTATGTTAATTCAGATACATAACTACGTAGTGAGTCAATCTAACTTAGTTGTTAAATTCATAACAAATTAGGTCAAGTTTGCATTAGGAAACTAGTTGGTCTGTCATCAATGTTTCTGACAAGCCACCATGGCATAACATTTTGACAAACTGAATTAGCAATTTGACATACAGTAATAATACCCTGCTATCAATTTTGCTGATAAATTTCTATTTGGACCCAATGGATTTGTTTTGGTGGAAACACTGTCTGTCATCAAGCTACACCATGTTTGAAAGTAGTAACGATAACAAATGATGATCAAGATTTTTTTTTTCATTCTGCAATTTTACATTAACAGTCTGTTTCATATATTAATTCAGATATATCACTATGATGTTAGTCAATCATGTTGTGAAATTCACAACCAAGTACCTCAAGTTTGCATTAGGAAACTGGTCTGTCATCAGAATGTCTGACAAGCCACTATGGCAAAATATTTTGACACAATGACTTGGTAATTTGACACACAGTAATAAAATGCTGCTATCAATGTTGCTGATAATTTTCTATTTTGACCCAACAGATGTTGTCTAAGAGGAAACACTCTCTGCCATCCTAAGTTACACCATGTTTACTTACACTCATGCTTAGCTTACTGAGTTAGTACTATTGGCCTACAGTAATGATGAGCCTATGTCATTACAATGCTTTATTGACATCTCAAGATGTTACAGATTTCTATAGAAAATGTATAGCCATGCATTTCATGTTTATTTTGTAACTATAGTAAGCTGACCGATTAAATACACTCCCTATCTTCAGTTCAAAAACCTGATCAAAGGCACATGATCAGTATGTCCCTGTAGAAATAGGAAATTTCTGTTACTTGTTGGTGATTATTTCACGGCACAGTTATCAGTGTGTAAGAGTGCAATTAGGTCTAGGCCTAAATTGGCCTAAGGAAGGCCTAGCTCATAATTTGTTAGCACATAACAGTCTTGGGTACAACTGCAGAATACAATGGCCCAAACGGTTTCCACCTTGGAACTGGAGGAACGGTCGCAGTAGATCAACGTACCAACAATTGATGCACTACAGAGACTGGACTCCCTGTGGCACCGCGACCGTGCCTCCGCTTATAGGCATGTTTTAATAACATACATGGAAGTGACCACCAGTATCGCTGCATCGTTCTCAAAAAGCCCTTTGAGTACATACAGTATGATCAACATTGTATTCATTAATTCACATGACGTCATTATCACGTGTCTTTCCTCACTGTGGCATCGCGATCGTGCCTCCACTTGGGACACAGTCATGGTCAACATTGTATTCATTAATTCACATGACGTCATTATCACATGTCTTTCCTCACCATGGCACCACGACCGTGCCTCCGCTTGGGACACGGTCATCCTCATCAAGCTAAAATAATCAAAATTCTACAATCATTTACTGTACCATGACGTCATTATCACTTGTCTTTCCTCACCGTGGCACCGCGACCGTGCCTCCGCTTTGGACATGGTCTTCCTCATCAAGCTAAAATGATCACAGTTCTACGTGTGTGATCTATCAGAATAGGAACACAGTATCGTTATAATATGCACAGCAACATACCAGTTCATTCCAATGTGACTCCACCATTTTTGACCATGGTATTCTGTAGTTACTCCCAGTCTTGGTGTTAATTATAATCATTGCAGTGTCCCGTCTGGGGACCAAATGTAGAAGAGTGCATTTGAGTAGGGAGCTATTACTCTGTAAATCGTTCATGATTTGAGCAGGTGATATTTGCTGTTGACAGCCCAGTTAGGCTAGGTGTAACACAACAATCGTGTTACTACTACTAGAAACAGGGCCTAGCACAGGGCCTAGCACACTGACATGTCAGTAGCTCAAAATTGATACAATAGGTACACTAGTTAGGTGGACCCTAACTTAACGTCATATTTACCTGCTAAAGAGTAAACATCAAATTTGTGTGTGCCATACCCAAACCTGACGATCGCTTGACCTTCTAAATCTGTACTTACAAATCTAAGCGTGTGCTGTCAAGCACAGGACTGAGTCGCAGAACGCAGGTAAATATACACAACACAAACACCTTTTATTTTGGAAGTTTGAAGTTAGCAGAAACAAGCTCCTGATTCTGGTTACTTTTTAATCCAAGATTTACCAATTGAGAGATTGCAGAAAAGAACACGTTTTAAGGTAGCATACCCCTATTAATTTTCCCATTGACTTACACACTAAATCGCAAAAGTAATGTGGTCTCTAAAGCCTTGTAGAAGTTTTCAACAGATATAAGCTACCACTCGTTACAAAGCTGACACATTGGCCATTCATGGCTTTTCCAATTTTCCGTACCTTAGCTGGTTAGATTTTCTGCTAGAGGCTGTCGACGTTTTCACACCTTGTCACTGGGACCAAATCACACATCGCCTCCAACGATGATACTCCGCCACCTAAGATTCCATAACTTTTCTATAATTGTTTCAATTTCCTCCATTTTCACAACATGTATACTTTAACTCGCCTACTTCAACATTCAATCCACAAAAGGACCCATATTAAAGGATAAAATACCAAAAAAATTGCCCAAATGTCCCTAATAGGGACTTTCACCGACGGCGAACAAAATGCGGAGGGATCTCCAACTTCTATATAGGGTATGCTACCTTATACACTCACACTAACATGTCGGTGGTTCTCACGTAAAAGCATGAAGAACAATGGAAGACCATCACGGTCATGATGAAAAAATAAAAACTTTAAAAACACACCCAAGGTAAAAGTAGTTCAGTGGGAAAAGCCTTTTTCTTTGGTTAAATGGTTAATAACAAAAAGGAAAAGCTTGCTGTTTTTTATAACGATTTTTAAACGAAAACCAAAAATGTTTTTCCTTTTTCAATGATTAATAAAAATAAAGTTATGCTTTTCGATTTTAATTTTTTCAGTAGTTTGTATTTATTTATCCTTCCTATGTTTGCCTTCCACGGATTTAAACATTTACATCATGCTCTTTTTTGCCAAGCTCAGTAGCCCATCAGCTGTACTGAGCAACTGTCGACTAGACCCTAAACGGACAGTACCACGGTAAACAATTAACGAACAAGCCAGTTTTGAAGCTCCCCCGAAAATTTCCAAGTGGTTCCGCCGGTATCCCCCATACTGAATGACGCCAGGACACTTTAACAACTACACCAGACTCCACCCAATGTTTGGAGTAGAAGGTTAATGTGCCGATTAACGGGATTTTTTTTGGGGGGGGGGGTGGGATCACAAGCGATAAAAACATCTCTTCACACAGTTTGATGATGATAATATGGTCAGTATGCCATACATGCTAGTCTTAGTTGCAACCTAATGTAAATATATGCATGAACGCACTGAATATCTTTGCTAGAATTGGACATTAGGGTGAGGTCACTTGCTTTCACCGACACTGGCCAGCTTAGTAGGATATTACTATGAATAAAGTGTGTACAACGTAACCTACTACAGCAATATATCATATTTACATAAACAGTTATACCTGTTTCATTTCATTACCGGTATGTGCATGTGACAAGCTCATGGTTACTCGTAAATTTAATATCATTATACATAATTATATATAATTATGTATAATTATGTATAATTATGTATAATTATGTATAATTATGTATAATTATGTATAATTATAGATAATTATAGATAATTATAGATAATTATAGATAATTATAGATAATTAAAGATAATTATAGATAATTATAGATAATTATAGATAATTAAAGATACTTTTATAGATAATTATAGATAATTATAGATAATTATAGATAATTATAGATAATTATAGATAATTATAGATAATTATAGATAATTATAGATAATTATAGATAATTATAGATCTTAAGATTATTATAGATAATTATGTTATAATTATAGATTAATTATAGATCATTTAGATATTTAGATAATTAGAGAAATTAAATAATTTAGAGATAATTATAGATAATTATAGATATTATAGATATAGATAGATAATTAAGATATAGATAGGATAATTATAGATATAGATAGATAATATAGATATAGATAGATACATATTAGATTATAGAAGATACTTATAGATATAGAGAGGATAATTTAGATACTAGATATAGATAGATAATTATAGATATAGATAGATAATTATAGATATAGATAGATAATTATAGATATAGATAGATAATTATAGATATAGATAGATAATTATAGATATAGATAGATAATTATAGATATAGATAGATAATTATAGATATAGATAGATAATTATAGATATAGATAGATAGATAGATAGATAGATAGATAGATAGATAGATAGATAGATAGATAGATAGATAGATAGATAGATAGATAGATAGATAGATAGATAGATGATAGATAGATAGATAGATAGATAGATAGATAAGATAGATAGATAGATAGAAGATAGATAGATAGATAGATAGATAGATAGATAGATAGATAGATAGATAGATAGATAGATAGATAGATAGATAGATAGATAGATAGATAGATAGATAGATAGATAGATAGATAGATAGATAGATAGATAGATAGATAGATAGGATGGATAGATGGATAGATGGATAGATGGATAGATGGATAGATGGATGCAGGATAGATGGATTGATGGATAGATGGATAGATGGATAGAGGGCTAGATGGATAGATGGATAGTGGATAGATGGTAGATGGATGCTGGTAGATGGATCGATGGATAGATGGATAGATGGTGATGGCTAGGGATGGTGGTAGTGGTAGATGGTAGCTGGATAGATGGATATGGTGGATGTGGATGGATGGATCGCTGGCTAGATGGATCGATGGTAGAGGGATGCTGGATCGATGGCTGATAGATAGTGCTGGTGGATCGAGGATGGCTAGATAGATGGTGTGATGATGGCTGATAGATGGAAGATGGATAGATGGATAGATGGATAGATGGATAGATGGATAGATGGATAGATGGATGGATGGATGGATGGATGTCAAGGTCTGAGTAGCTCCCGTTACCTAGTTAGATGGTCACACATTCAGGATCCAATGATCGATGGGGCTGGGGTCACGCATTACCACAAATCTATATGGTATGACATATATAATAGTTTATAATTATATAAAGTAGTTTACGTATGTGATCAGGTAAATTTATTTTTGGTTCAAAATATGATTCAGGGGGAATACATCCCACATCCCATGTCCCTCCACGTTGCGGCGCCGCTGATGTTAGCACTCAAACACCTGTCGGTCTTGTTCTTTAATGTGCGTACAGCATACATACTTGCAACTTTGACCGCCCGCTTGTTCATCCTCTCACTGAGCATGGTACATGCAGACAGGGCATCAGCACATAACGCCATAGAGACAGTCTAGTCTGTTCCAGTCAGGCCGGATGGACTTGGATATGAGTCCTGTCCTTATCTACCGTGGAAAATTTCTTCAGACAGTAATGAAGAATCAATTACATACCATAATTAACATAACGTACCAAGTTGAAGGACAAAGGAAGGTCAAAGGCCTTATAAAATGTTGAGAAGAAACATGTCCAAGACAAAAAATAAAAATGAAACCTATCCTGAGTCTGAAAAACAAAATGTCTTTTAATTTGGGTATACTGCATTCTATTTTTTTTTATTTTTTTTTATTCTTTAGGTTTTTAGGGATGAACAGGGAAGGCCATGGTCCCTTGTGTCCCCCCCCCCCCTCCAGTGGTTTATACACCAACGCTGGCCAGCCTTATTGGAAATATTAATCGATACCCTTACAGCTAGCTGACCTATATGCATATGCTTGCCTTACTTGGTGATGTTTTAAGATACTGTAAAATTGTCTTGTTTGTAAATAGAGGGCGCTGAACTTTTTCGTGTTATATCCTAGGCCTTACGCAGTGTATTATCGAAAGAAATATATGTAGTGTCTTTGCTAGATAGTTTATCTTTGGTGCAGAGTTTGAACTCCCAGCAGAACTTGGAGACCCAGGCAAGGCCATACGAGGAAATCCTTGAGAAAATCAAAATGTCTCTAGATAGTGAAAAAGGAACATCAATATTTCTTGATGTGGGTATCACGTAAATCACCCAGTTGGTCTTCGCAATAGTAGTTAGGGTGATGTTTGACTGCTAGGAGCCTGTAGGCCTAAGTGAGTAAGTCAGTCTCAGAGCTAAACCACACTCAATCAGTGGGCCTAGCCTAGGATGAGGGCAAGGCAGTAACACTAAGTGACAGTGCTAGTAAGAAGTTAGACCTATCATTTGACTGTTTAGAACCTAACATAACAAAAGCGAAAAGAAGGATAAGGAGGGAGGGCTCGAATTTAGAATACTTGACCCTGTGCAGTGTATTCACCTGTGTGCCACCTGACTAAGCAGGTGGCTGCGGGGAAGGGAGTCAAATAGACCCATTAAGACCCATTAAGACCCATATACATATAGGCCTAATCCCTCATAAGTCTTCTTAAACGGTCCTTAGTAAGGGAGGATTTGAATGTGTTTATGGATTTACATTCCACAGCTTCAGCTGGTAACTAGTTCCAGGCGTTGATAACTCTTTGAGTGAAAAAATTCTTTCTGGTATTCAGTCTACGGGAACCGTTGTAAATTATGTGGCTGGCCCTCTGGAAAATCCATGCCTCCTTTCAAAAAGAATTTCAGATTCTATATTCTCTTGCACACAATAGACAATGATATGCTTCAATCAGCACTCGTACCAGTACTACAAGGAATTTGGCGTATATATTAGGCTTAGCGTATAATATACCTATATATTAATAGGGTAAGCGTATACATTACAGGGTTAGGAGATCGGAGATGTATTGAATTTATCCTCTAACGACCAAGTTCATTTTTGTAGCGTAATGGGTTATTCTTAGAAATAGGATTTATGATGCGACTGTTATTTTGATGTCCTTGGTTTGAAACCTTTTCTAATGGCTTTCCTTTGCAGGTTTAGCTTCTCTCATTTCTTATACAGGTTTTCACAGTTGTTCCTTTCACAGAATGTCTGTGACTTCAAGAGACTGAGGAGAAAAAACAACAACCAAAACCAAAAAAAAAAATAAAAGATTAAAAAGTAGACGTAGACCATAGATACCAACTGTTTTCGTCGTCTGATAGCCTTGTTGACGTCACTTCCGGGCACTGATTCTAAATTCATACTGGAGGGACAATCCAGTTCCTACAGTATCTAGAAGCCCATAAGGTAGCAAGACAAAATCACCAAATAATTCGCTGGATCAAACCAGCAGATTTGATGCTGATGGCATGTGGCCAGTCTGCCCTAGGATTGGATATTGTCAATAGCCAGAAGGCAATAAGTACTTCAACAGAATGTGGGGTATAATTTTGAAATAGCTGCCTTCTAGTAGTTCTTTTTTCCAAGTGGATTGGGAGCCGAGCAACGAACGACAAACTCAGTCAAATCATGAGAGGGCATAAGTCAACTTTTGCAATAACTTTGACTTCACTGCGACTCTGACTCAAGCAGCTAGTGTAATTACACATCCACTGTAACTTGACTTATGTCACTCAAAATTTCAAGTATGGAAATTGGTAAATGTGATATTTTAATTTTAAGAACTAGTGAAATTAAACAGAAAAATAAGTGATTAAACAAAATTTACCAAGCAGTTTGGAAATTAAAGCAGCTTGAAATTTTTTTAAAATAGACCAGTTTTCAGACAGTACCCTAGAAAGTGAAGAAGAAGGATGAAATGGACTGTTTGTTGCTGAATTTCTGCAGATTGTTGACATTGAAAGTACCTAAAAGTACATGTGTAAATAGAAGTAGAGTTAGATTACTGCAAAACAACCTCAAAACTAATTTTCAATCATATTTCTGATAATATAAGAGGTCCAGTTGGCACAATAGGAATTGTATATTAACATGAGGCACGTGCATTGTGCACAGTGGGTTGTGTATTGTTTATGTTAGGTCACTGTTACTGGTGGAAAACCGAAAAATCAGACTTTCAAAATTGGCGTCCAAAAAAAACGTGCTCTATAGAATGTCATGATATGGGGCTTGTTTTGAAACTTGTCTATTAGACATTCTTATACTACAGTCATTCTGGCGAAAATTTCAAAGAAAAATGGAAAATACACTCAAAAGGAAACTCATTTGATCGAGTGCTAACCATAGCAGAATCAGCACGTTTGCTTAGAGATTGTTCGAATGATACCAAGATCGTTATTGTGGTATGCTGCTGTCATTTCTCGTGGCAGTTTAGTTTCTAGCAATTTGAAATAAGATTTTGGTATGCTAAGATGTGGATGATTGGAACAAGGTTTTCTAGGTATATTTCACCAATTTACTTCTGATGAAATTAAAATGTTTGCTAATTGGTCAAACTCACTCTAGTATAATACTTGTGTAATACTCGTTCTCAAAGTACATATTACAGTGCCTTACTCAAATAGGCGTTCTGTTCGTTGAAAATTTCTTTTGTCTGGATGGCATCCTGAAAGATTTAATGGAATGATATCAGAATGAAGAAATATACTAATTCTTAAAATGAGAAGAAAGTGTCAAAAACGGTTTAGGAATGCCATAATTTTGGAAGATACATGAATGTGAAATGGTGTAAACGTTTGAGGTTTCAGCACTTGGGCTGCAGTATGTGCTACATAAATTGCTTTAAATGACTGCACTTTGAAAAATTAAAAAGAAAAGGAGTTCTGACAGTAGCCAAATACTATTTTCACGTTGTTCACTTGTATGTCGGACGTTCAAAGAGTTTAGTAAGGAAAACTCAAACAATGTAAGACAGCTATGCAAAACGTGAAAGTGATATTATTCCCCATGGTTTCAGGAATAAGCATGCTGCATGTTTATTCAGGGAGCTGTTATTGAGAAGGGGATTGGACGGAAAATGTTATTACTGCTAATACCTGACTAATTGGACCCACTAAATTAAGTGAAGATGAGCTGTTCAATTGTCTCAAAGATATTTCATTTCTTTATCAAGTGATCCCAGTTGAATATTATTCACCTAGCAAAATCATTGGACGTCAACTAATACTTAAACAATTAACTCGTTCAGAACAATGCTTTGATCGCAGGTGGTTAGTCACCAACATTTTCAGAGCAGGTGGCGCAAAACTCGCCACAACTGTTTGATTGATATAAATGAACACAATTTAGCCTCATTCTCAATGAGGTATAGCATGCAATTGAACTGAAGAGACAGAAGTCTAATATTTTGACAAGTTAGATGATAAGTCTCCTGAAGTAGCCAGATATATTTTCTTTTTCATGTTTTGACGTACAACCTTAAAGTTACACCGTCATATGCGACACTCAGTGACACCTAGGCAGAATAATTACATTTCTCCTGCTGACTGGCAATGCTGTTGCAGTACAGAAGTTCTAACTGATACCGTAATTGTCGCAGATGACGGGAACCATATTGTGTTTACTTTTTAATCTTGTTTTAGTCCTATAGAAATGTCAAGAAAAATACAAACAGATTACTGTTTTGACCATGGTAGCCGCACATGTCACTTCAAAGCCTTGTACTTCCCCAATAACGGCTCCCTGGTTTATTTGCATCAAGCAGCAACCATGTCAGTGGTGTTGTAGCACTTTGCCTCATGAGCTCTTTGAACCATTGAATTTTTCAGTGCAGTTGCTGGGAATCAGGGGTCAACATCCAGTATCCATCAAAACTAATGTGATGCCATTTGTTTAAATAAGAAATGTTTAAAAGTGGCAAGTGGTTTTTGAAAAGTTGTCGAATTGCTCGTAATTAGTTGCATGTGGACAAAATTCAATTTCTATAATATGTTTACTAACACTTCTTTTTAAAATTTGAGGGGGTTAGTACATAATGAGTTGACCATACTTGATTAGCTAATAACTATTAATTCATTAGTATACCATGACTAAGCCAAATACTCTAAGTCTACCTTTAGTAGCAAAAAGTTAGAAAAGTTTTTTTTTTTTTTTGTTACTAAGACCTTTCTGTCTGGTTGTGTTAACAGGTCTTCCGAAGGGCAGATAAAAACGGTACGTATTGTTTTGGTGTAAAGTTTACATCTGAGACATTATAATTCATTGCAAAAAGATAAACTGAATGTCAGAAAAAAAAAAATCAGAAGCAGCCCTACATTTCATTATTACAGTTTATGTCCTCATTTGATCAACTTTTGTGAAACTGGGAGTTGTGGTACAATATGAAGTTTTGCCATGTGAAAACATCTACCTGATTTTCAGCAACATTCATTGTAAATAATATACGTCAAATGCACATTTGCGATACCTGCATAATGGCTGCTAAATGCACTATTAAGACATGTCTGCATCCCCATCCCAATTGCCGTGTCACAGACTGTTTTGCTAAAGCAGGGTTACAACAGGTATGTCCTTATCAACTTGAAAAGTGCTTTGCTTTTGATTCATTAATATGCAGGACTGAAAAGTACTTAAATATCACAAAATTGTGGTCCTGACTAGTCATCACAAATTTTGTTTTCAGCAAAACTTTATTTGTAAAAGCAATTTTGGTGATCTGTAAATAACTCACTGTAAATTTTCTGAAAAATATGTCTCACGTATAACTAGGTCATTATCTTTTCTTTTTCCGCTAAACACTGTGTGGAAGCAGATTAGAGTCTCTATTTTACAGTACTGTTGAAATTCCTTCAATAGTTCAATAAAATGTCATGAAAGAAATAATGTTCAGCAGTGAGTTTGAACCTTGTGAAGTCACAGCTTGTGATATGTGAATCTCCTTGAAAATATATAAAGCCACTGCTCTATTTCGATCAGAGATAATTTACATTTTTTTTGTCAGTTTTATAACCTTTAAATCAGAACGTCTTGCTTTGATTCTTTTTTTTTCCCTATCTTATACAGATGATAATTGCTTGTCCAAAGAAGAATTTGAATCTTTCTTTTCCGATGGGATCATTAAACCTGATGAACTGGAGGAACTTTTTAACAAAATTGATACACATAACTCAAAAAACATTGACACTGGTGAACTAAGCAGTAAGTGTGTATTATGGCAACATAAATTTGTTTCCACTCATTTGAACTTCTGCTGTTTTAGGTGCAGAAAGACTGATATTTGTCATAATGTATTTTGTGTTATTACAACATGTTTTTTATGGAATGAAGGATTTTGGGTGGAGGGACCTCATTCCTTAGACAGGTGGCTGTGTTTTGATTTTTGAGCATAATGCCTTCAATATTGCAACATAACGGTCAGTAGGCAAGATGAACTTACAGTACTGGAGTCTCACTCTCTGCTTGTCTGTCTCTCAGTCGGTCAGTTATGGATAATAGTCAATAATGGTTGATCTTTCATTATTTTCGATGTCTTTGGTTTCTCATGAAACTTGGCACATGTTCTTGTGCATGCAGTGTCATGTAGTCAGTAGTAAGTCATGGCAAGGTCAAAATGGAGAGCCAAAAATTGATAATGAAAAGTAAATCTTCTCTTCTTCCAGTTGTCAAAGTCAATAATTTTGAAACTGTTTCCAAAATGATTGTGATGTTGGTCATTGATGTATATTTAAGATTTGTGAAATATGTTGTTTTACCTCCTTCTGATATTAACGATATGTACAATTGGTTGTGATGTTAAAGTTGGTAGTTTCATAAATAGATAGCTAGTCTATTTGACAAGACCTACGGGATACGTGCTTGTCTGAAGGTGCTTTTGACTTACTCAATTTTGGTATCTCAGGATGCTATTAAATGACATATATCTATCGGACAGTACTGGGTATTAACAAATTTATTATACCAACCCTTCATTTAAAATTGTATCTTCTGGTCCATTAAAGCAAGTTCTGTGCAGAATTAATTTCAGTATTTATAAATTGACTGTGATTATGCTGAGTATCAGCCCATTGTTGCCGGCATAGTGTATCAATAGTGACTTAAGCTATACTATTGGTCAAGTGGTCCCTGCTTAAAACGTTTCTTTTTTTTTTATTACTGTTCGTAGCCTACTTTTCTAGTCATCTTGGACCTTTCAGGGCCATATTTGGTGCTATTGAGGATCTCTCTCAGGGGGTCTCGACCGCTTTACAAGAAACAGCCGAGGTATTTCTTTATTTATCGGGTCAAAACTCTAACTAAATTCTCTAACTAAATTCTGGAATCTCATTAAATGCTAAAAAAAATTATTAAAACTGTGTAAATAGCATTGTTACTCTCTCAATTACAGCAACCACAAACATGAGAAAAACATGCCTCTGAATTTTCCTAAAGAAATCAGACCTTCATGAAAGAAAGCTATTGTAAATCGGTTTTAAAGTCTGTTTCTTGGGTACTTGAAGTATGGCAAGAATTACGAACACTCGTGTAGCCTGCATGCTTCATTTCACTGCATGTAATATTTCCTTTGGGTAAATGTGTCTGCTGTTTTGAAGGTTCGCCCAAGCATTAAGCATGGTTGCATTGTCCAAATCTTTCTATGATGTATGCACTTCACCTAATGTGAGTGTAATACCACCTCTGACTACAAATTAGCGTACACCTCTTGAGAGTATTTTTGAATGTAGACATTTTCCTATTCAAACTTCCTGGTAGGAAAGAGCACGTCCTTCCCAGAGTTCTGAACTGTGTGCACTGTAGACTTAAAGCTGAGGTCATTGATTTTTTGGCCAGAGCCATCCACTCAGGTTATCTTTATTAAACTCTCTACCTTTTAACAGCAGGGTGCTCAATGCCTGTTCTTAAGTGACAGATTACTAATGAATGCCTGGGTTCCATTTTGTCCACAGTTAATTTACTGGTAACTTCCAATCACATGTACTGTAGAAATTAAGTTCTCATACTACATAGGTCAATAAAAAATAGCATATTGACCAAACCAGTTTCATAAACAGAGCAAGAGCACAAATATACATAATATTCTAGTCTTCCCAGGGAATAAATATTTGTTATGATGGGATTGTTAAGCCAGACCAAACCTCTAGTATGCCCTAAATTATGTATTGTGCAATTACATTTTATTGTGATGCGATTTGCATTTTTGGTTGTGTCAAATATACCAGCAATGTCAAATTTTTCATGCCCAGTTTGTGGAAAATTTCAGGAAGATACAACTTTGAGTCATTGGAACTTCTATATTGAATTACCTGCATGCCAAATTACATTACTCCTACAATTTACATGTACCCAGTAACACCAATGCCTCTATGCAATGCACATGACTAGAAGATTACCTGTGATGAAGAAAGTTATGTGAAACAACGGAGAAATAAATCTGAACAAGGTTGTATTACCCGCACCAGCAAGTTTTTGCAGCCATGCATGAATAGTACTGTTGCTTACTGCAAAGGACAAATTCAACAGCCACTTTACGTGACTGTACTTTTTGCAATCAAGCTTTTTTGCATTTTTCTTCCTAAAATTGTGTTGTTTTTTTTTGTAGTCTGCAAACTTGTGCACTTGTCTAACCTTTAAAAATTCTAGATATGATTTTGACAGACTTTATTATTAGTGTTTTATAGGAATACCCAAATACCACCACTTTAAAATGTTATTATTCTTTTCTCTTTTTTTGCAGGAATATCCAAAGAAGTCGTTTTTTGATCAGTTTACAGTAAGGTTTATGATGAAGGAAATATTGACCCAGCTGGCAGCGGTACAAAGTAGCATAGATACAGCAGTAGACCATGTTGAAGCTGATGCTCTGAAAGACAGGTGAAGACAAAATGAAGATAAAATGATGTGACCATTGATAACTATTCTTTTATCATTGTTCATTTTTATCATGTATGTCAAATTTTGATCTTGACCTGGAGTACTTTTCTTGTAAAGTGGTAGTACATGTTTTGGAGTCTTTGGATTACTAATTAGGTCTTGAAGAACTTGAAAACATTCCTACCTTCTTTAGGGCAACCTGCTCTATAAGAATGGTCATATTTTGGTGCCAAGCTAACATTGGTGGGTGCCCAAATAAAGAATTAGAAAGTAGAAATTGTTAGATTCATCTCACTTCACAGTTTGATGTTATTTTTCCCTTGTGGCTGTTAGTTGTTGGTGTTTGTCCATTGAACAGTGGTATGTCAGGCAATTAAAACATACGTGCAAAATGTTTCTTTTCTGCCTATATTTTGCTTTACAATGTGGGAGGATTGTCAAATTAACATCGTGGTAATGGAACCCATCGCAGTGTCTAACGTTTGTTGGTTCAACTTCAGAATGGGCCATATGGGCCATAAATTATTACATTGTGCAAAGTAATAGTTCTTCAACAGATTTAAAGGTACAGTGTTGAGGGTTTTCAGATTAGTACTATGGTAATAGCGTGCTTTTGACTGATCAGTGTTCTTAGGGACAAAATGGGGCCAAAACTTTTTTGGGACGTGATAAATTGTGGATGAAATTGTTTAAGACTAAATGACTACATTTTAGTTAAAATAATAATCGCACATGGAACCATAGTGCCCTTGGACTCTTTGTTTTGTTCAAAACATATTCTTGCCTAGGAAGAAGCAAAATGATACAAAGTATCATGCATTTCAATACTATATCACTTGGTCGACTCTTTTTCCTTGTGGTCCCTGTTCAGAGAGCCTCAGACAGTTTCATTAGATGCCTCTGATACTACCACCAGTAAAGCCGGGTGGATTCGGCGGAGGGTCAGAAGACAACTGTCCACACAGACTAGTATGCCAATGGGAGGTGAGTCTCTTCACTGTACAAAGGTTGATATGCAGTTGGTAATTTCACCCAAGGTGCAAAAGCGCTGAATCACAGAACTTGTCCCTATATTAGGATTTGAAGGTTTGAAGTATGCCAATGGGAGGTGAGTCTCTTATATAAACTGTCAGAGGTGAGGACTTCATTTTAAAGCAGCATGAGTGGTCGCATGGGAACTCTGTAGAAACCATTCTTGATTCCTTGCTAAAGGTAGGCAAGGAATCTGTGTGGTCATGATGGTGTGTGGGTGTATATGTGTTCGTGTGTGATGCCTTGGCTTGTAAACACGATATCTCAAGAAGGGAAGGTGCCTGAACTTCAAATTTGGGGTGCGGGAGTGAGGTAGTCCATTGTGATGAGATGATCCCTAATGATTTTTATGGAGGTCAAAGGTCATATGAGGTCACCAAAGCATGAAGTAGGAAAACCTACTAAGAGAGATATCTCAGCAACTGAATGTTGGTGGAACTTCATACTAGTCTCATTGATAGCCATTTAGGAATAGATAAGTTGTCATTTTCAAAGGTTGTGTGAGGTCAATAGCACTCATACTTTGAAAACCTTGTAAACACAGTATCTCAATAAGGGAAAGTTGCTGGAACTTCAAAGGTGATGTGTTGGTTGTCTGTTGTACAGTAAGTATGTGATTCCTACTCTTTTCTATGAAGATCAAAGGTCATTTGAGGTCACCAGAGGTTACAGTCTGAAAACTTTTAAAGAAAGCTATCTCAGCAATTGAATATGTTGTAAGAACTGTAAACTCTGTGTGTAGATAGTCCATCGTAAGTAGATGGTCCCTACTGTTTTTCATGCAGATCAAAGGTCATTTGAGGTCCCTAGAGAGGTATGGAAGCCAATTAAGGAACATATCTCTGCAACAGAATGTAGCTGGATCTTCTAGCTGTTAACACTGGTAGACTTTGATGAACTCTGTCATTTCTTATGGAGGTCAAAGGTCATTTTGAAATCAGTAGAGATTATAATTTGTATAACTTGTAGACATGGTATTCCACAAAGAGTAACTGTTTGAACTTTAAAATTGGTATGTATTGTCCTTTGTTTTCCGCGAATATTGGTGAGGAATCTCAAAGTCATTCGACTTCTGGTTATGTGATCAGTATTAAACAAATGTGGAGATACTGTCACTGTAACCAGCCACTAAATACTGTACAGCTTTTAAAATGTTTCATTGCCATCATTTTTTAACCAATATTTTTTATTTTTTTAAATTTCAAGAACATGTACTTGTAATAAGATAGATGGGGGCAGGGAGGTTTTGTTACTTGTGCTGGTTTTGAATAACTAATTGGTATGATGTATGTTACGATATTTTGGTTTGTCTCCGGAGCGATAAATGTAACTCGAAACTGTTCTTCTCTGTCCATATTGTCACTCTTTGGACATGGTGCCAATGGTATTCACATTAAAGATGTAGGGTTAGTAGAATTGGATAGTACTTCTTCTAACTTTAAACGTGGTTTGACAGAACTGCTCATGCCGTAGATAAGCTCGTGTCTTTGTCATGTTCGGAGTGAGTAGTGTTTGGTGGTACACTACTGAGCTATTTTAGATGTATTAACAGAAATAGTTTGGTTGTTTCAATAGAAGACTACAGGGATTGATAAACAAGTATATGCACTTCTAAAAAGTCTACTTTTAACATCTTTAGTTTGATAAAATTGATCATGTTTCAGCAGACTGGAAATTATAAATAAACAATTGAGCTGGTTACATTCTTGTCTTATAATTGTGTGATTCTAATTGTCACATTTCACAGAGTGTAAATGACCTTTGACCCACAATCATATTGGAAACATTAATGTATCTTAGTGTTGGCTGTGTTGACCCAAAAGATTTTCCATTTTCAGGTAGGAAACTGTCTTTCAGAGTTAGGGACTATTTATGAGAAAATATGGAACAAAGGTGACTACATTAAAAGACCTTTCAAAATTAGGGATAGGGTGGGCAATAAAGAAGTTTCTTAGTACATGTTGATTTGTAACCCAGAGATCTGGTGACATTTAATCCAGTGTAAAGCATCCGGTATCCTGGTGCCAGACTGATGATGTTGGGACCTTGCTCTAAAATTTGCCACACGGATCTGAAGTTTCACTAACATACATCGTACTTTCAACAAAATTCAGAATGTACAACTAACATCACTTCATAGCCATACTTGTGCGTAAGATGCATGCTAACCTGCGAAGGATAGTGTTGTGTTATGACCTCACAAAAAGTTTGTAGCCTAACAAAAGTAACATTGTCAGATCCACCTGCGTGACTGTGGAATGTGTGTACCCGTGTTCAAAGTTTGGAGCTTGTGCAAACACTAATTTTATCTCTCTTGTTGGCATAACAACCAAAACAACCAACTTTCTGTTTGTATGACAGTACCTTGACAATTCCCTGTCATTTCCTGTTTGTCTAAGCTGCGATGCTTTTTGTCTGCAAAGTATGTTTGATTTATTCTCAGTATTTTGAACCTCTTTTTCGTAGGACTGACGGAGCAGGTGGATCGTTTGAAGGCCCTGATTGATGATCTCCAGACAAAGGTGAAGATTGACCCTGTTGATGAGGAGCAGGTCTCTGCAGAGGACGATAATCTGGTAATGTTAGATTGAAGACAAGATTTTACTTTTTTGCAAGTTTTGATATCCATTTTGGTTTTGATGAAATCGTAACCTTTGTAATCATACGGGTGTGTGTATGTATGGGTCTGTGTATGTTTGTGACTCCTACCTTGTAAACATGATATCTCAAGAAGGTAAGCTTGTGCTGACCTCGTATGTGGTATGTGGTTGTATCATGTTGATTATAAGATGCGTATTGTTTTTGGTGGAGTCAAAGGTCATTTGGGATCAACAGGGGTCAAATAGTGGTAACATTGTATACACAATATCTCAAGAAGGGAAGCCTGTACAGATCTAATATTTCATATGTGGGTGTACCTTACTGAGTGCAAGAAGTCTTTTCTGATTGGTGGAGGTCAAAGGTCATCTGGAGTCAACTTGGATCAAATAGTAAAAATATTGTAAACATGATATCTCGAGAAAGCTAGCTTGTAGAGAGCTCTTTTTTGGTGTGAAGAGGTACCTTACTGAGTACAAATGAAAATTTTTTTTTTATGAAGGTCAAAGGTCATTTGAGCTCAACAAGCATCAAGTCAAGATGGCCCCTTTAAACACAATTTCTCAAGAAGGGAAGCTTGCACTGATGTGATATTTGTTATGTAGGGAAGCTCTTGGATACATCTCTGCACTATGCATCTGTGTATGTTCAGATGAATACCTACAGTATCTGTCATCAACTTAGGTCAGCTTATGTCATTGTGCATCTCAATTTGTGATATGATAAATTATTGTAACATTAAATTTACCAGGTGTCTTAAACTTTTAATTACACTAACACTGTAGTATGTCAAATTCATGGAAATGAAATCATCAAAACCACAATGCATTTGTCCATTCTGGTCTCTTCCGTTGTCTAGATTGGACTTGATTTCCATTTTGTAGAGAAATTTTCCATTTTGGAAAGCTTGACTTCCATACCATAATCTGATGGAACACAAAGATTTTGTTGTCTGTTTACATTTTTGTTGTTGTTATAGTCTTGGATCACACTTAAAGGGAAATAGGGTGTTTAGAATACACCAACTTGACATACAAAAGAAAAAAGCGGTAATCATTGTTAAACCTTTCAGTCTCATCAATAAACATCTACCAAAGCTTCATCTCCTCAAAACATTATGCATGTGATGAGTAATGGAAGATGCATCATTTGAATTTTGAAAAGTTTGGGTGAACAAATTAGTGTTGAGCAACACATAACTGAATTTCTATCTGTGAGTAGCTAATTTCTTGAGGCGAAGGCTACTGTCCTTCCTTAATTTGAAAAATCTATCATTCTTCATCTGCAAACATTGGTTTCAAAAATACGGATGTCTTGTCTAAAACAAACGCCCTATTTCCCTGTAAATGATGTGATATTCATTTCAAAATGATGGAAAAATACTGAAATTGCTATGCATTTGAACACTTTCAACTTTTCACTTGACTTTTAGCTCATACCAGCTAGCTGATGTGAGCTATTGTAATGGTGCGGCACCGCTCTGTCCGTCCATCCGTCCGTCTGTCCGTCTGTCTGTCCATCCATCCATCCCTCCCTCAATCCCTCCCTCCCTGTATTTCCATAAATCTCAATACAATGTGCCATAGGTGGTGGACCATTTGCAGTGTTCACAAATGGTTGGTCTGAGGTCCCATGTGGGGCCCTATGGCCCATGTTATAAAACTCTATCAACTGTTTCCTTTCTTGCATACTCTCTTGTACAATGTTGATGGTTTTTCACAATAAAACTCTATTAGTGATAACTTCAGAGTGTTCAGAGATTTTTAGTCCATGACTTTTTTTTGGTTTTCCACAAAACTGTTAAATCTTGTCTTCATTTAGGATATTGCAGACATTTTCCACTTTTCTTTTAGAGAATTGACTATGTTCATCAGGGCTTTTAATCCTGATCTGATCTTCTGCTTGTTACTTTAACGATTGTCGTATTGCCCTTCAGAGGGCATTAGGGTTTTTCAAGACCAGTTACTTGCTTAGCTTCTTGTTTAGTGTATCAGCATTACAGATTTTAACACATTCTTTGTGCCCAGCGTGTTGCCACAACTTGTGATAATTTGAATGACTTTATTGTGGAGGAACCAGACAAGGTCATTGCTTTAATTAAAGAGGACACCATACGGCTCCAAGGTATCGCCCCGATGTCAATTTCAGTTTGGTTCTGTTTCTCTGACAGGTTACCATCATGAGTTGTAAAATGGACGTGTCAGAAGAACATTCGTCAGCCTTCCGGGGTCACTTGAGGAACTACATAGAGACTAGTGGAGATGAACCTGGCTGCATCAGGTAATCTTGAAATGAAAATTTAGTCTGTCATATCTGCAAGTGCGGGAGTATGTCCACAGTTCCATATTAATCACTCTGATAAGCTGAGCAGGTCATTCTGCTGATAGTCATAATCATCGAGCACTCTCCAATAAATTGTAGAATGCTTTTGGAATCTGATTAAGCGGTGTTCAAAATCCAAAATGCCATATCTCGACAACGAAAACTAAATTACAAGCTACTGTATTTTCTCATCCAAAATATCACAAATTGTGGATTTTTCCAGAGAGTTGTGGTTGTTCACGTATCGATCTTAAGCGGTGACACATCTTGTGCTCTGGACTGTGCGGCGGCATTCCACCGCAGCTAGCCCTACGTATCCTCTTTTTGAAACATTTCCAGCATTATTCACCATTTGTATGCAAGATCCGTGATGAAATTTTCCTATGAAACATTTTGAAAATGTTCCATTATTTTCCAGTATTTCAGTCCGATCCGTGAAGGATGGCGACCTGTACACCGTATATGAAATCTGGGATTCCCCTGGAAGTGCAGAACGGTGAGTGGTAATTAACCTGCTAAAATATTCAATGCTCACTTGGGGGGACTACAACATTTTTCCAGTCCAGAACTCGCAGCCTACTGCAGCGACTTTGAAGCTACTGGCAACTATCTCTCAGTATATGGTTTAATGATATCATAACTGCAACTTTACACATGTTTTATTTTGAGCAGTAAGTATTGTATAGACAATGGAGAGCCTCATACAGTATTGGTGGATAAGGATTGGGCTTTGTGCTAGTAATGTGACTTGTCAGACATAGGCTAGGCCTAATCGGGAAACAAAAAATGTGAAAAGTAACACTAGGCCTAATTGGGAAACAAGAAATGTGAAACTTGCAAAAACTCCCAAAAAAAAAATTGTCATGTAGTTTTTCTTTTCATAGTTTAAAAAATTCCAAAAGAGTGGTGACTCCAAGGAAAGTGGAGTCCAGTGGCGACTCGTGGTCAGGAGTCTCCACTCTGAAGTAGTGTCGAGTAAAGTCGCCCAAGACTACTGCAAAGCTGAACAAACTGAATCTTACCATGGGAGATGATTTGCACAGACTTCCCTATCCCATCATGAAAGTGTCGTTATGGTTACACCAACGTGCAAGAGAGGTGCTTGATCTTGATCAAACCTTGTGATATGATGTTTGATTCCATTAGTACATCACATCCTATCACATCAAATACATGTACCATGTAGGTAGCCTACATGATTCTTTTGAGTCTTTTGTCAGTGATTGTGATAATCTGTCACAACATAGAAACATTTTTGGCTCGGTTTTCCTTTTTCATCATCATTGTTACACCCAAAATTATCTCCTCTTCCTGATAACTTCATTTTGCATTAGAAAGAATTTCTCTTATTTTATTTGTATTAAATGCACTACTTCCATTCTCATTTTTGCAGTCACATGACATCTGCAAGTTTCAAGACATTCAAAGAAAATTGTTCTGGCCTCTTAACCAAAGAAGAAGAATGCAGGTCATTTAACATTCCTGGTAAGTTGATGACATAACTGTTCATTTTAATGTGAATATCTCAGTCACAAAGCTAACGTTTAAATCTTTGTTGTAGGAAATTGGCATTTAATCTGATTTCCAAACATACATTGCACAGGAAACACCTTTTTAGTTATCACTGTTAGTTCTCATTCCTACGATGGGACAAAAATTCAGTCGACCCATGACCTGCTAAGAAGACAGTTAACACCAAAATGTAATTTTTAAAATGTGAATACCGTATTTACCCTGGATGAATACCGTAGGGGTGTGAAGTTTCGGTGAACGGGGCACTAAATACGGTTCAATTCACCAGCAGAGAAGTGCACCTTAAAGTTTGGAATGCTCAATATGATCTACCAGTTTGTGTCCGTAAACATTGGTTTTCTAAATATTTGTTTTTCTGGAAATGAACACAATTTCTCCCTTTAAAATCAGTGTCACAAAAGTGTACACAGATACGGTATGTCAAAGGGTGATTTGACGTCATATTTTTAGGGGCAGGATTTTAGACTTGAGATTTTGTTACAATGAAGCAGGACTATCACCTTTTCATTTTACTCTGTTGGTTTCTGTGTTACTTTTCATTTTTGATTCCTTGCCGAAGGGGGGCAAGGAATCTTTGCGATAGTGATTCGGTGTGTGTGCATGCATATGTGTGTGTGTGTGTATGTATGTGTGTGAGCAAAATCTTGTGAACACTCTAGCTTTTGAAGGGAAAGTGCAAGGTGGGTCAAAGTTTGTGTGTTGATAGAACATATGAAGATCTCAGCTGTGATTGTTTTTGGTGAAGGTCAAAGGTCATCTGAGGTCACCATAAGGCAGAATGTGTACAAACTATGTTTGCAGTATCTCAGAAACGACAAGTTGCATCATTTTCAAACTTGGGTGGTATGTACTGCCCTGCAAGTGAGATTGTGAGGGTATTCTTGTAGGTCAAAGGTCATCTGGGGTCATCAGAAGTCATAATGTGAAAAGCTTGTGAACACTCACTGCACATTGCACAAACTTTGACCTTCGAGGGTATGTAGGACTTTCTAAGTAAATAAGGTGAGGGTGTGTCTTGTGATCAGAGGTCATGTGGGGTCATCAGAGGTCGTAACATGAAAAAAACTTGTAAACACACTATTTACAAAGGAGGAGATAATTTCAATATTTACAAAGGGGAGACAATTTCACACTTTAAAGTTGTTCTTTTTAGAAGGAGTATATAAATATAATTACTGGTTTAAGTTTTGATGTGGGTCAAAGGTCATCTGAGGTCCTTGAGTACAAAGTGTTAAGACCTTTGCTGATGTTTCTCTCCTTCTGTCTTTTCCTATGGGTGGAAGGTATTTGAGCTCCCTTCCAAGCAAAGACTAGCAATGCTTGCACATTTAGGAAGTTCCAATTTGAAAACTTTTACCTGTCAGTTAGGTAATAAAGTGTAGTTGCTGTACCAATTTCACAAGTCTTTGACATATAATGATGAAACTACATCTATGGATCTTCAGCTGGCATCATGCTGGTTTCTGGTAAAATACTGTATGTCTGAAAGCATCTGTAAAGTATCTAAAAGCCCAGTATGGTTAAGTTCTGCAGGTACAATACACCTTTGAGTTTCTATTTAGTCCTCAATTCAGCTGTACAGTATTTGGTATCATGCTTCTTTTATTTATTACTCTTGTTTTGACAGTTAAAAGTGCTCACTTAGTTTTCAAAGCCATAATTGGCTTTTAATTCCACCTGAGACATTTGTTTGGTCTGAAAATGGTGATTGACCATTGACCTCTGTGGAAAATGGGAGAAAGGTTGACCCTTATCTTTCTCAGAGGAATCATTATCTGAGATACAGCGCTCCTTCTGTCATCAAACAATGTAGAATAGATTTGTTTTCTGAAGTGGAGACAGTTGCACATGGAAGATTTCTGTTAGGGAAAAGTCTTATTCTGCAATAGAAATAAATAAGTTATTACTTGGTCATATGGTGGGGTAGATGGAGGAATTTATGTAGTTTATATAATTGGCAGTCATTTCAACTGTCATATGAGTATATCTCTTGTTCCTGGGAAATTCGTACTGTACCTAGGCTACCACTGTGCAGGCTGGAGAATTCTTGGCCACCAGTGTTATCTTACATTACATGCATACAGCAGGTATTGGAAAATGGTGTGCAGTATTAATGGCGTCATCTGGTATATCCTGTGGTTACTACAGTAAACTGCAACTTGAAAAAAAATTAATGGAAGTGCATGTATTAGTGGCAAGGAATCACTAAGCCTCTTGGCTTTCTTGTCTCTCACAAAACTCAATTTTAAATGAAAAAAAAAAAAACATTCACTGTGATTTTCCTGAGGTATGCACAAGACCTGAAACAGTGTGTTTGTACTAATGTATAAATGTTACTTCATGTAGGTAAATGTACCTCTACCAGCATTGAAGTATCATAGTAGATATCATATTATCATTTCAAAGTAGCTATAATGTTTCTTTTAACTATACCCAGGGTTGTTCGGTTTAAACCAGGGTGGTTTAAACCGGTTAAAACCTGGTTTGAACCAGGCAGTTTTGACCACCTATTACCGGTCAAAACTGGTCAAAACCCCTACAGTGTTTAAATCAAGTCAACTTAAATTGAATTTAAAGAAAAAACATGCCAGTTACTCATGTACCAAATAGTTGATTCAATTTCACAAAGATTCAGAAGACAAATTAGTCCCATGGGTTCTATTGAAGGCTTCTCTCTCATTTGCCCCTTCAGTCTCAAAAGTCAAAACATCTAAAAATCAACACTCTTCCTGTCTTGCAGTTGTAAAATTATTTCATTGGCTTGATACAGTTACACTACAAACTCTGACACAGGATTCTTATGAACTTAAAGATAACCATAAATGTAAATTGTGTATGTGTGCACTAGTTAGATGCTGACTGTCAAGTGTTTCCTATAGATTAAGCCCTGTTGACCCATGCACACTGTACCTAGGGTCCAAGTGAATACAATGAAACCCTTGCCTATGTATTGTGCACTAATGAGATACATGTCCTAATAACACTGACAAAATCCTATAACCTCATTTGTACCCAACAATGGTGTTACCAACAGTTTATCAGAGCATATAATTGTTATGGTGGAGATCGATAAACTGTAAGGTTAAGTCTAGTAAACTTCATAACATAGTGTTGAATTGTCTTGCTAAGAATGAAGAAGTGCTGTAAACAGCCATGTTTGCTGCTACAAATTTTATGGGGCACAAGGTAGGCCTATTTGCTAAATAACGACGTGGCTTCCGTGACACATGTAACAATTACTCACAGTCTCTAACAGCACAAATTAACAGCACAGACTGTATTTGACCCAACAATGTCAGGTGTTGAATTTCTTTTATCTTTTCAAATTTTTCCAACAATCAATAGAATAGTTAATTCATAATTATTTCGGGCAAAAAAATAACATTTTCAATCAAACAAATTTAATTCAATCTTTTAAAGCCTTCTGATCATTCAAGGTCACATGATTTGATATGTGCTCATGGGTTGTGACTTAAACACTTTGTCTAACAGAAGGTTATGGGTTTTTACCAGTTTTGACTGGTTTAAACCTACCATTTGACCGGTTTAAACCAGGTTTAAACCGCTTTGTGGTCAAAACCAGTTTTGACCACTTATATAACAACACTGATAGTCTATACCCTGTGTGACATCACATGTCTGAATTCTATTTTGTAAACTTTAAATAAACCAAATTGATCTCAGTATGATCCATATCATGTGTTCTATTGAAACGTTTTTGAAAAAAAAATGTTGATCGACTGCTTCTTTTCTTTTATTTTCCCCAGAAAAATGGATGCCAGGAACAGAAGGCTAAAATTTGATTTCAGAGAAACAGATCTGATTAAAAATTACAATCATTGTTTTTTGTTTTTTTTATCATAGTCTTTTAAGTTTCCAAGAAGGGGAAGAAAACACAATTTGCACAAATCAATTTGGAGGTCACTGCAAGTCCGACATGTCAGATTGAGGTATCTTTGTGTAAACTATCTTTTTGTAAACTATATCTCCAACTCAAGTTGTAAAAACATCTGGTTACCATGGTAATGCAGATGATTCATCATAATAGTCTTTGAGACCAAAAATGCAATAATTTTCCAAGATAAAATTGATCCTCAGGTTCTGGAATTTGACATTTTCTTTGATTTCATCGCAGATTGACACCAACGTTTAAGTTGACATTGCATTTGTAATTGAGAGACTTCGTGTAAATTCCTTGTTTGAACAGAGCTAGAGCACAGGATTGTTCTATATAGCATGCTTGTGAAATAACTGAAAATTATCCATTATTTCAGAAGGAAATTTTACATGGCATGTATTCAAACCGTTTCTAACGCATGTGGTTTCGCCAGGGACAGCTTTATGTCTCTGACATTCGAGATTGGTCTCTTTTCATTACGGACATGATGAATTATTGGCCTTTTAATGAAACGGTCATTGAAACATTCACTTATTTGATAAATTCCTAAACTTTGAAACAACCAAAAAAGTATTACAAGTTTTGCAAAGATTCTTATATTCCTATTGATGTTTTATTTTACCTTTACTTTCTTTGTCTTTCTAATGCAATTTTCTTTCTTCATTTTTATAATGGTATAATGCTTTGAGAAAATCACCAATCTTGAAGTACCCAGAAGTGTGCCAGTGAAAGGCGATATTACTGATCCTCAGTCACTTGTACATATGCAAAAGATAAAACATTAAAAACATCATTGAAGAGCCCTGAGACTAACTGAAATGTTTATCATACTCTCAATGTCTGTGCATTTGTCCGAATATTTAATTCATTTCGATATTTGGTGGTATGTTTTAGAGTGTATAGTGATACTATCCTTTTTGTGTATGGGTTGAATATTATAGCACTATACTATATGACCCAACACATCTAGTATTACAGAAGTCATTGTAGTTTACTTCCAGCGTTCAAAGTAATTGGTATCACATCGCAAAAAGAGATGGTACTTTCTTGCACTTGCAATGTACTTCTAAAAATTCACAGCAATGGCAGAGGTACAGCCCTGTATTTGACAAATTATAGGAAAAATTGCAATAAAGTAACTACACCTGACACATGCCTTTTTTAGAAATGGACTAATTGTTTAGAAAGTAATCTTAAAGAAAACATGCAAATCAGGAGCTATGAAACCATCCATATTTGGCCACATAATGGCATGCACAGCCCTGTTCGAGGGCTAATTACAGATATGCAAAGATGACAAAATAGTAATCAATTCTTGTATTGATGATTGTGTATTTTACTATGCAATAAAATTGCACTGAATGTTTTACGCCACTGTTAAGCTCTTGTATTTGCATATTAAGTGTATAGAAACAAAAAATGCATCTACATGGTTCATGGTTTTGAAGGTGATGTGTTGTTGCAGTAGTTGTTATTTCATGCTAACAGTGTCCTTCAGGAATACTTTTGCAATTTCATCCTCTTATAATGATGGAAATTTATGTCATCAAATTTCATACAGAAAGGAAATTGCTCATCAAAACAAATGTGTGCATGTATTAACATCTTTCAGTTCCAAGTGAGTGGTAAAGCGTAACATTTATTGTGATTGAGAGTGAATATATCAAAATATATTGGAAAACATCGAAATAAATTGGGTGAAAATTTCTTTTTTTGTCATTGCCTTGTGGTTTTCAGTAATTTGCTGGTTGTACTGGATAAACACATCCCCCAAAAATCGAAGCAAGACAAGAGTTAAAGATAAGTGTTACCAACAAGGATAACTTGGCACAGGATGTTTATATGTATACTTTTGAAAGTACTGCATATGGCAAAATATTAAAATATGATAATTTGTCAAGAAAATCACACTGACATACCCAGAAAATCAAAGGACTATGGTGATTCCTTGCAATACTGAAGAACGAATTGCAACCTACACACCAATTCTGAGGTTTAAACACCCTTGATCAACCTTCCCTTCGTCAGATACCATGTTTACAAGCCAAGGCATCACATACACACATGCACATATCCATGCAAATATCCCTTTGGAAAGGATTAAAAAAAGTTTGAACATTGAAACATTTGAAAAATTGGCAATAAGAAGTTGAAAATTCTAATCCTTACCTCAGTGGCCAAATGATAAGAAATAAAAGTGATTTATAATTTCAAGGTTTGGCACCATATTTGGTCTTAACAAATCAGCTGTCACATTCTAGTTTTTTCTCCATTTTGCTATTACAAATTATAAAAAATGAAATATGAAAATTACGAAAAAAAAAAGGAAATGCACCATGGATCTGATTAAACTTGGTAATGGAAAACTGGCCATAAAAAAATCTCTGACTTGTCTGTAATGATAACATGCAATTATAGCTTGGAGAATTTTCTGGTGTTAAATAATCCCAACATGACACCATCTTTGACACCACAAATCAACTTGCACGGTCTTCCAAAATTCCTTTCCATCTGAGGTGTAAACACCTTTGGAAAGCATTGCATCCTTGAAGAAGGGTGGAGCTTGTTACTTATGATAAATCTTAGTTTAATGGCTTGTGGAAAAATCTTTCGCAGTGGAGCTGTGAGTGCAAACTTTGGGAAAAATCCAGCAGATTGTAGCCCTATCAAAGCACCTGAATCCTGGCTGTATAAATACTGTAAGTTACTTATAAAATTGCACAAATATATGACCACAATCATATGATACTGGCTTTCACTGAACCAATTTGTCAATAATTCTTGAAACAAATGATCCAATTTTACAATTTACAAGTAAAAAAAGTACTGGGTATTAGAAGTCACATTTTCTTATGATACGAAACCTGTGCTGAAAATGACCACTAACAGTGATTTATTATTGCACTCTTTGTTCAAATGGCTTACCTGTGCTGCCTCTAAAACATCAGGCATGTAAACTGAAATCCAGCATTAGAATACCATCACTGTTAATATAGTTTGATGACTTAAAAATCACTTCTTTTTTAACTTAAGTCTGTTTTTGACTAAGTCGAATGGATTCCGATGACAGCTAAAATACGAAGCAACAGCTACCATAGAAATGAAAAAGCCTCGGTCACACAAAAAAGGGAGAAAACAGTGTAAAAATAACGAAGATTTCAGCAGTTACAAGAACCACTAGTTGAGGAAGAAGATTTTTAGATCCTAACACCCTAAGTGTTTGAATATGTGCTTTACCACATTTCTTATGATTACTTTTAAGACTTTTTTTTACACTATTGATTACAATACTTTAGAATTTCAAATTGTTCTGTATCTCCCTTTGTCAATTGAATAGTGGTAAAGATGAATGATGCACAGTGACTTAATTTGTATCAAGTGAAAAATATCCTTTTATGGTCACCTATGTCCGACAGCTGAACGCTGGCAAGTTGAAACATCACACAAATTCAGAAAATGTTTACTTAAAGTAAGGCCTATTTCAGAAGTCAAATATTCAATGGCCATTCAATACCTTAAAGGAAAAATGGTCACAAAAATGCTAATATTCTAATATATGCTCTAGATTTCAAGTACTGGTCACAATATGATCATAGTCCTTTAACCTTTTTTGCTCTCTTTGCCATACTGACCTGGACATTACAACTAACTTAGACATACACAGATGACCTTTAATACAGTAGAAACCAACAAAGGAAAGCTTCACATTTGATCATTGTAAATAAAAACTGATCATCAAAGAAATCGAACATTCCTCATTATTTTGTTTGCTCGCATTTCCCAAAGAATGTTCCGCAAAACTTGATGTTGGATGTTGCAGCCACTGAAGGGAAGACAGGCCCCTATGTATACATATTTCACATTGCTATCAAGCCAGTGTACCGGTACTAAGATGCACGTATGCACCATTTTAACAACCAGGAATTGAAAATAAAGCATTTAAAGTACTAGAATGATCACATGGTAATCTGAATGCAATGCATTCCAAAATATTTCACAGATGGAACATGTTTCTTACATACTCTGAAGAATTCACCGTTGTCAAATGGTTTGATTGTTGAAGCCATAGACAAGAGAAGAACAGCACCTGCTTTTAGTTGGCATCTTATGAAACAACATAAATGACAGATTCTAAAACAAAGTGGTAAAGTTTCCATCCTTCACTCTACCTCTGCACAGCTCTCACCACAACCATTGGTCCCTCCCTCTTTTACACCTCTGCTCTGTGTCCATCCCTCCCCCCCTCTCTTCAACATTTCACTATCCTTCCACCCATGTGTCAATACAGATTCTTTCAAAACTAATAAAGCAAAATACTTAATTCTTTTCTTTCATTTCAATGTAATACATAATAATATTAAGTATAGAGTTGCTTTGTTGTCCTCAACAGAACACACTGTCTCAGACAATCAGAGTAAGAAGCAAGGTAAGGTTGCATTATCTTTTACACAGAGAGAGAGCGCTCACAATGTAACACTTGCTGATGTAAGACCGCAAAGGTTGGTGGCATTGTTGTCAAACCATCAATGTCTTTTAGTTCTTTTAGGCTGCTGGTATTCTTTTATTGCTCCGGTGATGTCGTGAATGACTCCCTGCTCCACCATTCTGACCATGGTCCTCGTCTCAAGGTTGACATTGTGAGTGGAGAACCCCTTCATCACGTCCATCGTGAGTCCGTCGTAGTAGTGCAGATGACTCTTTGGTTTATCGATGTCGTAACCGAACCCAGCTACGGACACCTCATCACACATCTTCAAGGCCATGGTTATTCCGATGAACCCCGTCGTCGGTACATTCTGGTACAGATTGATCGGAAACTGCAGTCACATTCAAGACGGCGACATGGCAATACAGTGTATCAACAAGGAACATTTCAAACAGCAAGTTACCATGACAATATGACAGTGAACAAATGGTGACTACAAGTTTATGAACAGATGCTAGATGTGGACCTGTGTTTTGGCCCCAATTTGTTTTCCCCCACCATCATACTGTACCTCATCTTAATTAGTGGTTTTACAAACTAGTTTCCAGTGCTACATGACAAAATTATAACTAACTGAGAGGGAAAAGTACGTAATAACTGGAAAAAAAGTAACTAATAACTGGATTGCGCTCTGTTTAAAGGAATGGGAGTCAGCTTCTGAAGATTCTTTATAATTGTCAAAGTGAAACAGGAACATTAATGCTGATCAATTTTAGTCAAATTCATTATGAAAGCAAGTACATTGTAGACTCTTAAGGATCTTCTGAGCTTAAAACTTTGTTCTGGTGTAGGATTTCTGAAATACTCGCATGTACTCATCCATCCTACCTGAAATCTTTAATCAGCTTCCACAGTTTGTCCAAGTAAGTTTTAGAGATTGGATGAGGTGGATTCATGTTAAACAGAAAAAACAAACTTTGGCAAATGGTTCTGCGTGGTAAATTTTGACCCTGTTTGCAAGTTTACACACCACAAATATAACCTCATCGGCTTTACATCGGACCAAGATTAATAAACACATTTACAGGATATCTTGCATGCAAGATGACCATGCTTTCTCCAACAACGAATACCTTGTTTTTGTTGTCGGCTTCAATCATATTCCCGATCAGCTTGGCCCCAACCTGCAGGACTTCAGGGTTAAGGAGTCTCAGTTCATCTGGTTTCTTGTAAACAGCTTTGGCAATCTTCTTCCAAAAGCCTTCCTCACTGTTCTGAGCCGAAATCAAAGTTAAAGAACATAGTTTCAATGGTATGAATTACCTCAAAGGCAGTGATTCTTATTTCTGACTCACAGAGTAATTGTTACATTAGAGATTAGAAAAGGCTGCTACAATCTCCCCATATTTTTTTTTTTTCTATTTCGGAACAGAAGGCAGGGATGCAAACAAAATTTTTCATATTATTAGTGCCTGAGAGACTTTGTTCATAAACTCCATAATACGGTTTGCTTTGATGCAAGAAACAGTACAATCAGTATATTGAAATTTTGTGAGAATTTTTTTATGCTTCCGAGACTGCATTTAGGCCAGTGAAACATAGATCTACGGTGTTTTGTTGTCTGTTATATTACACAAAACAATGGTAGTACTTTGTCTATCACGCACGAACATTGTTGACATGTTGTGAATCACTTTTACCTTTCCTCGGGTTTGTTTTCGATGGAGATGGGGTTATTTACGAACCCAAATTTTCTTTCCATTTTCATTTCGCTATAAAAATCTCACATTCTATGAATAAACAAGGCTAATCAACTTTGAACCTGTTCATTAACTGGGGAAATTGCACTCTCGGGGGTTAATGCTATTACTGGATGCACTTCATTGTTTCCACTAACCCCCGATCACGTGCCATGTTTCTACGGATGCTAACATCCTCTTCAGTATCCACAGATCAGCGGACATACCAGCTGCATCGAATGACTCCAAGAGACCCACACTGGTGATAAGGATGCTTTGATCTCACTGGCCTGCACCAGCATGCCTCTTGTCAAGACAAAGACTAAGTGAACGCCTGCACAAAGCCTGTGGGTTGTATGGTAATTTAAACAACTGTTTGCTTAGACAGGATTTACTATATGACATGGTTAATGCGTGAGTATTCACAGCAATTCAGAGAAGCAGAAGTTGAAAAACAAACCCCTACAACCAGGAAGACCTCATGGTGCTTTATCCTTCACAGTCCACCATTGATTAATATTTCATTATTGCTAAACCTCTCAATGTCTGTAAACTTATCTTTTTTGTCTGTTTTACTGAGATGAAATGAATGCTAGTTCCTTTTATGGACAATAAAGCTTCTTATATCTTATCTTAATGTCATTTGACTGTATTAATTTACTTCGACACATTGAAAGGAATACACAAAATACTCCTTACCATGATTTTGCCTTGGACAACTGTATGAAGCCACACCAGGTCTAGAGGTTTATACGCTACGATTACCAGCTGCCAATCTGGACCATAATTCTCTTTCTGTCTGAAAGCACTCTCCGGATATGCCAGACGAAGTGTCGTTCTCTTCCCTACATCTTTCTCAAAGTGTGCAACAGGGGCATCATTCATTCTGAAATCATAATCAGAGGGCCACAAAAATGTGTCTCAATATAAAGACAGAAAGAAGTTACAAGACACGGCCACTGTCAATGTATGCATCATTCCCCCTGTGGTTACAAAGTCTCAGTAATAGAGAACAAAATAAACAGTCAAATGTTGTTAAGAGAACATTCATTGACAAAATGTGTATCCTGGGTTGGTCTAAGAGTTGGTCGATTGGTCCCCATACAATTTCCCCTGACAAATTCCCTTACCCTCTCTTTAAACCGAACCCTTTTCCTCAGAGAATTGCCAGGAGGGGGAGGGGGTTGTCCCAGGTGGAATTCTCCAAGTTGGGAAATGCTTGGGTGGGAATTGTCCAGGGGAGGTTGCCCAAGGGGGAATTTTTTTAAAGAAAAGTGTCCAAGGGGAAATTGTCGACATCTTCTCCGTGAGTTGTGCGGTCGGTCATAGGTAAATATACTATCAGTGCAGTTTGTTCTCTAGCTCTGGATCAAGTCCATATATGGTCACCACCCAAAATGTTGGATAAAGAATTAAGCAATGTTATGGTTTCTAGTGTCTCTTGATTCTACTGCAAGATATTTTTAATGAGATAAAAATCATTGTCTTTGCCATGCTACAGGCGATCCTCACGGTCGATATCAAAGGTGTTAGGATCGTGGGGTCCATGCAGGGTCACTGGAAGGGGCTTTGTCCAAATCTTCATTCATGGTAGTACTAATGTCAGGATACACATCACGATGACCACAGTTATTGTCATAGCCTTGCTCATCCTCTGCCATGGTCAAGATCATCACCATTGTTAGTGTCATGATGATGCGGGATCACTGCAAGAAGTGTCCGTATCCAAACCTTCATGCAGAGTTGTCACTAACGCCACCTGGCATTAATGTCACGATCATAGATACATGTGGCCAATCATCAATATTTTAATCATAATGATGATGATGATGATGACGATGATGATGATGATGATGACGATGATCAAGAATCATGACAACAATCATGATATAATCAGCACCGTGCGAACATTGATCTATGTCCCTTGGTTACCATCCTTGATTTCTAAATCACCATGGCACCTATTATTACCCGTTTCTATCTCCGAGGCCACGCCACTGACTGATAGAATCACTAATTTCTGAATGTAATTACATACATGCACTGGATGCAAAGTGATGATCGGCATAATTGTCGAAGGCGGTACAATCATCATGTCAGCCAATAAAACATTCATGTGCCTAAACACGTTTCAGCCGTGTTTCCTTTTGTAACGCCACACTGTACGTCCCACAGCGAAAGATGATCGTTCCCAACTGGTCACTTCGTGTTCAACGTAATGTGTCAAAAAAAAAGGATTTTTACAATCTGCATCGTAGACACAGAAATCAAAGATGTCAACATCAAATCAAATCATTTCAAGCATGTTACTAACAGGCCTTAAAGGTTCAGAGCTATTGAACCATCAAAAAAATATTGTGGGTTTTAAAGTAGCACTCCTGAGAAACATGCAGAAACACATAGGAACTTTGAAGGAAAATGTAGTCGACCCAAGGTTTGTAAACATGTCATTCAAAAAGTTTTCAAAATAGTACCACAATTCAGTACCACATCCACTGTGTCTTGATTTCTTTCTCTTATTTGTAAAACTGTTTAACAACTCCAATATCAATGGAAGGCAGACTTCCTTTCGGGACATCTGAGAAACAGACATTGGATGGGTGCCACACCATCCAAAAAATAAGTACCAAAAGAAGATAACAATGTAGTTAAAGCATGAGGATAGGCTGAAATGTGACAAACTGAAATCAAAGGAATTTTTTTAAAAATGTTAGGAATACCAGATCACTTCAGTGGCTGCATAATGCTGACCCAAGCTTCATATAGTATCAACACAAGTTTCACATCAAATGCCCATCAGTACTGACCTATACTGCAGGATTGTAGTTGAGGCTGGTCTCAGCCTCAACTTCTCAGGTTTTGGGTAGCCTTGAGGCTTTTATACATGTGTTACAAGCCTCTGTTCAAGGCCGGTCTCAGCCTCGGACTGCCCAGACTTTACCACAACACTGCTATACTGTGTCATATAAAAAGAATTATTATGACAAGGATCAGATTAAATGCTCACCTGATAATTACATCAAAATTATCGATGACATCTCCTAGCAACGAGTTTTTCATTATTCCGCTGTTTCCTACGACCACACATCGTAGGCAGGACTTTCTGTTTGATAAGATTGATGATTAAAAATTACACTGCCGGTATACAAAAGTCATCATTTCAAATTGAAAAGTAGATCCACCATGAGATAAAGAAACCTAAAATAGTAGTTCTGTCAATCAAATGCTTACATCTTTATTGATTCCATGACTTTTAACCCTACAAGAAGAGCTCAATTGCACTAAGGTTCCCTGTATGAAGATTTTTTTAACTCAACTGCAGTTATTTAGTCTTAACCATTTATCACATCCCCAAAAGTTTGGGCTGGATTAGTCCATAAAAATGCTGATTAGCCAAATAGGTACTCCACTACCATAGTACTAATCTGGAAAACCCTCCACACTGTAATGTATAATCTGTTGAAGAACCATTGCCTCGCACAATGGAATAATTTATGGCCCGTAAGGCCCAACCTGAAGTTGGACCAAAATTAAATGTTGAGCACTGCAACAGGTTCTGCTACCGTAATGCTAATTTGACGCATAGTGTGATTCTGTCCCCAGTAGTCATGGGGCAAGATTTTTTTTTTTCACTCCAACAACCTTCACTGTGATAACATCTTTCCAGTTCATGGGCAATTAGGCAATAAACATCATCCCTAGCCTTCTCCCTACAGGGGTGAAATGGTGTGAAACTTTAGCTTCTAAGCTCTTACTTAAATTCCTTGTTCTCCTTCTCTTATCAGTTTGTTGTCTTTTTTCTGCACAGAAAGTGAGGAAATTTTAAGAGAGTTTACCATGATTAATTGAAAAGCATGCAGAACACAAACTAGGATGTAGACTATAAACATCCAGAAACAGCCCTACTTGTGTGTTGATGGAGTAACCAATATCCCAGCTAAGATTGCAGTGGTAATTGACCGAAGTTACTGGGCCAGCCCAAGCGTGTAATTTCTGCCTGAGGCAGTCAGTCTCTGTGTAAGTGGTGAAAGAATCCAGACCCGGAAATTCCCATACATAGGTTGGGTTCTCCACACAAAAATTCTGCCCCACGATTACAGGGACCAAAATCACCCTATGGATTCTTCAACATTGTAAGGCACAATATATGCAAAGAAGCATTTTGCATGATTTCATAAAATAGTCCATATGGCCCATATGGGACCAATTATTCAGAACAACCTGAAGGAACCACTAGCATAGTAGTAACATGACACAATTTCAACCTAATGCCATATAATCTGTAGGAGAAGAGGCACTTTTCATGATTTCTTAAAATAGTCCATTTGGACCTTGGACCCCAAAATCTTAAACACCCTGAAGACACCCTTACCATACTGTAATGCATCAATTTATCAAGTGCAAACTTTGTCCAAGCTTTATAACTTGAGACATTGTGTCAAAAAGGTGTTCAGAGTTTTGCCCTCAGTGCCCCCAGATGACCTTTGACCTCCAACAACAACAGTAGGGCACACCTTCTCAATATGGCAATTGGCAAACCTACATACCAAGTTTAACTTTCCGGTATTGAGTTATAGTGTAGCCAAACAAGTATCACAGACACACACACATGCACACAAACACACGCACACACATGCCAACCTGACAGCATAAGCCGTGTTCCCATTTGAGTGAGCGCGGTGGATCATGGTTTCATTGCATCGAGTGGTGTCGAATAACTTGATCCAGAACCGTGTTCCCATTTGAGTGAGCGCGGTAGATCAACATGTTATATGAACACATTGCGTAAGCATGAAAAGGTCACCAACGTTTACAAGTCGGATATCGCACACTAGCACTGTATCACAAAAATGTACATGTGCGCGTGTTGCTAACTGCATGCATACTACAACAGCAGCATAGTATTGGTCATATCATAATTTTGCAGCTTAGCACTAACTTTGTTCCCACTTCCACGACGTACTGAGGAGCGTGAGGTATTAACACATGTCAAGAAAGTCATTTGTTTTTTAATATGGAGGTAAACATTGCTGGTTTGGCAAGTTTGCTCGTGCTTCTATCTCAGTTAAGAGTTTATTACATCGAAGGCAGTTGACCACTTGACGAATGTTGCTCTTGTTGCACTCAAATGCCATTCGGCAGTTTATATACACTTTATATCAGGGGTTCAATTTATCGGTAAAAGAGCAGATGTAAGAAGAAATTGTTTTAAAAAGCAACATAAGGAAAATAAGTCAACGAACAGACCAAATTTCTTATAAATTATCAAGGCGCAACCTTAAAATCCGTACCATATGAATGTGCTCGCTAGTTCTTTTAATTATACCTGGTACCTTGTCCGATTGCTACCGATTCTAAATTAGTACCATTACCAGAATTGCAGTAACTTAGCCCCTTCTCGGTCAATCAGTAGCGAAATACAGGCAGAAAATGTGCGCTGTGCATGTACACTACACTACTGCACTATGGTGTATACACTTGCCCTACTAGCGACGTGCCCAGCAAGGCTTAAGTTAGAACTAATTACCCGCGTTTGCCACCGGAAAGCAAATGCATGCCGGGAAGGAATAAACCGGAGATCCAGAGTCACTTGATCTACCAATGTGTTCCCATTACGAACTTTGATCCAGAGCGGTCGATCTGATCTACCCCGATGGGTGCATCAAAATCGGTGGATCTTGATCTTGAGTGAGCGTTGTTGATCCGCGTTCCCATTAGAGTTTGATCTAGCGCGGTAGATCTTGATCCACTGTGCTCACTCAAATGGGAACACGCTATAGGTTCCTTTCGTAATGCAAGGAACCAAAAACAAACAAAGCAGTATCAAGTTGTTCCCTCTGTGAGACAGCCATTATTTATATAGTGAAGACATTGTAAAAGAAAAAACTTATACAGTAATCCCCTTTATTCCCCCCACCCCCCTTTTTCCCTGTCAACTTGGCAGTTATGGAAAGTCTTCTTCCTTTACCACTTAATATACATTCTGAAATCCGATGGTGTGGAAAATCATTAAACAGTGATGACCCTAATAAGATTACGGGAAAAACTTACGTATCTAACTCTGTGGGTAAACTCGATTGCTTCATGAATTGCAGTACGTGCATGACATGGGAATCTGGAACCAAATCACACAAAGGAAGAAACTTCATCATTGAACAGTGATCTTTAAAGTTACAGATGGAAAAAAAAATAAGATATACTGAAAGATGAAAACTAGCTGCACTGGGACAGGTTTTAAAGTTAGTGCAAATGCTGTTTAAACTGCCTTCAAGTAAATATAATAAATGCAAATGAGCAAGCACTTCGCCTCTATAGGTCAAAGTTCATCTTTATTAAACCCAAGAATATTTTGGCATAATAGCATTCAAATAAGATTTGGGACACAAACTCTTCACCAATTTTTCCAACTGATGATCTATCTATGACAGTTAATACAGATACGGCAATGATGATATAATACAGTATGGGTGGAATATTGAGGCATTGTCTGAACAATTTTGGGGGGGTAGTACATTATACCTTCAAAATATTCAATAATAAACATGCAGGGATGGGAGTGCAATGTCATTAAGCAATGTGGTTACTTCATCAGCAGTTTACCACAGTGTAATCTTTTGCATTAATTAATGTATGAATCCCCTAACTTACACAAAAGGTTTGAAAGGCACCCATGGATGGTATACACATTACAACCAGATATGAAATTAGTATTAAACTCACCAACATCCTTAAAGCCAAACGGTTGAGCATAATCCATCACCTTTGCATTTTTCAAGAATTTTTTGTCCACATAGAGTGGAAGACTTATCAAGTCTCTGGAATAGAAGCATACATGCAGCTCTGCTGATTATAATTCAAATGTATAACATTTCATGTCATTTATGCTAAACAGCACTACTTATATCTTTACTTTTTTTTTTCAAAGAAACAACTTAAAAAAAATATTCTATTCAGTGTCAAGTTGCCATCTTTTTTCTTGTTTGTTCCACAAAAATTCAAACAATATAGTTGTAGAATATACTATAGAGTAACAGCTACTTTAATACTGAATGTACAATGTATGCTGTTCAGTCTTCAGATATGGTTTTTGTACTAGCTATTTATGTGTCTGTGTTACAGTAGAAGAGACCTCAATACATGTATATACACAAAGGCAGTGAAAATCACAAGAATCTGCATTTCCACAATGTAATTTATAAGAAAAAGAAGAGATATAATCAATGAAGAGTTTGCTGAACTCAATTAAACAAGCTCAGATTTATGCAAGACACGTCAAATGGAAATAAGGCAATTGTTTTAGAGAAAAATAATTCACACTTTTAAAACCAATATTTATGGACACAGAATAATAGATCGTCCAAAAGACAGGAGGACAGGTGGCCTTCTTTACAAAAAATAAGTTTCTCACTGATAGAAATTCAGATAATTGTTGCTCAAGAATAAATTTGATCACCCAAACACTCAAAAATGCAAATAATGCATCAGCATTCAACCCATCTTTCTAATTCAGGCCTTGAAGGGCAGTTACTTCACGACACTACGTATCCACAAAAGTGTGGAGGAAGCCTAGCTGTGGCTTACATCTTACAACTTTACTTCAGACGACTACCGACTTCACAATTTGGTCACGCAAACATTCCAAAAATGCATTGGCCGTGACTCATCTTATGCATATTTTAAGTGCAGTAGAAGAAGCTTTTGGTGATGTCTATTTGTGAGACTGAATGGTTTAACAATGATTAAAGCTTTTTTACTTCGTATGCCATGAAGTTGCATTGTTAATGCCCTTTAAATCAGCCAGAAAAGGATCTTCTCTGGCACAAGTTCATCCGATTTCTGCTCTGTCAATAAAAAAGTTGTCCCATCTTTTAGACCCTCATAAAATGAATGCTTTTAAGAACAACAGGAAGGAAAAATACAAAACATCATTGTCAATCTTTTGCCAGTTTATAAATTTGCAAATGTCATATTTTTACAGGTCTGCCACTATTAACCTCTGGAAAAAAAAAATACACCTCTGTATTCTGTACAGCAAAGAAAACTTTGTAACATTTGTAAAACACAGAAGTCAAAAGACTGTGATTCCTTGCAAATATTCATGAAGAACATAGAACAACATGTACATACCAATTTTGAAATTCAAACACCTTATCCGTCAAGACGGCGTACCCCTACACTAACCTCTTTTGACCACTGTGTGTCCTAAGCAGCTTTATATGTTTTCACAATTTGATCTCTGGTAATCTCAAATAAAATTGGACCTCACCAAAATCAATGGGAATCATCTACTCACTATGACCAACCCAGTTGTCGGTATGACATTAGTCAAGATTACCCTTCTTGAGATAGCGTGTTTACAAGGTTTTCACATTTTGACCTCTGGTGACCTCAAAGGACATTGACCTCTACCAAAAAGGATAGGGATTATCTACTTAATATGAACAACCCACACATCAACTAAGAGATTAGTCACAATTACCATCCTTGAGATATTGTATTTCAGAGGTTCTCACAGTTTGACCTCTGTTGACCTCAAATGACTTTTGGCCTTCACCAAAAACAACAGGGACCATCTACGTACTATGACCAACCCACACTGAGTATGACATTAGTCAAGATTACCATTCTTGAAATATCGTGTTTACCACGTTTTCAATTTTGACCTCTGGTGACCTCAAACGACCTTTGACCTCTACCAAAAATAGTGGGGATAATCTGCTTAATATGAGCAACGTAGTGTGAGCAACTGTAAGGACCAAAAATAAGCAAGTTCGTACTCACATGTCTCCAAAGAAGTTTCTGAGTCGATTTCTACTCTTGCTAGGTGTACATTGAGGGTTAAGAGAAAGCATATCAGTTCTGAAAGAAAAGGATGATCGCATATACTTTGGAATCAATTTTGATTAAAACATTAATTATAAGGAATTAATAGAAATATCATAAAAGGCAGATAAGCATTGCATTCCTGCAACTTTCTCCACATTGATGTGTTGTAACAAAATGTAGAATTTAGTGGTTGCATATCGCACAGGAAAACATAAGAAATGCAGTGTTTGTAGTGATACTCTCCTGTTATTGTAACAACTATCTACATCTACATTGTATGTATACACAATGACAGAAAAATACAGCAACTGCAGGACTGATCCTTGATCACAGCTTAAAGCAGATGGTGCCAAGTTTCCCTCATGTCGTGAAATTAGCTGGTGCAAATTATAGAGGAGATGGAATTTAGACAGTGGATGATATATAATCTTTAAAACTTGTAGTGTCTACATAATTATGACATAGCCATGACAACCAGATAGTTTCTTCCCACCACTGGTGAACTTTCTTGACTGCTTTGCACATTGTCTTCATTATCACGACAGGGTCGGGTTAGTTTATCATAGCAATAGTCCGACTAGTTGTTTATCTCCACTTGGGTCCTAAACATCCTCTTTTCCTAACTATCAGGCTTTCATCAGGCCCTCTCACCTGTACATGTCACCAGCCATTCTCCTACATTCAGTGGCACTGCCATGTACTATATGCTGTCAAGTTTGGGGTTTATTGTATCCTACAAATTAAGCTACCTTATGCCTTAGGCACATTGCTGGGGCAGTTGTTGGTATACTGTGAGTTTAAAGGCTGTCGATATCCACAAAAAAATAGTTCGGAAAAAGTTCGGAAGGTGGGAGCTAGGCTCCTTCCCTGCAAGGAAATTTCCTTGGAGAAAAATTTGGCACATGAGGGAAATGCAACTTTCGTTTGTACAGAAATTTTATAGGCAACTGTGGAAAATATGGACATCCCTTCCAGGAAATAAACATTTTTTTCCATAACTGGTCAATACCAATACCTGTTTATGGGAAAGGAGCGATTCACAGCGATGTGAAATGATTCCACTTTATTCTTTCGTTTGACCTTCCTGGGAGCTGAAATGGAACAATGAAGACTATAGTTGTTTGAAGCATCAGAAGAATAGTGCCGGAAAATCTGCCACCGGTATTCATCAATTTCACAACTTTTCTCACATAAATCTGTACATGGCATTATTGGGCCTGGTACAGCAAACCTTCATGTGACCCAAAGAGATACAATCCTCACCATCACGATTCACAGAGTAAGAGGTTCCAGCCTCATCTTTAACTGCATGGTCTTTCTGAAAGGCCTGCCTCCTATACAGTGTGTACATCATCACGTCCAGTAATAGCAAAAGGGAACAAGTAACGATGATGGATAGCAGACATTTTTTAACATTCATGTTCTTCTTCTAGTTGATGAAACAGCTTCTAACATCTACAAGAAAGGAAATAAAACACAAAATTTCAATGTTATGTGCAGGGAATTGGTTAACAGTGATTCATACAAATAGAGTCCTAGATATAACACTAGATGGAAAAAATAAATTGGAACAAAATTATGTAAAAACTAGAAGAAAAAAAACAACTTTGTATATCAACTGCAGGAGCCAAACTTTGGAACTCACTTGATAACAAACTTAAAAATTGCAAGACTTTGAATAGTTTTAAAAGTAAGCACTAGCAACAATTATCAGCTTTAACTATTGTTTATAAATGTTGTGTTAATAAAACGAAGTTTGATGCATAACGCTTTGGAGTATTGTCATGACTATATTATTATGCAATTGTCTCCTTGTGTAAAATATGTGTTACTATTATTTCATTCCTTTATTTTTCGTTTTTTCGTGTTATAGGGGAAACAATTTATAAGTATGGAACTTTTGTTTTCTCCTTTTCTGGCATTTACTTTTTGATTGTATGATCTTTACTGTTTATATTCAATACTTTGGTGAAAACAAATTGTTTAACTCATTCATGTCTACAGACAATGAAAGCAACTGCCAGTGCACAAGGAAAAGTATTTGAAAGCAATTAAGAAAACATTAATTTAAAAACTGAAAGGAGAAAGTACAAATGAACACCACAGGAGGACTGTGACATTAGCACACATGTATTCTCTATAATCATATCTATTGTAGCTGCTAAGTATAATCACCAGGGACGAAACTGCAGCTCCCTGGAACCCCATCATAACAATTTTATAGTTTTCATTGCCATGGCAACAACCCTAGTATAGAAATTCTGCAGCTATGTTAAAGTGAACATTTTACATGCACAAATAATACTGAGCTTCTCCTGGCTACATAGTGTAAATGATATGTATCGCAATAGCATCCATTCAAATGATCACAGACTTAACAAACCTCATTGATTCATTGATTGAGTGTTACTAGCACACATCACTTGCATTCTAATCAAAAATATAAAATTGTACTACATGTCATTACTGTAGTACAACATTAAAGAGTACACTCACCTAGACATAGGCACGGATCACTACATCCAGCATCTACACTAAGTCACCAAGTTGCTGCTTCTTCTGCATGCATATGAATCTAGTTTACTTAGGGTAATCCTCAGGCCTGTACACAGACATGATTGAGTCACATGACTCTAGTTGGTACACGGCATGTCGCTTCGGCGGTTGAACTACAGTATGCATATACTTCAACCTAATGCACATGCGAAAGGTGGAACATATAGATCTAGCAACAAAACTGTGGGATAGGAGGGGCAAAGATAAGCATGACATCAAATCATCAAAACATATCATTTGTTTAAGAAACGTTACCCTGTGATAGCTGGTTGCAGGGGGCGCAGTAGCGCTGCGACGATGTAGGCACCGTGTCAAATGCACACGAGCAGCCTGAGGGACACTCACGGTGCACCCACCAACAGTGTTTCAGCTGTTGGTGGGGCACATTATTTTGTCATTTGGGTGGTAATTCAGAGTGGTTTATGACCTGCTCGGCACGTTCTTAAAATTTAAAGGTTACAGGCTACACAGATCTGCCATAGGTGGAGTGAGACCATACAGGAGCAATAAAGTGCAGCTTGTGAGGAATAAACCTTATCGTTCAGATACAAATAAACATATTTTTCAAAATCATGAGAGAACTTGAAACATAAGCTTTTGTAATGTGTCTATTAGACTGAGGCACCAATTGAAGGTACTCTAAAGCAGCCCGTACAAATAATCAGTTCATTTTACCTTTTTCTTCAAAGTGCTTGGATTGCCTTCTCATTTGGAATGAAATTTAAGGAACATACCTGTTTTGAATTCATACAGCAATAAAATTGGATGTTAAATTATATGCCCACTGATATACTATTCAACTTGGAAATATTCAGATATGAAAATTCAAATTCAGTTAAGATATTTAGTATTTTACAAGCCTTAATTCTGAGGTGTGCGAATGGGATTGCACACCATCACTTCCTCAAATGACTGTGAGAAGTGCAATTTTTTGCACACCTAGAAAAAAAAATGGGAACACAGACAACTATTAAATGGTTTATAAAAAAGCACACCTTACCACACTCCTTAATTTCCTGAGAAGTGTGATTTGTGTCACACCTGGGAAATCTTAAACTCAAGGCCTGATTTTAGTGGTATGATTTCTTAGAAATGCAATTGACAATCAAGACAGGTTGGATAGCAATCTTCCTCATATCATTTCAAATTATTGATTATGTCATTAATCCTACATACATAAACTTCTGCAATTGACAAAGAATGACACAAGATGCTAGATCTATAAAATATTGTAGAGTGAAATGATAAGTACTTTACTGGAGATGTTGAATATCCGTCATATCCCCGCGCACGCCGAGTTGCATTTTAAAGCTGAAAGTCACGCACAAAATAGGTGTGCTGGATTTGGATTTGGGGTACATTATATAGCCATACAGTGAATCATGACAAGACTGATGGTAAGTGCTAATGTGTGATTTCAAAATGGGAATAAATGCATGATTCTATAGTTTACAGCAGCTGGGATTGAACTGAGCTGCAGTGATACATGTGACCAACCAGGAAGGCTCTCAAAAACTAAATATGGAATACAGAGCAAATTGTAAATGCAAGGACAAATATGGAGCACAACATGAAGATTACATAAAGGTTTTGAAATATTTGACAGCTTCGTGTCAATGTGTGACAACGTGTGTGTGAACAGTGGTTGCTACTTGAAATTCACATCTGTTTAATGTATGATAACTACATGTGCAGGAGCAGGACTGTAATGCTCAAACGTTTCTATTAGAACTTGCTCTACATTCATGGGCCGGCCAAACTCACTATCGTCATATCGCACACAGATCTCAGGGTACAATATATAATTTTATTTTCACAGGTCTTGAATTTTAGATTTCACTGGTATGCTACAAATCACATCCCTCAGGAAATTAAGGAGTGTGGTAGGTGTGGTGTTTCACTGAACTCTAGTGCATTTATCTGAGTTTGCATTCTTTATCTAAAATCGCACTTCTCCGCTCACAGACATATTGGGTATGTTATGGTGTGCGAGCTAGCTTGCATGCCTAAAATTCAAGATCTGTTTTCACAATGACAGAAATATGCCCTTTACAATTACAGATTTGTACAGAACGTGTGGCCATGCATGTAAAAAGTTCTGAGAAGTAGGCTACGCATGCCTTTTGTTGTCATTGGATCCATGTCCGCAGCTAGAAAACCCAATCAGGAACACTGAAGTTTGTTTCTGTAAGGAGCCATTTCAAGCCATGTACCAATTAAATGTCATGATACAACCCAACTGACATTGAACAAGTCTATGAATTGCTAATACTTTGCCAGTTTAGTGAATGCAGAAGGCGTAAACCATATGCTACAGATCGGTTTCAGTGCCAGTTTCAGTTTTTCAATAGGCCTGTCAGGCAGGCTTACCCGAAGTTTTTACTTCTGAGTGCATGTTGCTAGGCTAACAGATAGTATTTACTGGTACTAGATACATCATTCAAATTGGAGGGGAGACTTCTCAGACAATAAACATCCAGCGTAATTGTTCATCGTCTTTGCCCTCACAGCAGATACCTAGAATAAGTCCCTTGCAGGCGTAATAGCATACGATCGACAGCGTCCTTTCAATACAGGCCTAAGCCTAAATTTATTGCGAACGGCACAGAAAATAATTACCGTGACGGGCAATAACAGAATACAACTAAACGAAATGCCACTGATAAACTGATAATGTGATATTCACAGCCACATGTGCACTCGGCATTGACTAAAACTTTTTACGCAATCTAATTAGTGCGGCAAGCTTAGGAGTATAACTATAATAAGCTATGACTAACTTACGACTTGCAATTCGATGGTTCCAATCCAAGCACTGTAGCCGGTTCTTTCTTTTTCAATCTCACTAGGGTCTACCACTGAATATCCAAAATATCAGATGTCGCCTGCTTTGTATCACGGTAATACTCTAAGCACAACTTGAACCACTCACTGCAAGACCTTTGGACTCATGACTAAAAAACAAAACAGACATCTCTCTTCAGAGCCCATACAGTGGAAATGAAAAGTACATGGACCTAGTTGGCATATTTAAATTCGGAATGGATGTGACACGTCTGGAAAGAAGTTGCAAATTGCAAGGCTGTTTGGTTATTTGTAAATTACGTTCCAACCTCGTGATATCAGGAGACTTGAAATGAATCCAAAGCGGCGTCTTGAGAATTCGGATTACAATCTGGAGGTACGGCGAATTCGACGAACAGAGGACTGTGGTTTTCTCTTCCGTTGCAGTAAGCTAGCAGACAGCAGACCAATTAACTTAGACGATCGTGGGAACGTAGATGGAGTCTGTCCAAATATACGACAGACAGACAATAAAGAGCAGATCGCAAACGTACGCATTGGATGTCCGTGTAGCTAACATTGTTGCCCTCCGTCTAGTTACCAAACCTTGTAATCAATTGCTTGATAGTTTTGGTACTTACATTCGGAAATTAACAAGTTTCGTTACATGGTGGCCCCACCACAATGGGGGGGGGACGTTCTGAATCATTTTTTCACAAAAAAATTACATGCTTCATTTATTTGGCTGAGGAATAAAATAAGCAGATGAAAAAGATAAAGGAAATGCGATTCCTTGTGATCTAGTTATAAGTGTTTTCTGACTTTTCGGCCTAAAATTTTCAGGTGCTCCCCGTAACGGCAAGACGTTCTACTTTTTATTCCCTTTTAGATGGTATCATCAAATGATTAGTGATATCATCAAATGTTGAAAGATATTGACAATTGCTTTAATGATATCTTAATTTATTAGAGATATCTGCAATTCTTCCTCTCCATTTGCTGAGTTAATCGAATTCATGATATATGGAAGTCTCAAGTAGGCCTAACATTATTTTTTCTTGTTAGAACTTCCTCTTTATTCTTTAATTGGTTCTAATTAATGTACTCCTTGAGATAAATCTGAATTTTTCTGTAATCTTCTTGCTATCCTTCACTGTATAGCTTGCTAGAGATGAACTGACCCACCTCCGGGCAATGACGCCCAGTGCAGGCAACTGTTGTTTCTTATTTTCTCCTAGATTTGGGGTTAAGGTCAAATACCGTGTGCCCGTGTCAGATATTCATCTTTGGGAAGGAAGTTCAACTAAACTTTACATTTTCACAACTTTGACAGATTTCACTCATTTAATATCTTCACTACGATTGGAAATCACCTGTGCTGTGTTATTTGTACATTGCTTTTTTTTGTTTCATTAAAACTCAAAATTATTGAGTCATTATAGTGTTACCTGTTCTCTACATTTTCACAAAATCCGTTAATCATAGCAATGTTAACTTTTCCTATATTTTCTTAAAATCAGTATATCATGTTCTGTCATCACATTTTTGCAGAGGTCAGCTGTACTGACGAGATCGTTATATATTTTAACAAAAGTACAAATCTTCTTATGTTTCTTATTGAATCATCAGTTGGATTTTGTGTTCAAAAATGTTCATAACATACTAAGTTAATGTATTGTTTTCACACTTTGATGTAACCAGGCATTGGCAAATTATGTTAGGCCTAAGACTATACTTTCACAACTTTTATGTTTTGCATTATTTTCCAATGGGAATTTTAATAATTTGTGGCGGCTCATTTTATAAAAGGGGATTAGATTAGATTAGATAAAAAATAGATTAGACAAAAAAAAATATCTTCTTTGGACATGGGGACGGTGTCTGCCATCCCTATAATTTTCTTATTTTGCATATGAAATATCGTAAACCCAGTATTGAAGACTTTTCTTTTTATTAATTTAAATTTTCTCTCAGTATTGAAAGACATAGCAATTTAAGGGTTGGCCCCAACAAAAAGAAAAAAGTTACTTTCCAAGATCTTCACGACGCCTTTTACGTTTGTCCTAAACTGTTTCATTAAAACGCGTATACATTGTTAAAGGCATCTTATTACGCCTTCCATACATCTGTAGAAATAGCCTATAATGAGTTCATAAATGTGGACAGTATTATGTTTATTTCTCTTATCTAATTTAAAGACTATGTAAATAATTCAGCTTTAAAATGATAACGTAAAGATGCTGTTAATGTATATACTGTTATATGTAACGTTAATTACAATATACATGCCTAGGACCACGCCTAACGGACACATTTTCTGTGAATTACGTTCCGTAGAACACCCGGACACTATTATTGGCACACCGCCAGACCCGTCTAAGCGGGGGGCCTCGGCATCGGGTGAACTGGAAATGCATTTTCTGCTTTTTTTTTTTCTGGCTGCGTGTACCCGGACTTGAACATGGACGGTCCACAGGAACAAAATCAACTGAAGGCAAAACGTGTAATTGATCGAATCAGGGGGATTTTGTTACCAAAGGAAAGAACTTGAATGCAGTGATGTAACAGCCTTTGTCATCAAGGGGAAAGATTGACTGGAGCATAGGGTTTAAGTGGAAGACAAAATAGTAATTACACATGTAAGGGAAGACCCACCACTGAGAAAATATTATTGTCCCTCAAATTGCAGGGAATAACTCTTCCCTGTCTTTTCGGCCTTGTAAATTTCAGTTTTAGTTCAAATTTGTCTATCAATTAAATCAATGACAAGTAATTTAATTCACATTCCTTTCTGCCCGAAAAATCACATTGCTGCCCGAAGAACATTGACTCGGAATATTGACTCGCTCATAGTTCTTTAGTTTATATTTCAAGGTTGGGTACATGCATGCAGCTAAGGACACCCAGATGGTGCCGTTTCCGGTCATCTGGTGTGCTTATCAAACCACCCGTCTCCCCCAGTCTTCAGTTTTCTAGTCTGTAGAATCAATTAATCGATACATTGGTGTTTATAACGGGAATTTCTGAAAGGAGTCTTTAGTGTGCTTGTTTAGGCTTACTAAAGTAGGAGAGAAATGATCTGTGGGGAAGTCCCCCTTAACGGTTAATGATCCCACACAAATCAAAACCAAATTCCCTGATCATTAAAGGAGAAGGAAACCCTGGGGATATATTTATCAAAATGAAGTGTTTGACAAACAACTTCCCAAAGTTGCATTCACAGATATTGTTTCCTATCCAAGTTACACACTTTTGAAAGTTTGTGCTGCCAGTTTTGCCTAACTTGAATATAAACCAACTTCAGTAAGTCGAATAATGATGTCACATGACCACTGATAGCAGGAATTTTAATTTATTTCTTTGCTTGTTTTACTTATAATTTTTATAGCTCCGCACACACCTGTACACATTTTGTGTTGAATTACTGGGGTTCATCATGCAATAATCACATCTTTAATACTCTGATTTGAATCTATGCATAACGGTTAAAAGTTATTGACAATGAAATATAAAGACAAACAAACGCTTTTCAGTCACATGTGGCCCGGTGATGTCATCACAACCTCAAAATGGCATCTTCCTGATTATTTTTTATGACCATTCCTATTGCAATATCTTGGAAAGTAAACAACATATTTGAATGAAATTTGGGGATTGTGCTCACCAAATGTTTGTCTCTCATAGAACGTTGTCCAAAGTTCTGATTTTCCTTTTCCTTTAATTATTTTTATACAAATTTTTACCGACTATCTCATATGAAAAGCACTATACTTGCAATCTTTGCCCACGCCATGAAAAGTACTATTGCGCATCGGGGCTATGCACTTTTTATAATGAGCCTATACGTAATAATTTTTCTTCTTTTTCAGTTCATCCCTGGATATCTCACATATATAGCCGCCTGCAAGGCTCTGTGTCAGTCTAAGATAGATTAAGTGATGCGGTTTTAACCACTTCCTGATGTTGCTCCCAGGTATAGTTATCCCAGTTACCAAATTTAAAGGAAGGTTGAAATTCCATGAAAATTAGAACACTTTTTATTTCTCAGTGGTGAAAACTAGATCACAATAACATGTTCAAACTGCATGCATGGGCTGATATGATTTTATTTATTTGACAAAGTACACCTGTACCTATTTCATACCCACCTGTATACCTACCTTGTGTGATGGGAAATCTGTTACTCCACACATGCACACACACGCACACAGGGTAAGCGCGTGCGCACACACACACAAACGACAACGGACTAGAGATTCTTTGCAGGGCTACCATTGTTTAAATCTTGGCTGTGAAAGAAAAATTATGAATCCTTTACTAGATGTGGACTTAATTTCCAATATATTTCAAGGTCAATCTACAATAAGTCTAATTTTTATCTTAATCTTTTTTCTGTTGGTGTCAATTTTCAAGGTTAAATAATGCAGTAATTTTGTAACCTTGAGGCACCTGAAAATCAAAAAGGAAAACATGTTTGGCTACGTAAACCGTTATCTGTTGAGAAGATGAATCCTGCCTGCAAAAAAAAAAAAAAGTGTTGTGCATGGGATTTTAAGTTCGGTTAAATTCCCGAGACTTATTTTCAGCCGTTGAGCAGGCAACAAAGGCCAAATTTCGAATCAGTAGAAGAAATCGATCATAGTTACGTATATACAAAAGCCATATATCCACAGAGATGAAGAAATGCCGTTCCCTTATTGACATTTCAGGGGTTTTTTTGTCTTACCTGTAGGGGTATCGAGAAACATTATTTTCTACAATTTGATCACTTCCTTCTTCATTTACCTAATTGATAATTACGAATTATTAATTCTTAATTACGAATCCTTTTTTCTAAGACCCTAATGACCCTTTGACCCTAATGACCCTAAGACTCTTTCGTGACATTAGTCACATTTCCTTTTGTGGTTCATAATAATCAAAAAGCATTTGCCCAATTTCCCAATATTTTTTTATTTTTTTGCTCCGTCTTCATTGTTCTTTCTCTTTTGTAAATTTACAATCAATTGAAATGTATAAACACTTTTTAACACAATAATAGTTTACTTTTTCTTTACAATTATTCCTTTTCCCTTATATCTCTCGACATTCTATTGTGTTCCCGGGTTCTAAACAAACAATTACCGGTAAGTATATACAATATGAAATCTCAGATTACATGGTGACAACTTTTCTCACAGAACACTTCGCTTTTAAGTAATATATTCATTCACTCTACTTTCAAATTACAGAGCAATCTACCTATTTCAAAAAGTGATCTAAGTGTAGATATAGGATAAAGAATTCATCAAACAAATGGTTACAATGGCTCCAGGCAGCGCAAAAAATTCACTGGATTTTTCGATTACCCTTTGTTCTTTGGAAATAATTTTTCACCTGTAAAGCGGACTTAAATTTATTCATAAAGTGATTTACTCTAGGGATATCGTTATTCAATATCTGACTAAATACATAATATTTCAAGTGGAGGCATAAGATAAGATTGTATCCAAACAGTGTATCTTGCTTACTCAGAACAAACTGCCTGCCTAGAATCAATTGCTCTACATCTAAGATAAAAAAGAAGTATAGGTACATTCCCAGAACAGATGCTTCATTGTCTCGTCATAAGCACCATAGGACGAACACCGAGGGTTTTCAGTAATATTCACTCGAGCAAGTAAGTAATTTGTCCCCAGAATGCGATGGAGAAAGCGAAACTGAAAATAACGTATCTCGCTCACATACATAATGCAAACGGAATACAGAATATTGTCTGCCACTGTACATCATCGAACTAAAACTTATTGCTCCATTTATTAATCGCAACAGGGGGGCAAAATAGTATTAGTTATTAGTGATTTGTAAATATGCCGAGAAAGAAGTGGAACTTCGTGAACGTTAGCAATAACCTCATCCACGGCAAGATTAACATTCTGATTTGAAAAATTTTCTTTCCAATGCTTAGGAATTGCTGAGATAATGCCGTAACACAAAGTAAAGGGGAACGTACGAAGCGAAAATTTCCTCCTAAAATAGGTAAATGATAGAGGATGGTTAGCGTGATACAGTAAATCACTTAAGTTTACTAACCCTTTTTCATACATGAAATTATTAAACACGAATTTACTATCTATTTTTATTGATGAATTATTCCAATTAATTTCACTCACAAAATTATCAGTCTGATACCTGTAACCATAAACAGACCAAGCATTACACACATCTTTCAGAAATAAATTATCGAGTGAAATATCACCAACCTGAAAATTGCATTTAAATAAAAAAAAAACGCATTCCATAAGCTGGGAGATAAAAATAAAAAAAATAGTTTACAATCAGCAGGGGCAACATTAGTGTAGCGATTAACCCATGCAGGTGCACTTGACACTTTGAAAGGAAGAACTTAACATCCGGTGGCTTTAAATCTCCCTGCTCAAATGAACTAATTAAGGTACTACGTTTAATTTTATCTCGATGACCTGCCCAAACAAAATGGAATATGACAGTCTCGAGTGGAGGATCTGGCAAAATCTGAAATAAAAAACTAACTTTGGCATAGCTATAGGGTTTTCACAATAGTGATCAGTCCTGCTGGTGTCAGCTTCCTAGTGGACCATAAATTTAACTTTGTAGTATAATTCAAACGACAAAGCTGTTCTCTTTGGTTATCAAAAGTAATTCCCCAAACCTTAACTGGCCCTAGTGTCCAGGCAAAGTGAACATTTACTAGAAACAGTGGTTTTAGGCTAGCTAATGGACCCAGGAAGATATTGGTTTTATAATAATTAACTTTCAATCCCGAGGATATCTACAGTGAATGAAAAAGAGCAGCAGTCTGACGATGACTTTCTTCTGATCCATCTAAACAAATAATGGTGTCATCAGCATACTGTAGGATTTCTATCTCTCTCTAGAACATAACAGTGATTCTCCAAATTGAAGGACAACTATTTATACGAATGGCTAAAATTTCATCACAAATTATAAAAATGTACGGGATGAGAGGACAGCCCTGTCTAACTCCTATTGATATTGTAAAGAAGGCAGATGAAAAACCATTGTCTTGAACACAGGCAGTGGCACTGGAACAAAGTGTACGAACCCATCTTATAAAATCATCATTAAACTTGAAAAATGTAAAAAACTAAAATTAAAATTCCATTCTAGACGATCAAAAGCCTTTTCAAACTCTACAAGGAGGAGAAAACCAGGTTTTTCATAATCTTGACAAATATTAACACAGTCTAATATGAAACGGATATTTTCACAGGTAAACCTGTTTTTAGTAAAACCTCTTTGATTTAGGTTGATTATCGTGGATAAAATATTTTTCGTCCAGGAAGCCAGAGCCTTAGCTACAATTTTGTAATCAACATTTAATAAATATATAGGGCGATAGCATTTTACTAAATTACGATCTTTGTTCCGTTTAGGAATTAAAGAAATAATACTTCGCCCTTGTTCATCAGACATGCCCATATTATCATAGGCATAGTTAAGTGAATTGTGAACCAAATTTCCGATAGAGGGCCAAAACGTTTTGTAAAATTCAGCTGAAAGCCCGTCACTTCCAGGACTTTTACCATTTTATAGAGGATTTAAGTGCATCCCAACACTCTTTCAGGGTAAGCTTTCCATCACAGCTAGCTGCTTGCTCTTGAGAAAGAGGGTTATTACAACTGATCTAAAATGTAAAATGACATTAGGATGACAATTTTCAGTCTTATAAAGTGACTGATAAAAGTCAGACAAAATTTTAATAATATCAGTGTTTTTTTTTGTTTTGTTTATCACTACCATCATAGACTTTATTTTTCTAATGGAATTACAGCTTTTGTGAAGATTTTTTTACTTTAAAAAATATGTAGTAGATTTCTCCCCTTGCTCTACCTAACCAGCTCTGGAACGTTTTACGATGCCCTGAAACTTGTAGTCATAAATAAGCTGTGGTTCATTCCTCGCTTCCCTCAACAAATTAAGATCATCGTTGGCATTAGAAATGAAGAATCTTTGCTCCAGACGGGCAATATCTTTGAAAAGATTTTGCTCCCTCTGTCTTCTTTCCATGCCTTGGATTTGCTATAATTAATAGAAGCCATGTGAATAGTATAGTATACTTCACATATTCCCAATTTCCCCATATGTTTTACAGAAAGAAGTAAAACTCACAGAAATACATAGCTTAGAGCGAAAAAAATGTCTTTGTTTCTAAAATATTTACTTGAAGTTTTTAAAACCTTAAAGACATTTTTTACTACTATTTTTTTTTTTTTTTTTTTTTAAAGTGATTTTTGTTTTCAATTTTGTTCATTGGAAATTCATGATGGTTTTTAAACAACAACATCGTCGAGTTTTGCAAGCAATCCTTAAAAAATATAGCCGTCAGAATGGCAGATTTGTTCTCAGGATTTGGGAGGTCATAGACCCCGTGTGTATAGCTCAACATTTTTGTAATTAATTTTTCTAACACAAAATACAAATTTTGTTTTTTGATTGAAACAAAAAGCAAAATTTGTTTTTCAAAATTTAAAACCAGCAAAAAAGTTTCTTTGTCTCGTGTATTTTTTATCTCGAGTGTATTTCAATGGCTTTTATTTTTTCCACATGGCCACATAAGTATTCCGTATCTTTGTTTCCTTCATATGAATGAAAATCATATAATCATACGGCGGAGTTGCCTAGTAAAAAGGTTTTCGGTTGCCCTGCATGCCATGTGTGTTTACGAGAAAATTTAAGAGAAAATATTCATTGAAATGAATTTGCTGTACCTTTTGGTTATACAAAAAAGGATAAGAACTTTTTAATTTGTTTTCATCTTCAATGCAAAGTATTTGACTAATTCATCAAAACAATACAATACCAGATGCAATGACCTTTTACTACAAAGTTAAAGAGAAACCGTTGTACAGTCTCCCAGATAGGCCTGATACTTCAAATATAGTTTCCAAACAATAAGGCACCATTCAGTAGTACAATAAATTCATGCACGTCTAAGAAAATATGAAGATTTTATGAACATGCATTTTATTCCCTCGCAAGTCGCCATGTTGTTACGTGATTCGTGACGTCACATTTGCATGCACCTGTACATGTCACGTAGTATTGCCGGTGCATGTGATACGTCATACATTTCCAAAATGGTGATACGCTGTACAACAGGAAGCCGGAAGCAGGAAGTTTGAACTTTTATTTGGAAAGAAGTTATTACGAAAATAAAACCAATACTGTCGTGACTATATGTGCAAAAGTGTAGGTTGAAATTGAAACACGCACTACGGTCCCTTTTAAATTCACTACTGAAGTTAAAATCTCAATTTCTTAAAAACAAAAAGCAGGACGAAACGAAGGAGAAAGAACAAGACCTGCTTCAAAGGATGGCCCAGCTACAAATTGAGCTTTGATATGTTTAAGAGTAAATTAATCTAACCATTGTGGGGAAACTTCCGTTCAGTTTCCATATATATTCGATATATTATCAGTTAAATTTACCCCGTTTGCTACCAACTGTCACCTTAAAGTAAGCAGGAGTGACATCATCTCCTCACATTGATGAAGACTTTTTGGTTTTCTTCATTATTGAATTTATTATTTTGACCTTGAAATCAGCAGGTGGTCAGCTTAAAGGGAAATAAGTTATTTTTTTGCAGAAAAAAAACATATTTTTTAAACCAATGTTTGTGCAGGAACAATAGATTGTTAAAAATAATGATGGACAGTAGCCTTCTTTTTCACAGATAGAAATTAAGTTATTTGTTGATCAACAATAATTTGATCATCAAACTTTCCAAACTTCAAATGATGCATCTTTCGTTCCTCAACACATGCATAATATTTTGAGGAGATGAAGGTTTTGCAGATGTTTATTGATGAGAGTGAATGTTTTCACAATGATTAAAACTATTTTCTTTATATGCTATGTTGGTATATTCCAAACGCCCCATTTACTTTTAAGTACTGGTTATAAGAAGGTATAGCAAATATCCCATACTCCTCATGCATTCGGATTATGATGACACTAGATATGGAAGTATTAATTTTAGTGTAAACTTTAAACAATAACATAAAATGCTTTATCAACGGGGGAGAGACGACATCACTCCTGCTTGCTTCAAGTTAACTTAAGTTACCAAATGTGGCAACTTTAACTGCTCATATCTCAAGAACCACACATGGGAATCGAATGGAAAGTTCACTGTAATGGTTAGATTTACTTTCTCTTCAACATTTCGAAGCTATGTTTGTGGCTGGACCATCCTTTTAAGTTTCCTGTAATTCTATGAATTAAAAGATAGTTGTTTTTGTCTCTTGCATCTTTATCCTCTCATGGTGGTCTATGGATGGTCACAGATCTCATATCCTTTTCTAGCCTTCTTTCAACTGTAATAATATAATATACTGTAAGTCTGTGTTATAATTCCATTTGAATTCTTTTTTGTTTGCGTTTTCTTTTGTTTTCCTTGTCTGATTTTTCTTCCACCCGCTTCTGTTGATAAACACTTTTTACTTCCGTCGATACCTTTAAAATATCTTACAGGCATTTTCTCAGGAAAAAATGTTGATCTGTATTCATTAGCAATGTGTGTCTCATTGTGAAATACGATGATATGGAAATTTTGCATTTGTTTTATTGGTAATTACTTTATATTTTTTGTAATGATTATCACTAGAAGTTAAAAGCTTCTATTGAAAACTTTTCTCTTTCCATTTTAGTGAGCTTGTTTCTGTTATGCTTAATTGTTTCATCAAGAAGGAAAATAAACCTTGGATGGAAAAAAAATGAGCCAATCGAATGTCTCTCAAATGTCCAGTCAATGGAATTTGTGTATTCGAGGCGAACAATCCGGCAAACTGGATAAAGGTACCGCTTATTTTTAGTGAAGAGAAAATAATATAAAACGAAAAATTTAGCAATGATTGCCGAAGTCCTTCTTTCAAGTAGTTATAACTTGGATTGAGATTTCTCGACCACCAGTGAGTGGCCGACCTATATCAAGATCAGCATTTTATTAATTCATTCTGCATCACCCTCTTCAACCACCCCCCCCCCCCCTTGAAAAAGAAAATATATTTCCAGTTGACAATTTTGTAAGTTATTCACAACTTTATTGAATTAGGCCTATAATATGCTCAATGAGTTGCAATTTGTTATTTCTTAAAAAAAATAACTTCTTTTCAATCATCTTTTTATTTCTCACCACGTGCAATTTGACTGGTTTTATTTCGATATATGGGATGGACACTATTATAACAAAGGCCTATTTCCCAATTGGTTAGTACTCAATGGCGGTCAATGCGCAACGTACTGACCGAATCATGCCCATGCAGTTAAACAGTTAGGTTTAATTGTGTTACATTTCAAAACCTTAGGAATTTGTGAAAACATAGTCTCACATTCTACACAGTGGAAAAAATGGTCATAGATTGCACCATTTTGCTTGTTTTTGTTGTTGTTTCTTTCTTTCTTTTGACGGACGGTGACGGGGATATGCGATTTGTAAATTTATCTTGTTAGAGTAATTTTTAGAGTAATCTCGGACAAAAATGTTGAGATAACTCGGCATCTCGGTACAAATTGTAGAGATACCGTGTTACAAATATCATGTTAGGCTGTTTAACTCCAGCTCTATCTACCCAGCTCGGAATTACGCCGCTTGGAAATGGTGGCGGACTCTCCATCATGCAAACCTGTTATTATCCCTGTCTCTATTGAGAAGTATTTTGTACAGCCTAATTGGACGTAATATACAGCATATTTGGTTGCTTGGACTTTGGTCAGTTCATTCGAACTATACTTTGTAATAAACCATTCATCTCGCAGACTGCGATATAAATATGTTGAGGGTTTCGTGAAATACTAGCAACGCCCACAAATTGATTTAGTGTAGATGCAATTGCAAACCACGCCTACTTACTTGCTGTGCAATATTTAAACGCAGCAGTGGCAGCACTAGTCTATAGGCTATATATCACCAGCACCTATACACTTGCATTCGGATCCAGACTCCAGGAAGGTGCTTTAAAATGAGAAATAATTCCAACTGAAAGCCCACAGCTCCCGCCCCCTCAAAAAAAACAAAACAAAAAAAACACACAATAAGAAGGAAGTTTGCAAAGTGTAAGGTATGCTTCTTTTTTTTTTTTTCGTTTGCTCGTTCTCTAGCTGCCTTGTGATTGCACTTCAAGTAAGTTTGCCATTGAGTGGAAATATCATAGTCAGTTTCTTTCGGACTATTCGTGCAACATGGGTTAACTTAAATGTCCAGAAAAATCAGAAGTTAGTATTTCTCCAGTGCATGGTGGCACCAGGATTTTAGATTGGGGGGGGGGGGGGTGGCGGGGGAAAATGGAGGCAAAAGCAAAAGAAACTGTTAGAGGGCAAAAAATGTTCACGCATAGCGCAAAATTGAGCAGGAAGTGCGAGCTCAGTGGGGTCCTGGGGCCCGTCATAGGGTCTCTGGTGGGGACAAGGGGTAACCTCCGAGTGGAGGTTCAGGGGGGGCGAGGTCCCTGCAAACTCTGCATATCGAAAAGTTGCGATCATAAACCTCTCAAGTGCCTTTCAGTGTGTGGGCGCATGTTTTATCTTAAGGGTTTTCGTTTAATGTAGTATTGCATTTTAAAATCTGGCTAAACTGGATTTGTGATGTTCATACCACTACACTGAGCCATTGAATACTGAAGTTGTTTGATAGGACTACATCCCTTACTTTCGTCATAAATTATCAATTTATGAGAATGATTCTTATGGGCAAAACGTGTTTTTCGTCCCAAATTTACTTAAATTACAGGATTAATACTTGTAGTCACAAATGTATTTACACAGCTAAATCTTGGAGCTGTGTGTCATATATGTAGCAGTTGCAGAAGAACTGGTTCCATAAGGATCGATATTTTTGAAGCCGCGTGATTTTGGGCATGACGTAGACCATTATTTAAATTCCCCCAAATTATGACGTCACAAAATTTTGAACATGTCCAAAGTCATGTATTTCGAATAAATATCTGCACCTCATGGGTTGTGTACACCTAGACATATCATTCCGAAGCAAAACTGATTGGGCTTACCTTAATGGGGACAATTTAGAAATTTGGGTATAGAATGATTAAATGGTCACTTTGTGTACAGAACTTTTTGAAATAAAATTTTAACATATCTCTGGATGAAAAATTAAATATGACAGGATAGGTACAGTTTTGTTCAAATTGCAGCAATAATGCAAATATTCCAAACGATTTTAATTATTCCGGCTATTCCTCTCCTCTAAGTTGACAACATGAAGAACATAGGGTCCCTTATGGGGTCTAGGGGCAAAACCCTGGTGGGCATTCAGGAGCAAAGTCCCCGAAAGCTTTGAGGTTTTAGAATATTACCAGGTGAAAAAGTAAGTCTCAGAATGGTATATACTTCAAAGATGAATATGATCCCCTTGTGGGGTCAGGTGACAAAGTCTGTTGGGTGTCCAGGGACCCCCGGAGGCTCTGAGGTTTTACCATGTCATTGGACGGTGAAAATGCAGTCTCATGAACTTAGTCCTAGAATAGAAAGTTAAATGCAAAATTATGGATGAATACAGAGAATAGACAGATACATGTACGTATTTGTCAAGTCACTTCTCCTGAGTGGGGGTAACTGGGGACGGCTCTGACTGGGGAAATGACAGAGTTCTCTCAGTGTATTCAGGATCAAGTGAAATGGAAGGAAGAATTGCTCCCATGCATATACACGTGTTGCTTTTGCAGGTTCTAGATAGTGGTGCTTGGTGCTAACGGAGAAGTAACTCGAATACAGACCACACTGAGTAAGCAAAAGAAGCCCCCACTTTTGCCTCTTTCCCAAGATACTTCAAAGATAGTCATAAAGTTGTACCATCAAAATAATTTTTCAACATTTCAGAGGACTATTCAATAGTCCTCTGCAATGTTGAAAAACTATTTTGATGATACAACTTTCTATTGATGAAATCAATGCGAAAACATCGTAAAATATGAAGGGTACGTGGTCATTAACGTGCACGAAATTATGTTCAGTCACAAGTAGGTGGGGTCAAATTAGAATGGTAGGCGTGGTTGCTGTTTGAGACACTTTGATTCTAACATCGTCGCAAACTCAATCACGAAACCGAACTTGTACTTGCGGAAAGGAGTAACACAAAAGTCTCGCCATTCCATCGACGTCAGTTCCGTGGATGTAGTTTTTCGACATTTTTAAGGTATTTAGCTCTTCGCATCAGAATAAATTTGTGTTCGTGATAAAAAGAAATTCATGTGTATATTTAGTGTTGGTAATTCGACTGAGTGAGCAGTGGCTCAGGACTAGGCACGACATAGCAACTGGTGAGGCTTAGCCTAAGTGTAAGCTAGGTCAAGCTAGCCTACCCTAGGCTTCACTGAGTTTGACATACATGTGTTAATTTACTCAGTGTTGTTAACGTAAGGTTACACTTTCTGTTTGTGATACTGTTATAGTACCCAACTTGGCGCATGTTGCAGTAGGCCTAGCAGTTTTACTCGAGTCAGCCTACCTAGAAATACCAGTGACAAATACAGCCGAGTTGTGTATAGATGGTGTAAACATACTAGCCTAAGAACAACTGCAAATTCTGCTGATCGGTGGATTTTCAGAAGGTCACCCAGACGGCATCTGCTTTGAACTTATCAACTAAATCTTTTACCAATCTAGTAGTTAAGACTGAGGCACTTGTGAATAAAAAGGTCCATTCATGTAGTTCCAGTCATTCATTGGAGTTTGTTGTATCCAAACTGAATTTGACCACATGAGGCAAAGCAAGACAATTTTCTGTTTGCATTCATGGGTGGTCGAACATAGAACTTCAGAGAGGCTTATGCACTCTGTTTAAATTGAGGAGTTTTAGGTGTGGGGAGCGAAGAAAAAGTATCTGCGCTGAGAGCGTCATGATATTAACAAATATTACATGCCACCAGCTAGCTTATGATTATGTGATTATGAAATGCAAGTTAGTGATGTAGGCTAGGCCTATTGGCCAACCTAGGCCTAGAAATAAGGAAACTTAGGCCCAGGGCAAGGCCTTAGCCTATGTTAGTTGTCTTATTGTTAATTGAAAGTTAAACTTGGGGTAGAAGTTAGTCATAGAGCTCAAATGTTAACTTACACAAGCTAGTGCTAGCTGAAGTTGGAAAGTGCAGTGTACATTTCATAGCATGCTAGAGCTGTATGGCAATTTTAATTATACTTCATAGCATGAAATTGCCAGGAAAAGTTGTTGTGTGGCATACTCCACTGCTTTCATGGAAGTTGAACTTTTCACACATGCAAACAAAAACGTTCTTTTTATCCTAGCATTTGGCTATTAATGACGCGCCATACTGTAAGTCCACAGAACTAAATGTTTGAGTAATGAGATGAAATTTGATGCCTTCACAAACAGGTATGCTTAATCCAGCAAATGCAGGTATGCCATTGATGCAATAGGCCTAGGGTCTACACAGTGACATACATTTGATAAACACGGCTGAGTAAGTGTTGTTGACTCATTATCACAAGCTTTGTGACTTTGAGTGAATGTCAAATCTTTGTATAACAGTGTTGAAGTATGGAGAACACACTTGGTGGAAAAGTTGGTATAGCTAGCTAGGCATGTAGGTCACAATAGCAAGGTCTCTAAAAGAACAGAATATCCAGCAAGATAACATGGAGTCCTCTTTTTTTTTTTTTTTATTGCACCCAGTGACATTGGGAACTTTGATTGTAAATGAACAACAAGATGTGGTTCCAAAGCACTACACTGTAGGCATGCATGGACCACCTCAGCAATATGGCAAGCTGCTGACTACAGTACAGTAGCTTTGTCTCCATTTTTGAAGGTGTGAAGAGTATTTTCACTCACTTTGTAGTTCTTCTGTGATTGAAGTTAACGTAGGTAAATATCTAAATGATCTTGTGATCTTGAGAGCATTCTTTAAATTTACTCAAGTACTTTAGTGTTTTTAAGTATACACCTGTTTTCGCCAAGATTTTGAGCCACTACAACTTGCCTTACAGTGCTGTCAAGTTGTAGGGTTGCATGAAACAACCCCTCCAAAATGAAACAACTCTCCATGTGCAGTGCTGTTTGATTGAATCATTCAAAGTCTTTTGTCCAGTTGAATAGCAACATGATTTTGAGAGGAGGGGGGTGGGGGTGGCAAGCGTGGAGAAGCAAAATTATGCCCAAGAAAAACAGCAACTGACCGCAAAAGGGAAGGAATTTGGCATGGGGTATAGTAATGTTAAAAAATTATAGTTGGATTTGTGCAAAATATTAGGAAGGTGATTCCTCCCATCTTCAGCACTACCCTCTGGTCACTGTGCCTATGCTTATGTCATCATAATGCTCTTTGGAAGGAAGCCATGAGGTGCAAACTGTCAAATGTCTACTTTGTCCATGGAATTGATAACTTACTCTGTATAAGCATACAGAAAAATGGCAGACTCCATCATGGCCTGATTTTACATTTTGCATTACTGCACAGAACTTTTCAGCTCTTTTTGGCAACGAATACCATCGGTTATTCTATAGGACTTGCTATGCTGCAATATAGCCGAGAGGTGACAATAACCAAGTATCGAATTTGGTGGAGTGAATCAGGGCAGTGTGTGCATAGATTTTGCCTTAATGTTGTGATACCACGCCTAATTTTGCTTTTAGAGTTTTCCTCTTCCGCCTCTGGTCAGTTTGTGTATTTTAAGATTGCACCAGCTTCAGTTTGCATTGTCACAATAGGAACATATGAGGCCTTCAAAGTCCATTCTTGGTTGAAATTCAGTTTGAATTTTTAAAAACCAGAAAACTTTGAACTTAGTGTATATCACTGTATGCTATTAATGATAATTCTATTCAGTTATTTGCAAGAGGAAGTCCAGGACCTGTACCACAAGTTTGCCAGTTTTAAAAATTGAAATGCGATTTTGCTTGGTGTTTGAGTTGTTTAGGAAACTATTGGTGGAATTGCAATGGTTGTGCCTTAATAAATTTGCTACACGTTTTCTCATTTGTAGCGATTTGACCTGCTTGTGTCGCAAATTGCAATGAGATACTGGATATAAATTAGTCCCTGCTATCATAGCGAAACTCGTAATGCCAACATATTTCTATTGAAATACGCTATATTTGGACAAAAAGACCATGGTACGGTAGTTTTTGTAGCTATTAAAAGTATGTGTGTGAAGTATACTCAGTGCTGTGGTATGCTTTTGAAAATGCGGGAAAAGAGCACATCCTGCTTTAAATTAAAAAAATTTGCATAAATTTACGTATTATGTCTACTTCTAAATGTCAAACCTCTGCTACAGTAGAGTCCAACAGAAAGAAATAGAAGATCCATGTGATTCTTCTGTATAAGTAGGATATACCAATCGTCATATTTTATACACGTCTTTGGCCCTGTTCATAAATCGTTACAAATTAAGAGGCAATACTTTGCAGACTGCTGTTAAAACAATGAATATGTTGTACCAGAAGCAAAAAGTTTTGATAGCATCAATTAATTAGTGAACGAGAAAAACACAGACCGTAGGTTGTTACATCATGTATTTTGAGAGAACAATATCACCCCTGGGACACTAAAACGTTTCAAATAAGGTCTCCAAATTATCAGAATACCCACTGATAAAAATATTGATATATCCCACTGTGGTCACAAGAAGTGAATTTTATAATCATTGTCCATGTTGTTGTATTCATCACTTTCTTACCAAAAAGACTCAACTTCTCAGGACTTCAATCTTTTTGTGGTATAGGCAAATATGTCACAGGATTTCATGAATCAAGTGTCAAAAATGTTGACATTGCTTCAAGGACTGAAACGATTTATGAATATTTTCCCTCTGTGTGTTGTCATGGTGTCATTTCCCTTTGTTCATAGGGATTTTTCTCTTGATATGGTTTTCAATGAACATTCAAATAGAAATGAGTTTTCAATATTTTTGAGGGAAGCATAGTGCTGGCATAAAGTACATAATCATTTTCATAGACATTTCCCAGGTATTCAGTAACTACTGTAAGCCAGTACATATTAGACTAACATAGACACACATGTATGTATGAAACTTTGACATGTCTGTCGTATGCTGACAAACTCTGCTGCCCTCTCCTAACTGTGTGTAATATACAGACATTTGAGGTGCAGAGGTCAATACCATAACATTACTTACATTACACCACATTACGTTGCAAGTTCATTGTTTTGTGTTAGTCGCGAGACTTGTTTTTGAAATCGTGAATGTGATTTATGGAAAGAGGAAAGAAAGCAATCAAACTGTACAATTTTTTTTTTTCAGCTCATATTCAGCAGTACCAGCTACTGTATATTGGCACATGTGCTTTTAATGGTAGCCCATCGGTTTTAGCAATGTGTTGGTGTAGCCACATGTGGGATAGCATCCCTGAGTCGCATTGAAATGGATCTTTGTATCACTCTTAATAACATTCAACTGCATCTGTTAAGTTGATATGAATGTTGTCATCTCCAGTGAAAGTGAAGCTGATGCTAAACTGTTCAAATTCACTGTTGCTACAATAGGGATGTGCTATCTTTAAAGACCAAGTGGCATACATCTGAAATAGGGCAGGCTTCATTGAAAAGTTGCAGAGTGAAATCCTGAATGACAATTCATTGGAATTGTGTTAAATTACCATTTTTGACCTCTACGGCTTGTCAAAGTATGATGAAAGTTTAAAACCAATGATTCGGAGTGTTGCACAGTGTCAATATTTCTTTGGTCAGTTCCTTGTTGTAACTCAAAAGTTAGTTACTGGGTGTCATTTTGGTAATTGATATCATTATTTTTTGGAGAAGACATATGCTTCCAAAATAAAAGCTTCAGGGCGTACCAAATTCTCAATTGCCGTTGAAAGAAAGGTTAAGTAAACAAAAGCATATCTTATGAGTCCCTTCCTTGGCATCACAAATTTACATATTTGGCTTATATTTATTTACGATCCAGTTGCATAACTGAAATTTGTTTGTAAATGTTTGATTTGTAAATGTTTGATGGTTTTTTAATTTTATGAAAATTGTGGCTGTTTTCAATTGTTGTGGTGATTAATTTGATCAGTACTTCAAAAAGTCACGTCATGTTACATGTATTTCAAAAGTGCTGTGGGTAATACTAAGCACTATACCGTACTTTGGATCTAAATGTGGTGTTAAGTTGTGTTTCAGCTAGTGTGAACCTGTCTTGATGGTCAATTGTCACAGAGTGACTGCTCACTGACCTCTGGGACACTCATTTCAAGTCAACAGACCGGCAACTGGCTATATAAGCAGGCATACAACCTGAAAATTGGTTATTGGCTGCCCTGTGGGCAAGCTGAGATTAATCAAGGAAATTAGAATTGTTTGTTACTTAAACGTAGTTTGGTTATTCGTGGTGAACAACCCGTCGAATGTTTTCATCAGTCCGTAATAACTGCAGGTCATTGTGGAATTTGTGGTAGTATAGCATCTGACATTGTCTGCGAGACTTATACAGGAGAAAGTGGTAGTGCTTGTGAATTATAGGGAAGTGTCGTCTACTACACATCTGTACTGCAGGTGGTTGTATTTAGGTATTGTATACCACAGTATATGCATTAAGTGATACATTCTCTGCATACATGAATTTTCGGCCAGAACATAGAATCCATAACTGTGATTGGTGAGTGAATATGACTTCTCCAGTTAGTGTTCAAGCAAGCACTGTAAATGTCTGCATAGTACGATGATTTTACTCAGAGTGTGAGATATGTTTGCCTCCACATGTCAAATTATAGATATATAACTGTCAAATGCATTATAGGATTAACATTCTACCAGATGTACTAAGTGGTAGATAATTGTAACAAGACTTAACAGAAACACTTTCTAAAAAAGACAATTTTGGGCAATTTGGCTTTCAGTAGACTGATGGTCAACAATGTTTCTTGCACAATGAGAAACTAATGAGTATGAAGAGTCTGCATTACTGCTGCACATTTCCTATTTCTTTTTTTTGAAAGAGAGAGAGAGGAGGGGGAGGAGAAATTGTAGAGGATCAACTGCTCTCCAAGTAATATTTTTCTATTGCTACTATTTATTGATTTTGTTATCAACATTGCTTGGAAAAGGCAAGTTTGTGAATGTCCACTGTCAATGTCCATAGGGAGGGATTGGCCAGTACCTGAAGGTACAGTAACAGTCATAAGTCACACAGGTTTCTAGCAGTATTTTGTTTTTCATCTTTTGGGGTATTCTGTTGTCTTACATCTCACTTATTCTTTCAACCCTGCTTATGCTAGCTTGCACAGAGGCCAATCAGACATGAGTTCCATTTACATGTAAGTATTTTCTTTTTCTCTGGTTTGCCTTTGCATACCCCTGGAGCTTGCTGTATGTGCTAAAGATTCCCTACTGGTTGCCTAGCAATAAGATTTACCAGCTTGATGATACTTGATATATCTGCCAAAAGGTGCATTCAGAGTTGTGTCATTAATGTGAATGCATGATCGCATTTTCCAAAACATTACTGTTGCACATCGGAGTTCAAACTCTAGCAAGACCAAGTGGTTGCCCATCTTGCAAGAAAAAAAAATGATTTGCCGACTCTTGCTTAAGTCTTCCATAGTTACTAATAGTAACATGTAGTGAACTTCATGTCAGTTCATGGAGTACACTTGCATCGTGATGTTACAATTCATTGGTGGAGTCTATGATTACATTTCTGATATGCTTAGTCAATATTTTCTGCATATTTTGGTTGACTCTGATCAAATGCTTGACCACCACTTAACCTCATCTTTGTAACATTTATGTCTCTAATTAACTGCCCTTTACAATACCAATCACTTGTACAACCTCTGTTTCCTCTTCCCTGGCTGGTATTGATTTACGTTGACTATTTTGTTGATGATAACGCATGATCCTTGAATGCCTACCCCTTTACTTTATAGTGTTTTTTTCTTTTCCCTTTGTGTTTATGATCTTACTGAAGGAACTTGTCCTAATGTTTGTTTCCGATGGCTAATTTTGTCAGAGGAAGTGATCCGTGATGTAAGACAGAGAAGCTGGATTGTGCCATCTTGATAAAAAGTAAAATCCCTGAAGGATCCAAACTTCATTTTGATTAAGTATGAATGTTTGTCTTTGAACTGTTTATTTCCTGTTATGGTTTACCTGGAAAAGTATGTAAAAGTGAATTTTGCAGAGTAAACCCTAATTTGTGTAATTCTTCAAGTAACAGTGGAATTCAGACAAAATCATCGCATAAATGACGTCTGGAGGTTGCATTTTGCTTCTAAGTAAAAGAGTGTGGGAGAGATGGAGAAGAGGTAGAACTTTTTAACTTTGATAAATGACTGTTTGCTGAGGAGTTTAGTAAGTCAAAACATAATTTGAGCAGACTCATTATTGTGGGACTCGCAGAATTTTGTGTATGCAGGCCCAAATCGAAGTGGGAGGTACACCTGGCACACATCCCCCTTTTTCGATGTCCAACGATTTTTTTTACCAAAATGAGCAAATAAGTGTGGAAAACATGCTTCCCAGATGCTGGGAAATCGCATGTAAGGGCATCTAGAATTCAAATTTTCTTGGGGGAGGCCCTCTGTGGCTTTGTGCCCTCAGCACTTGCTCATCAACATTTGGTTGAGGGTATGTGCCCCCCCTTCTCAAAATCCTGAATCCGTGCCTGGTATGTTATGATTACAGTGTACACACCAAAGCTTGCTTTAGTAGTCCAAATCTCAGGAGAAGTCTTCATGAACTTAAAATCATTGCAGAGATGGTTGCTCATGTTCTGCATGTACCTCCTACAATTACAACCTGAAATATGAGTAACCCTCATTCACATACTTCTTATGGAAAGAGTATTCCACTGTTAAGTGAAGGGCTTGGATTCATAGATAAAATCTGAGAATAATTTTTCACTGTAACGAATTTCAGACCCCACGCTAATAGCTCGTTCCTAACTCAAGATATTACTGTTTGACCTTTCAGTTGCAACAAGTTTACAAAAATGTCATATATATTTGTTCTGCAAGAAGTCACCATTGGTCAATCAATGCATGATATGGATGTTGTGATATTCAGACATCTTCAAAGAAAAAAGAAAATTAAAAGACAGATGAAAATCGTCTCTCAAAGTTGCAGGATCCTTACTACGATGGAAGGTGTATAATTCCTATCCAAATTTAAGACTTGTCCAAATGCTTCTGTACCTTTTGATGCATTTACGATGGACGAACCATGTCTGTCTTTGAAGAATTTGGACTAGGTTCTCTGTATCCCGCTCAGGATTGTCGGCATACTGCACAACCAACCAGTCAGTGAAAGAATGCACAGAGATCATTTATGATACCAGACTAATTATCGATTCTAAAGGTGCGCTGGCCTCCTGATCAAATACGATTTTATGTGAATAGTGCAGCTTTTCCTGCCTGTTAGAATGAAATGGCACGGTTATATTTCCGATGTGAGACAAATCGATCGTTGTCACAATGCCAGTCAATTTAACCAGCCAGCCTTTGTTTTAATGCAGAATTATGCACTGTTAAAAAGGTAGCTAATGGCTACCACGTTCAAAAGACTGCACATAATGCTGGTACCGTAAGTGCTCTTACGTGAAGTCTCAAAGTCTGTAAGTTCGTCCCTCAGCAGAGAGAGAGCACATTCGTTCGGTCGTACATAGCACAAAAATGTCTGACCTGTAGAAAGTCTTGTTAGACGATGAAGATGCCAAACTGCTCATATGCGAGATCGTGATTGCTGTAGTATATATATCAAAATTATTTCAATTAAATAAAGGAATTGTCACCGGTGACCAGGAAGAATAATTTTGCAAAGGTTTTTGATGCAGTACTAGACCACTTCTGGTGTGTTGTGCTCTTCTTATTGGTTCTTAAGCTTCTTGTGCTGTGGGTTGTCTGTTTGTCCATAGGTCTAGAATACACACACGCACACAAGGTCAGATTATGTCACACATCTGTGGTAAATGTAGCCTAGCGTATGTCTCTTATGTCTAACATTGGCAGAAGTTAAGATGTTTGCAGTGCACCAGCTTGTTTGAAAGAGGGATTAATCTTAATTACAGAAATGATTAGCTGTAATTGTGGGGCAGGAGGGGGGGGAAGGAGGCAAATGAAGAAAATGAGGAATCTAGCATAGTCAACTGAATGATTGAAGGTATGAAGGAAAGGGGGGGGGGAGGAGGATGGACTAGGGGTCATGTGTAGGGTAAGGAAGGTCACAACTCTGCACCAGAATGAGTGACTGTAATTGGCAACTTCAGGGCTCAGGCAACCGTAACGGATTGTGACAGCATGGAGGACAGCCTGCTAGTGAAGGAGAATAGGGTGTTTAGAGTATACCAACATGGAATACAATGAAAATAGCTTTAATCATTGTTAAACCATTCAATCCCATCGATACACATCTGCAAAAGCCTTATCCCCTCAAAACATTATGCATGTGATGAGTAACTGAAGATGCATCATTTGAATTTAGATAAGTTTGGGTGAACAAATTATTGTTGAGCAGCAAATAACTGAATTTCTATCTGTGAGAAACTTATTTCTTGAAAAGAGGGCTACTGTTCCTTCTTATTTTGAATAATCTATCATTCTGTGTCCACAAACATTGGTTTTGAATATATGGTTGTTTTCTGTGAAACAAATGCCTCATTTCCCTTTAAGATGAGATTTACTGAACAAGTCTAAAGGCTTCAGAACTTAATTTGTATGATTTCAATTCTGTGTAGGGTAGTGCACCAGAACATATCCATCCCTGTGTGGCATCTCCTGTAACACCACCACCCCCCTCCCTTCAGAGTAAGACTGTCACCATTTCAGTGGGACATCCCCAGTTTGTGACAACGTAACATCCACTAATAGCAGTAATGAAACTTATTGTGTACTAGTGTGTACAGACTGTATGCCATGCTGTTCTCTACTGGCAAAATATCTGGGCGACCTATCTGATAGGTGGATTTTCCAGTTGGTTGTTGATCCTGTTCATGTTTGCCTGACCGTCCATGTCGTATTCATATCTTAATGTTTCATGTGAAGTGTCATGATGTCACTTTTTCCCACTGGTTGCGCTGTGTGTTTGTCTTAATATTTGTCTTTGTCCTTAATATAGGGAATTTCACAGATGTTGCCCTTCTAGCACCAAAGTGTAATTAATATGCGTGTGGAATGTCTGGTATAGCTTTGTAAACATAAGACAAGGGAAATAGAGGAAGTGGGTGGGAGGTGGGGACTGGGATAACATCTCATGTTACCATTTTTGTGCTGTGGAGTCACACCAATGTTTTTGTAAGTGTTGTTTGCAAAGTCCTGTGTACTAATCAGAGTGCGTTTAACTTGTGATGTTATCTGATTTGTACTGTATGGATACTTGATTCCTGCATCTTTTTAACAGCGTGTCCTCCTTGTACAGTATTTACTATGTACACGGTTCATTTTTGCTCACACTGCAGGAAAGTGACCTGTTTAACTGGCATTGTAGCAAACAAAATAATTACAGCATGTATATTCACATTGTGGTTTTCATTTAATGTTTTAGCCAGTGATGCACAATGTATGGAATACTGTTTTCATCGATTCCTAATACTCGGAATTGGGTAATTTTTTCTCATACCCGTCGGGTACCTGGGTACCCAAACCAACATGGCGGCTTTGTTATCATTGGTATTTCCAGAGTACCGTACATTACATTTCTGTTGAGGAATCTTACTTGCAACTACATACACTCGCTTACATCTTCTCAATAGTTATAAATAGGACCACCTATTTGTCTTTAGAAAAAGAAGAAAATTCTGTTTTGAGCTACAGTATTTGCTGTGTATTGTAGCTAAATTTGGCAATCTGATACAGTGTGTTCACACAGGGGTTGCGTTAATAACCTGGAAAACACTCGTATGGAAGAAAGTGGGTAGAAGAAACATAATTTGTAAAAACATATGGTATTTCTAATGATGTAAAAACATTTTGAGTCATATCGTGGAATTTAAAATATATTCATAGTTCTGTTTTCTGTTTAAAAGTGCCACAATTGTAGTTATGGTATCATTCTTTTATAAAGTGGGACAATATACAATGTGAAAGAAGATTTTTTTGGAGTATTTTCACCTTACCTTGAGTACAGTACTGCAAAGCGAATAATGTCATATTCAGCAAATAGGTAATGATGCATTCTATAAGAGAAATAATGCTCTACCACAGAAGAATTCAGACCTCCGTAATAGCATTGTGGTACCAACTTTTGGAAAACACTCCTTCCATCCCCTTTTTATTGGTACATTACTTGTTAATAAAATTGCACGTATTTTCAGGTACTCAAAGTGTTGAAAGGCTTGTAAACCAGTATTTTACATCTCTCAGCTTGCCACAAAAGAGACAATTTAGTTTTTACACCTGTCTTTAGGAGACTGTGTAAACCTCTTTGAATGTTTTTTAAACAAATACATTTTATGTAATTCTGTGAAGTCCTCCTTTATGTTTTATATTATTCTATGGTAGCATTTGAATATACAATGAGTGGTCCTTTCGTAGTATATTGGATGTATAGGACAAAAAAACGTGTCAATCTCCTTGATTTGACATTTCAGTCAGTATTTGAATCAAAAGCAGCTATATGTCTCCTCATATCATCAGTTATTTGATGGCATAGTTGTTGGTCCAGGACTTGAACTAAGGTAGGTCGCACTTTTGGGGGCAGTGGCATTTAGGGAAGGAGGAGCTAGTCCATTGCGGGTTAGGGCGAAGGTAAAGGCGGGGTCAAAGGTTACCAGTAGTAATGCTAGTACGGTAGAGGGACGTGCATAAGTTAGAAGGAGACAGGTAAGTTCGTCATTCGTAATATATCCAGACCAGGTGAGTTTTGTGATTTCAGTCAGTATTTGAATCAAAAGCAACTATATGTCTCCTCATACCATCACTTACTTGATGGCATAGTTGTTGGTCCAGGAGTTGAACTAAGGTAGTCTCTTCATATTGGCATTCCATACAGACTTGTAATACATACAAAAACCAAGCACCCTTGACAGGTTCATTCTCCTGAAATTTTCTATTCATTACACAGTCATTTTGATGTACATCCATCTCATCAACCAGAAACTTGATGCCAATATTCTATTGTTTGGGTTTAGTCTTTCATCAATATTCTATTGTTTTTTGTTAATCTCCCATTAATAGTCTATTGTTTTTGTTAAATCTCTCATCAATATTCAATTGTTTTGGGTTTCTCTCTGACAGAGAAAACGAAGAGGAGGACAAAGAGAAAATGTCCTACAAGAAATTGGTGGTGGATGAGGTCAGTGGGGGGACCCCTCTCCAGGATATGAGCCAGTCAAGCCATGAGAAGATGGACGAAACAGAGCAGCCCTTACTCTCCAGTCCTGACGCTCCAGCTTATCAGGTATAGTACATATATTTCTTTTTTTTGACTGGATCCAAAACAGAGACATACCATGATAATTCTTGGTAAATTGTTCGACTGATTTCTTTTCTGTGTAAAGCGTACTTGGTCATTTCATTCTAAACTGCAAACTATACTATGAAGTTGTTAGATTTATGTGACGTTAGGCATATATTTTGTGATAATTCAGGCTTTGAAGGGCATTTGTTTGAAGCTGGTGAGCAACCACACAAGTATAAAGGAAGCCTGTTCACGCTTTTAAACTTCACGTCTAGGTGACTACTAACTCAGCAGTCTCAGATCAAATTTGGCATCTTTTTTTTTCTCGTTGTCACTTCACATTGAAGCATGAAAGATTATGGATGTACGAATTCATTTTTAGTCCTATCAAAGAACTGTGAAATTTCACTCGTCAAAGTATGACGTAATGAAGGCTTCAAGAAACCACAGACTGCTTGTTTATTCAAATTCTGCTTCACGTTTTTTGCAGAAGATGTTTTCTGCAGAATGATCAAAGTTTGAATGTGCATCTTGCAAGGGCCGATATCAACAGAGTTGTTTTGACATTTTTCCAAGTACGGTACTTTTCTTAAACTTGGATACTACAATTGCCTTGACCTGTAATAAAATCCCCTTTTGGGTCCCTTGTTTGCTCAATTTATGCAGCAAGATTTGTCGTTGTTGCTGGAAGGTGTTTCAAGTTTATTTGCAAGCTTTGAAATAATAAAGAGTATAGTCTCTGGAAAACAGAGATGTGAAAAAATAATGAGATTGATTTCTCTTTTTTTTTTGTCAGGTGAAATTTTAGAAAGTAAAGGTATTTTCAATTTTTTCAAGCCTTAGGATAAAATCCACGGTAATCACATGAAGCTGATTGTGAAATCTAATTATGACGTTTCCCAAATTGCTGTGAGAGATATCAATAAAATAGCTTTAGGGGATCAATTAATTTATGTGACTTGTGTCACATGATCGGCTACGGTCACTACCTGAAAGGAAATGAATGCTGCAGTACATTTGGACATTGTGAAAAACAGAGAATTTAAGCTAGCGTAGTTTTGTGGATATATTTTAAAGTTCTCGAGCGGTTTTCCCTAAATGTGGGGTTTATCAACCGTATCTCTGTTGAAGCAATCACTGCAGTGCGTCAGTATTCGGTCAAGGAGCCCACCTTTCCGTAGGACCCTGTTACATTACGTCCGGCTGTCATGTAGACATGTGCACTACCACAGCCAATCATATCAATGTTTATCTGAAGTTTTGTTTGTATCACATTGTGCAGAAAATTCATTGCAGCATTTACCTGTGAAACCAGACAGTTCTTTCTTAGATTGCACCTTTCTGCCCCAAACACAATGGCCTGTTTTTCAAACCGTGTGCTCGATTTGTCAAACCGGGCTCAAAGAAGGACAGTGAAACTCAGACCTTGTGTGCACTGCCTGGTTAGAATTGATTTGTATTGTAAATTTGTAATGTAAACTACCACTTAGTCTATTGCAGTACTGTACGTTTGGTAGTCTAGTCTGCAGAATACTTTCAGTTGTAATGGTTAACAAGTGGTATTTTAGTTGTATTATTTGTTCTGTGTCTTGGAAAGTTTCTTTACCTTTAGTCCTGTCAATAGTTTGCTTTGTAAACACAACAATATGTAAATCCCCACCCTCATTACATATCATCCTGTCTGGAGTTGGCATATCTAAAGAAACGATGTTGAAAGTATTCAGCGTCAGAGAATTATAATGTTTATTTGGGTGACGATCCACACACACTCTTTGTGCAGTACATGTATGCTTTGGCTAATCATCATAGCCTCTGGAAATTCATTTCATGTTTTGATTGAATGATCATAAAATGAGGATGGAGATGCAAACAGCGGTTGCAGCATCGACAGTTCTTTAAGGTTAAGCTAATTTTATCCTTACCTGACATTAATCCGTTAAATTCCAGCCAGTTCAGTAGTCATTAAGGCTTGCACCGATCGTTCTGTGCTCTATTGGCCCTTTGTGTCCAATACCAGGATTGATTTTCACACCCAGCATTAAAGATTATATGGAAGGGTAATGCGATCCCTCGCAGGTCTCAATTATTTCTTCCTCTTCCTATCTGCAAATATTTAGTGTCTCTTTGTATTACCCAAAAGCCTCCAGTCTAATCCTATCGATGTGAAAATTGCAGTATTTGGGCATACATTGAAGAAGAGAAATGTCAACGGATCTGCTGTACAGTAGTAGATTGCAAGCCTTGATTTCTGAGGGGTGCAAGGGCAATCGTGCACCGTCACTCGCCCAAAATCACTGTGAGAAGTGTGAAATTTTGCACACTAGAAGAAAAATGGGAATGCAGGCAATCTATGATAGTTTTATAAAACAGCACACCTACCATTCTCCATAATTTCCTGAGAAGTTTTATTTGTAGCACACCTGGAAAATCTAAAACTCACGGCCTCAGATTGTACTGTAACGTGTGCCTTTCATACAATTTTCCAATGTTTGATGAAAACAACCATCCCAACACGACAGATTCTTTTGTCACGAACAATTACAGTACAGCACTAATTAGTGTTGTCCATTAGTCTCTACTAGCTGTTAATGGACCTCAAGTGTTTAACCTATTAGAGCCGCTACAGGTTGATGAGTACATGCAAAGTTGGTCTGTATTGTACAGTAGTTGAGATGCATTTGCATCTTTGCAATTGAAGTATGTAATCGTGAAATGCAACAGCTTTTGACGAAAAACTCTCTACCTTACGTACAGTTGCACTCTGCACTTTTTGCTTGGTTCAAAGGACAGTACTGTGCCTGTTGGGCTGTTTCTTTTGTAAACGGTTTGATTGCAAATCGGCAGGAAAATGTCAGATCTAGAGTAGCCTCGAATAGTATCAGCTTGTATAAATTTTGCCGTTTTCATCCAAATGTTGCAAGGAATATTTAACAAAATCAGACGTAGAGTCCTGAAGGAGAACGCTCTTAGTCATGGGGAGATTAACGTCACTGTTGATTTGTTCTGTCATTACCTTGAATTTTTAATGTGATCATGGATCGAAGAGGTGCACACGTTTGTGGAAGTGGATTGAACTTCCTCTATTCTTGCTCTTCTAGATGTGACAAATTGAAGGTAAAGTACGATAATGATATGTAGATCATTTTGGCATTATCAATAATGCAAAGAATATCAGCTGATTGATATGTCATTGACATTGGAAGGTATTTTGGTTTTATCCTTTAGAAAAGCTTGTTAATTATAAACTTGCCTTGGTATTAGTTACCCTTAAGTTATCTTGTGGTATATATGTAACTTCTGCAGTTCACTCTACTCTTGCATGTTACAGTGCCTTCAAAAGTCTAAGGTTCGTAAAAAGCACCTGCCATTCACGGGGACATTGTCTCTGATAACAACTTAGATATAATTTAGTTAGTGCTTAATACACCACAAACATGTAGCCTCTTAATTTTTTTAACAACTGGTAACCCAACTGTCTTAATGTTTGCAGTACTGGCCACCAAAGTAAAACATCTATGCAAAGGAAAAGCCTACACCTGGAATAGTTTTTCTTATCTCTTGGATTTACAGTTTCTATCTCCCGTATCTTCTCTTTGAGTAGGTAGTCTGACTATAAGATAATGAGGGAGGGAGGAAGGAGGTATGCTTTTGTCTGTTGTTTGTCTGTTTTTCCTTGCTGTGGAATTGATACGATTCTGTTTTCTTCTTCTCTCAGGGAGTGTTAACACTGTACCTTGTAAGACCTGCAGGGTTCCTTAGTGCACTTACTTTCACATAATTTGTCATTTGTGTTGCATTGGTCTCAGTGAAAGTGTGCAGCTGTGAGGGAGATTTTGCCTGGTTGATCCCTGTACCTGCCATGATGGTTAAATTGTCTCCATGCAAGCTCTCCAGATTAGCCCACACTGCAGTTCCTCCGTGCTTGAACATTCTTACAGAAACACCATAAAGTTAACATTACATTTTTGAGTAATAGGCTGCCTACACTTATGGAGTATTGTAGACTGTGTAGCTCTAATGTTCAGTAATTGTGATAAATTGGTGAATTAATGTTAGTTTCAGTGAATCATGGAGATAAAAGACCATTTACTGTACAATGTGCTATGGTGGGCCGCTGCAGCAGAAATTATCGCTCAAGTCTGCTTTGCTTAATTTTGGTATATGATATTTCTCACTTCATTTATAAGTGTGTACATACAGGGTTGTTTGACTTAGATCAAGCTGATTAAAATCATGATTTAAATCAGGTTTTTACTAAAAAAAAAAATCATGATTTAAATCTTGATTTTTTTTTTTAAATAAAAAATCAACAAACCCAAGGCATAAACATATTCTTTCTTTTAAATCTTCTTTGCTGATTACTTTTTTATTTCTTTTTCTTTTGGGAGTGTCTTTACTAGTTAAGCCTGTTAAAGTTAGTTAGAGCACTTCCTTTCCCTTTGTATTAAATGTACATGTATATTCATTTTATTATTCTTTTAAAATACTAAGTTTCAACATGCAATGTATATATCTTGATAAGAACCAAATAAAATGAAGTCCAAAACAACATCTGTAATTGTGTTGCCTGTCAGTTCTGAGTCAAACAAATGGTCGTGCATGTTACTGTAAGAATTTTTCTATCAAGAACCATAGTTTTGAGAGGTGATATCAATAAAGTAGTGCTTCTGAAACATGTAATGAAGGATGACAATGCGGCACTTAAGAGGCCCCCTTCTTCCTGCATTGACGTGTCCGCAGTATTTGAGTTTAGCAGGCCGAGATCCCCCATATTCTGCGCGAGAAGCTCATCCAGGACGAACTATCATTTTCTCAGAGATCGATGCACACAGTCCGTCTCTGAATACATACCTTTACAATTCTGCAATTTCAAATTCTGCATGAAATAATGATGAACTGCCAGATGATGATTAATTCATCTTTTTATTCAGGCTGCATCTCAGCCAGCTCCCTGTGTCGTGGTGAGTAAAACACGAACTGTATAAAAGTAGTTAGGATGAAAAGATGTTTTAATCTGCAAGATTGTTTTTGCAATCCAGACTGACTACTTGGAAAAGCAAAGGTTGCATGTCATCCTGGGGTATGCTACTAAGATTGTATTTCCCTCATGTATACAGTGTGCAGTATTGTGAATTTCTTTTTTCTAGTTGATTGACATGATAAAGTTTATCCATAGTATGAAGCAACATCTAAGTAGTCAGGAAAATGTGTCATTTCTTTCATTTTGTTATTGTCAAAGTTGCTTGAATTCGCTTATCAAAGGACTTACTGATTTTATGAACCTCACTTCAAAACTCTAGTGTAGACTATACAAAACCCTGAAAATTTTGTTAATCTTGTAATTTTCCTCAGGTATTGTTGGAACCCTATTCATGTAGGTTACACTGTGTATTACCTGTATGTGAAGTTTTCTTTTAGATGGAGAATTCCTTTAAGAACAGAGGCTGTAGTGAGTTGAAGCTGAAGTCAGAATGCATTGTATGTGTTATGGTTGCCCCAATATCTGTCTGTAAATTCAACCTCAGCCCAAAGCAGAGAGCCTGAGTTTCCACCCAGGTTGAATAGATCCACTGCAATTGTAAAGTCACTGCAATTCCCCAAAACTCCCTGGTTTGGGAATTCGCTAGCGACATACTCACTAAGGCTGGCAATTACGGAAGGGCGGTGACCAGATACACACAAGCACATACACACAAAATTGCCAGATGCTAGACCATGGTCAATAGGTTATATGAGATGAGGGAGTACGCGCTGTGAATTGTATTTTAGTGAAGATAAAATACATAATCTACACAGCCTACAGCTGAAATAGAAAAGGAACTGTAAAGTGCAGTAAGAACATCACCTGCTCAATATGCACTCTATCCCCAAATTGTTACTCTGAATCATCCCACTTGTTGTAAATTACAGTTGTAGTTTGTCCTGGTTGACAAAAATGTAGCGGCAAAACTGCTGGAAACCATCAGAAACTGTGACAAGTGTCGGTTGAAAAGTACAGATCGTTGGCACCCCAAGCAGTGGACGATTTACCCTAAATAATGTGGGGTGGTTTTTAAAACTGTCGTCGGCATTAATCTCTGCAAGCTTGAGTGAACAATGGTTGTGGTTTTTCTACATCATGTTTTGTGGTTGCGTGACTTAACTATTGAACATAATAGACACAGGGAGCTGGTCCCTAGTATGGTACAGACCTACTTAGCTGTAATCAGTTGGGTCTTTGTTCACATTGTTTGTTTTGAATTTCCTAGATAATCACATTGGAAAGAAATGTAATGTAACCATATAAGATGAGGGAGAGAAACATGAACCGATCTTGGACTTACTGGTCTATGGGAGAAGACAGTGATGATGAATTATGTAGTTTCTGGGGTGGTTAGGCTAGATGTTCCATACACCTCATCATGTCAGGATACGATTACGAAAAAAGAATTCGGAATGGTTTAAAACAATCTTTTCTGTTTCTTTTCATGTAACATTTTTGTATCTTATCTTCAAAAATGGATGAAATATAGTTGTCTTACATGAAATGTGTACCATTTCATGGAATATACAAGTTTCGAAGCAATACTAATAAAAATTTTTTTCTTGTCGTGCTGTAATGACTACCATACTTGCACTGTTCTGCTTATGCTCGGCTACTGGTGCCTGACTTGTATAGCGAGTTGGGGAAATCCCTACTAGACTAGATATTTTACCACCCGTATTTACCCCTCAAATATTCCACATAGTTTTGTGGAAACAAAGACAAAAAAGTCATTTTGAAGAGGAATAATATTGTTGGCCCCAAATATCTGTCCGTGTAAACCAACAAAAAAAAAAATTGAAAAAGGGCGATTTTCAAAATTGCAAATCGTGACTGTCCAGTGTGAGGCTGAAAAATCCCTGGGAAGCGCAAAAGATTCACCAACAGAGATGAGAGATTTTTGGGAGAGATTAGGGAGGAGGAAGGGGGTGGAGGCAGTGATGTACACTTTCTTATGCAAAGATGCGGTGTAGAACCTGTTGAGATTTTTTCAAGGAATGCCTGAGTTACACAGGTACATACATGTGACTTGCTGCATGTTTCTCTTTCCCAGTATTTCCAGTCTGAGGTGGCTCAGACTTCGTCGGTCGAACCCGACGTTTTTCTCACCAATTTTTTAGGAGTGAAATCCTTAAATCGTCACAGGTGTCGGATATCGTCACATTCTGTCGGGTTTCACATCGTTTAAAAGATGCTGTGAGGAAAATCAAACTAAACACGTGCTTCACTGAAAAATGACAAGGAAAAAAAAGTGCTGCATCGGACAGCGTGATCTATGGTGTTAGGTTTAGGTCATTGCTGCTTTGATTCCAAGTATTAAGAACATTCATACAAAACAACAAAAAATTGTAGGAGTAGAACTAAGACTGTTCCGTGAATCGTTTTGTTGTTGAAAGTTACTCCGAAGTTTCTGAAACCTCACCATATGAAATGATCTGTTATTCCGTACCCCCTCCTTCCTCCTGCCCCCCCCCCCCCCCGAACCCTTCAGCTTTTTGATGTGTGCAGTGCTCCTTACAATTGTTATAGCTGAAAGGTGGTGAGTGACTGTTTGGAGAAGTGCAGTACCTTCATTCATAATAACTGTGGTAGTGAGTCTTTCCTCATCAGTGTATATACACCTCTACTGACAGCTGCTGCAATGTCAGCAAGTTCAGTTTCATTCTCTGACAGATTCTCAGAGGCATACTTGTCAATAATAAACAGTACTGTATCATTGATTGTACCTACAATCAAAGCACTTCATTCTGGGATGAACTGACCTCCCAAGCTGCATAATTTCTTTTTCTTTATTAACATTCTCCAAGGCATCCTCTAGGAGCAAGCTGCTGACTGCATTTCGGATCATTTAGAGTGCATAACCAGCATTCCGTTTTCCGCCACTTTGTCAAACCAAGCCTTGTGAGGAGGTCTCATATATTTAAAAGACAAGAAATCAATTTTGTTCGGTTTTATTGAGAGGCCAATGGGCTTCCAGGAATTTGTCTCTTGTGACACTTGCATGACCTGTAACAAGCATCCAGGCTTCTGATTCTCTTTCACAGGCATGCAACTTCTGAGAAAAAGAAAAGAGGCCAAATAGGCAGTAATTTTTGACAGTGGGTCACTTATGGCAATGGTATCTGACACCCACAGAATGCCATAAGTTTTGTTGTCTTACCTCATCAAAATGTTTTGCCTGAGCATCATGGTTTACTTCGTGTTTGGTTGAAAGCTCATGGGCTCTGTTTCATTGTTGTTTGTCACCAACAGTAAAAGCAAAGCAGCTGATTTTAATCAACCCACATCCTTTAAAATATCCCCTTTCAGAAGTGCACGCTCCTAAATTCCTGAAATACTGTATTGGCCTTTGATTGGGTTTTGAACGACAGACTGAGAATAAGAACTATTGGTCTGAGGACTAAGGAAGTAAATATTACATACACATATTATGCCGCACAATATCTGTAGGAATCTGTAAGGGGCATTTCTTTACATGATGGGGTTCTTTCTTTCCCGATCAAAGTTTTCAACATCTTAGGAGAATATGTTTTGATGCCAGTGTGAAAATTTACCCTAATGTATTTCTACTGGAAATGTTGAACAATGTACATCAAGGTGTTCCATCTAGTTCTTGTGTATAAAACTTGAGGTGATACTCATCAAAGTGTCAAGAAGTTTTCTGATTTACTATCATGGGTAGACCACTGTGCCATGCTTACTGTAAGATGTAAACCTTCACAGCAGGATACACCTTTACAATTCACTACCCAGAAAGAGCTACTTTTAATCGTAAGTTTTCAAAATGGTGTCACAACCATTTGACAAAGCAACCAAAGAGATCAAGGGAGTGTGATTTATTTCTCCCTTTTTCATCATCTTGGTTGACAATTGACAGTCCACTTTACACTGCTACATTTCATTCACACATTTCTGTCTGTCCGTCGGTCCGCCCGCCCGCCTGTCCATCCATCCATCTAGCTATCCATCCATCTACTGCATCTGCACACAATTTTTCAAAATGCCTGCCTTCCTACATGCTTTCATGGATTTGTTTGAAACTTAGACACTATGTTTGTTTGTTTGGTGGACCATTTGGGGTGTTCAGGAATTTTCAGTCGGAGACACTTTTCCCCATTTTATGAAATTCTGGAAAGTACTTTTCCTCCGACAGATTCTCTTACTAGTACAATGTTGATTGTTTTTTCTAACGATACTCTGTAAATGGTACTTTCAGTGTTTTCAGGGATTTTTGGTTTCAGTGATAATCAAAAACCTTGTGATCATGCATACATTTGTGTGTATGTGTGTATGTCTATGATGTCCTTTCTTGTAAACGTGATATCTCAAGGAGGGAAACTTGAACAGATCTCATATTTGATATGTAGGTGAACCACATTGAGTAAAAGAACCCTATTGTTTTTGGTGGAGGTCAGAGGTCATTTGGGGTCAACAGGGGTGAAACTGTGATAACCTTGTCAACAGGATACCTTAAGGATGGATGGGAGCTTTGACAGATCTCATATGCCATCTCTCGTGTGTCACATGGAGTAGAATGCCTTGGTGTTGCATCACTGTAATTGTAATATGCAGTTGTGCATGCTGAGATATGATACATAGAAGTTATCATATTCTTAAATATTCTCATAATGAAATCATCACATCCACGATATATTCATGCACTATCGATAGTCTAAGACCCCATGTGGGCCCTATGGCCTGTTATGTTACATGCTGTTTCTCGCACATGCGTTCATGGATTTATATTTAACTTGGCCACAATGTTCCTTGGGTGATAGGTCATGTTGGGTGTTCAAAAGCTTTCAGTCCAAAGTCCCATGTGGACCCACTTTATCAAATTTTGCAAAGTGCTAAGAACTTCTCTAACAGATTCTGTTGTACAATGTTGATGGTTTGTCATAATGATACATTGCTAGTGCTAATTTGTAGCCTATGGTTCTACAGTATGTGGGCCCTGTGGCCTGGCACTTTATGAAATTCTGCAAAGAAATACGGTCATTTGTTTGCAAGAGTAGTAATATATATTTTACTGTTTGGTAAACATTGATGGTGGATGGATCATGTGGGATGCATGTTTGTATTGATTTATTTACCAGTTATTTTTGGACTTAACCATTTAGACAACCACTTACAATTATGATTGTTCTGTGATTGAAACACAAGCATCACATAAGATAAACCTGGAAGTAAAAGTCAGAGAGCATTATGCCAAAATGATGTCTGAAAGATATACAAGAATATATGTGCCAGTCTTGGTTCTCCAGCATATGTACTGCATGCATTGCTCATATTGTACGCCACATAAAATTCCAATGTGATTCCTGTGTCAGCGGTGTCTGTTTTGTACAAGTTAACACATGTTTTGCTCACACAGCTGTGGCCTCTTTCCCTGTACATGGAAGCATGCACAAGACTCTGATTGGGGTAGCATTCTGGTACACTTTTGAACAATCGTCTTACTGTAGGAATTAACAGCGCAGTGAAAATATTTTCGGAACTTGTGAACGCTGTTTGCTGTTATTTGGTCCTTTGCAGAATTTGTGGAAGTAATAGTTCCATTTTTTTTAATGTATAGTCATGTTTTTTTTTCAGTGTCGCGTAGATTTCCCACGGGATGCAAACATTTCCTGAGATGGAGCCTCCTGGCTTCTCAATGTTTTGCCACCGTGATAAGCATTAATCAGACAGTTAAAAACAGAATCTGTTCCTTTTAAAGTGAAAAATCAGCGGCCCTAGAATTCATTAAAAGAGATGTACTTTTTCTTATTTACATGGATTATGTCTAAGCCTCAGTGCAGTAATAAGGAAATTACATCGTGTAGCGATATGGGAACGAACTTGCCGCTGTGTTTTGTGTACGGGATTATCAATGGTGACACACATAAAACCACAGTGTATTCCCAATGAATACACAGTTAAAAGGTGGCAGATTAGAAAATTGAAGTGACTTATGTGGAAGTTAAAAAAATTGAAAGTCTTTGAGTAAGTTCATGCTGGAAGTTTGTTCAAAAGTTTAGCAAAATTGGATTCCATTAAAACAGTTGATCATTCGTTTAAACGTACTTTAAACATGACTCTGCCCCTCTGAAATGAGATGTATTTTGCTGACAAAAATATTACTTACAATTTTTTTAGTTTGCTTTCCCATTATCAGGGAATAATTTAGTGTTTAAATTGTGTGTAGTAGTTTGGGAGTCTTCTGAGGTCTTTGGGAAACTAGTGGTGAAAATGCAAGGGTCTTGCTTACCAAACATTGCTACACATTTTTATTTGTGTAGCAATTTGGACAGGTTGTGTCACACATTTCAATTCAATACCAATTAAATTATTCCCTGGTAATTTTTCCAATTGGTTCTCTTGTACTTTTGTGAGTTTAAAATCTTGCTTAAAATTCCTTTCTGCATTGGTTCTGACTCACGCTTCATGCGAATGTGGCACAGAGATCTTGTATTAGACCGGATGGGGCTAGAAGCACTGTTAAAGTTTAATGCTAATAACCTTAGCATAGTTGATGGGAGTGCATTTGTTGTGTTGAGACAGGTGACTGAATCATTTGTAAATAACCAAACCAGGTTAGTTTGGGATTTTGAAATGTGTCGTCATGATCAATGGGGTCAGTTCCTGCCTTCACTGAGAAACACAATGGTGGAATTAACTTCACTCCTTACTTACTTGTCTCCACACAATGTACAGGTAATTCCAGCAACTAGCACTTTTGAAGGGTAGTTTGGGAAGAACAGGCTTTTCAATTCTGGGGTAGGGCGAAGTTAGAGGCGGTGTCAAAGGCTACCAGTTACTTCTAGCACGGTAGTGGGACGTGCAATAGTTACGTGGAGACAGTTAAGTTTGTCACTTGTAAATATCCACACCAGGTGAGTTTTTGGATGTCTAAAGGAGGCAATTTATGATTAAACAATTGATAACTTAGAGATAAAATCTCCTCTTTTATACCTCAGAAGTATCTTTAAGGATATTTCAAAATTATGTTGTATTCAAAGTAAACAAAATAACTCGCATAAATGCAGCAGTCCAGTAATGTAAATATCATCACTTGATGCAAAAGAGCCATCCATGAATAAGGATAGGTGACTGTACAAATATAAATTAGGGTGGCTGCATATATTCCTTTAAACTTACCTCACCAAGTGAAGTGTTTCGCTGGTTTACACCTCTGGAAACATATTATGATATCCTACCGAATTACTGTAGCAATGTCGGATGTTGGGCAGCTCTCTTCAGAAGGTTCAAGTGTGGAAATTTGGTGCCAGTTCCAGATTAAAGTTTTCCATTATTCTCTTGTGTTTATAAGCAACCTGGACTGTTTCTGTTATCAGATAGCAATAGCAATTCATACTGGCTGGAAACTCTACACCAAATTAGCCTCTTTGGAAGTTGGTCCTTCGCCAAAATTTCTTCAAACAAAGTTCAAGTGAACAGCACCGTTGAATTACATTAAGTCAATGGTTTTTGTCGTAGCAGTTTTTCTATCGTTAGCTCAGTAGCGTCAAGAAAGTGGGTTAAGGTTGTACAGAAGTGTACAGATATATAAAATTTGAATTAATATGAGGGAGTCACACATAGCACTTGTTAACCGCATGTATTTTGGAACGTTTATTTCATGCTATGTGTTTCACCACGTTCATGTAGTTTGCAGCATACTGTTGACTTGAACTCTCAAACTAAGACGACCAGTTACTTTTTTCCCACTGATGAAAGTTCATTAATGAGTAGTTAACATGATATGATTCTTAAGCAGATGTCTACTGGACAAGTCACTTCTTTGATGTCAGTCACATGCAACTACTGTACTGTTTCAAAGTCAACAAGTGACTGATGTGGTATTCATTTATGGGCAATGGTAAAAACCCGATTCATGCACGGGTGATTCCCTCGTGTGTGGCGTGTCTCTATAGGTGAATACAGTACACTAGTGTGTAGACAAGTGAAATGGGCAAACAACCAATTGCCAAGTTAAAACTTCTAAAGCTGCTCTTATTATTCAGTGACCTGACCTTTTTTTGGAACATTCATCATCTTGACAGAGTTATTGCAACCCTGACAGAGAGTAACTTCTGTTTCAAAAAGGAATTGGCTGGATACTGTAAGCTTAAAATGTCTGTGGAGATGATAGTTTGGTCTTAACCGTACGTAAACTCTCAGTGACTGACATACTGTAGTTACTGCTTTAAGGCACTGTACACACAGTATACATGAAACACAAGTCAATTGTTACCCACAGAGTTACTATTCAGGACTTGTAACAAGCCTTATACTATGTCTTTTTTTTCACGTTCACTGTTACAGCAAAGATTGATTGTAATCAGTTTTACTGACTAGGAATCTTAGGACTTGCTGTCCAGCTCTTCCACCAGCTCTCTAAATTCACTCTTCCTGTAACATGTTATTACATCTCCTCTCCTAGGTGAATGTTGTCTGTCCAGCGAGCAGTGGTTATTCAGTGTCTTCATAACTTTACATTGATCAAGCTAAAACCAACAGTCGCCTTTGCAGACCTGTAATTTAATGTACAGTACAGCCTTCTTCCCATTGGAATAACTCCACTTGCAAAAGATTAAAGGTTTGCATTACTTAATGGGACTTTTACCCTGGGCAAATGAAAGTAAAATATGAACTTAAACTTGCAGAGTCAAGTTCCCTGTTGTTTAAATATGACTTCAAACAGGAACTCTGTGGGGTGTCTCACAGTTGTATTTTAGTCATGCATTCATTATGTATTAGCGTATGAGGTATTAGAAGCAGTAGCTCATACAAAAGTAGTACGTCTTTCCTCAATACTGTTGCACTGGGTACTATTGCACTGGGAAGGTTAAACACAAATGAGAGGATAAATGTCGTATATTTTAGGAACTGGCTTGTCATTTAATTTGCATTAAAATTGTTACTCAACAGCAGGTAGTTCTTGTGTTTCATGCAAGGTAGTCTGAGTTTATGATGTTATAGTCACTGTTATGTTGTTCCTCAACAGCAAGTGTACTGTTGTGCCAGCCAAAAAGGTAAAGCTGTAACCAACAGCCATTTTATTCAGTAGTGAGGACTGCTACTGAATAGCAGACAGTCATCTCATTTGATCTACATTGGATTCCCATAAATGGTGATATACTGAACAGCTGATAGTGCTGAACTCTTATTTTCATCAATATCAAGTCTGACATCGTTTGGACTATTACTGTATTGCAAATTTATACTATTATAGTGACTAATACTGTGGTGAATTCCTAGCAGGTATATATAGCATAGTTAAGAACATTGTTCTCCATAGCAACATGTACAGTATAGCATAGCTAGGGCCACTGGATTACTCTGTTGATTCAATAGTTACTGTTGCACCATTTAAGCTGGTGTGACGTGGTGAAAGGTCGTGTGACGTGAAAATGACATTTTGGAGAATTGGAGGCATGAATCATTGGAGGCATGAATCATTAGAAATGTTAAAAAAAGCCACAAATTAAAATCCATCAAAGACTGACAATTTTTTTTTTACAGGCGAATCGGTGTCGCACACCTGCATCATGAATTATCATTGTCAAAGTATGCAAATTTGCAACGTCAAGAGATGCACTCCTATGACATGTCTTATGTTAATTCTTTGTTTAATTTAACCTTTCAAGGACATTTGAGAAATTTGTATACCCAGAGGGTCTTGTTTTAGAAGCATGCAATTACCTATCTCCTCATTTACTTGTCTCCTCATAACATGCACACTCATCCTCTGTGCCTGGAAGGTATGGTAGATGGCAGTGCATTTGTTATGAGGAGACAGGTAAGTGTGCTGTTTGTAAATAACCAAGCCAGGAGAGTTTCGGAATTTTTCCTCTTGAAAAATATCACTATCACTTACCAATGTGAAACTTAGTAATTAAGTGGCAACATATACAAACTTAACAATTGTCACACAACCCTGGGCAACACCCCACGTCATCTGTTTTACATTTTTATCAAACTTTGAAAAGCCATATCACAAAAATGGTAATAGATACCAACAAAGTTCCAACAGATTTCCACTTCGGGTTTCACTTTGCAACTTCTGAATAATGCCAGTTCTTTTCTAGATGCATGGCACACAACCTTTATGGTAGTGTGACATGAAAATTGCATTTTGAAATATTTGCTGCATGAACCATTAAAAGTGTTGAACGTAGCTAATAATGCCATGAAAATTCATCGAATGTTGACGATTTTACAGGCAAATTCCTGTATTATACTTACATCATGAATAAATATTAGCTAAGTACATGCAAATTTATGACGATAAGAGATGCATGGTATATATTATCCTTTGTTTACTTTAGCTCCATTTCAAGGACATTTGAGGATCTTCAATACATTCCTGGAGGGTTGTGCCTTAGAAGTACGTATTTTCCTACAATAAGTGAAACCCAGAAATAATGTTATGAATAAAATACATAGGCTTAAGAAAAGAAATACTGACACTGTGCAATACTCCATGTTATCATCACATTTGGATTTTCATCAACCCTTGAATAGCCATATATCTCAAACGTGGTATGGATAGAAACACAATTCCAATGGATTTTTCATTCAGGGTGTCACTGTTCAAAATTTTGAATAAAACCAGCTCTTTCCTTGTCACCTGAACTGTAAGACAAGACTGTCACTCCTGTGTGCATGTCAGCAGATTAAATCAGAAGCAGTTACTGTCATAAACCATGTACAGTATTATAGAGTTTTTTTGAAGTCTTAATTTGCATGCTTGTTAAAGAGGCTCATTTAGTTGTTTTGTGAAATTCACTCAATTTTTCTAAACTGGTCAAGTTTCCTTCACACACTAATGACAAACAGTGAAACTAAAAGGATCCCAAAGTTTTACATACGTTGGAACATTAATGAGTGAGTAACCAACCATTAAATTTGGTTTTTGAAACTTTGTGACCAGACATTTTCACATTAGTACATTCCCATGCACACAATCAGAGCAAGTAACTGTCAAAAATTCGAAAATATTGACAGTTTTCATATAACTATTGGATGTGAAACTTGATTAATTATGCTGATTGTGAGTGTTGTCGTGTGTTTGTGTACTTCAAAATCACCGCAAGTCTTTACTGATATCGACTCAGTGAGTCCCTTTAACTTACAAGTGTTTGAATTCAGCATTTTGCAAATTGCAATCATCTGCTGTAGTCGCAGCAGCTGCCATTTTTAAATTTGCTCGTATAGACGATTCTAATTTGTAAAAAGAAGCTGTCGCATTTATTTTAATTCACAGTATGCGTTCTAAGGTATGTTCAATGGTGAATGCTCCGTGAGCAGCTGCAGTGTCCACTCTGTGCTTCTGTACAAATTGTATTTGATCCCGCTTTCTTTCGTTGTACAGTGTACAGTGTACGTGAATAAGATTGATTGTGCAGCACTTGGTCGACAAAGATCCCCAAACTGCACGGTAGTAATATAATTGATAATCCTCAGTGTTGCCATCTGCATTACCAGGCCATGTGGTGTTATTTTTGAGACACATGATGATTGATATGGGAGTACAGTAAACTGTACCCAAACAGTTTCATTTCAGTGCTGATGGATTGCCTTCAAATAACACAGTTGCCACAATGATATAAAGGCTCTATACTTTTCATCTCCCCATATGTTTCTTCTTTTTTCTTTTTTTTCAATAACTGAAGATGTATTCAGCAAATTCAGAAAAACAGTATCGCAAATATAAGAAATTGTTGGCTTTACTATTAAATATTCAACATACAGTACCATTGAATATGGCCGTCAGCATACACCGCATGCCACAGGGGACACATCTTCTATTTTTCGACTCACGTCTAATCTTCACAAATAGCCACAGCAGAATAGAAGCATATCGATCTGAATGTGTGATTGTATCCTTCACACAGTCTTAGCATTGACAGAAACAAATTTGTCGTCTGGAAGTTAATATAGATCTTCTATCTGCAAATCTATGCACAATGGATCCTTTCAAAGTCTGTGACCATTTTTAACGATAGCTCCTATGATGACTAACCACACTCTGCACTGTTTGTAGGAAGCTGTTTTGTCTGAAAATTGGAAAAAATTTGTATTTTTTATTTTTTTCTCATACCACTGTTAAACTCTGTCACCTGCAACAAGGAGATGAGGATGGAAGAGGAAGGATAAGTAACAATGATAGGGAATATTCTCAGATTATGTTACATGAGACAGAGAACTTTAGCAACCACTTAAGTACAGTAGGCCCACAGACTTGGTTGTCTGCGATGGAACGCCAGTGATGTAGATTTACAATGAGGTTATGAGGCAGGGTTCTACAGTATACACTGCATGGTTTGGATAACTTGTACTTGCCCATGACCTGAAGTTGAAAGGTAATGGGCGCAAAATCATTCCTTCTGATTATGATCAGAACTCTACCATTACAGTGAATAAGCTCCTGTGTGCAATGAAAGATGAAATTTTGGCGGCCATCATTTAATAAGAAATAGACAAGCAACTTGAAATGTTGTTCTTTCTCCTCACTTTTGCTCTCTCTTGCTCGCCATTGTTTTTGTGGCTAATGTCTCAGATGAGGTTGCATTGATAAAGTTTCTTCCTCTTGTTCTTTTCAGGTTGATTTTGTCTCAACAGAATGGGGAAATGTCCTAGTGGCTGTACAGGGTGAGAAGAACAAGCCTGCTATCGTAACCTTCCATGACATTGGATTGAATCGTAAGTCGTCGGTTTCGTTGATATTCTCTGTTTTGTTCTGGAGTCCATCAGATGTCACTCTGAATGCTCTCAGTGTCCGTCTTTGTTTTTTGAAATCCAGTTACGCATTTGATGTAAACAAATTTCAGAGCTAGCCAAATTGTCTCATCCTGTGGGTGATAAGATGCCGACTAGAGGCCTACAAATCACACCTCACTGGTGTAATTCTTTTCCGAATTTGTTGCTGTTTTTCCAAATTTTTTCAGGAGGATGAGATGAGAGATAAGCCAAAATTAAAGATGTCGGTTGTTTTGTGCTAGACAGTGTGAAAGTTTTTAAAGATATATTCTTCTTGGCTTGTGGTGGTGATGACTTGGGCTCCCATCTGTCGTGTGCTTTGTATTAAAAGAAACAGTATGAATGTGCCTATTGCTCAGTGTGGATGGTAAAACTAGATTGAAGTAAGTGAAAAGGTGGCCATGTAGTCTAAATATCAATACTGGAAGAAAAGTTTCATTGGTTGAACCATATCATTGTATATGTATACTGTAGATTTAATTAAGTTGGATGATTAATTCACTTATCTGTCTCAACCCAACAGCTGCACTGCTATGAACATTGCCGTAAGTTCCATTGAATTGGCACTGCTGGGTCAGTATTGGTGAAGAGTAAAGATGGAGTAAACTTGCCCTCTTGAGAGCCTTTGAAGGAAGTTCTCTGATTTTGACCAAGCAAAATTGTAGACTATATTGTAATGGAGTTACCTTTTCCCAGTGCACACATTAGAAGTTAAAACATAGCTTACCTTGACGTTTCATGAGAAATCCAGCCTTGATATTTAGTTTAGATGATACTACATAGTCAACCAAACACTCACATTGTAATAGAATACCAGCAAATCAATAAAATAATATAAAAAAATGAAATGATATAAAAATATTTCAATGTTTAGCACATCAATCACCTGACGTGCATATTATAGTGTATTGATTTGGTCATCTTCACCAAACTAACAAGGATACACCTAATGGTGCCAACTGAATGCCATAACGTTGTAAAATAATGTCCAGAATTATCAAGGTTATCAAACTCAATCCACAGAGGGAAGCCTCACAGATGTAACCTAACATCATCTTAGATTAATCTTTTGCTATCCACTGCAACAAGGATAGCAACCCGACAGTAACGATTCATACTCCAGTACACACACATCTCGTTGCATCTGCATCTCAAAGCCCATGAATAGGCTCTGTGTACAGAAGGGTGTGCAAAATGCAGACTGCGTAATGAGCAGCAGTTTGAAGCTTTGTGGACCTAAGATGATCTTAAGTTTCACTCCCAAATTCTATGCAGTCCAAGGAGTGGATTTGGGTCGGGGCCTTTGAAAATGTTAAGACCGATCACGCAGAAACACTTTCTGAAGTACCTCACAATTTACATGATGCATTTAGTTGGAGGACGACATGAATTAAATATCATGTTAGGCTAAATGTCTTCTGTCAACCATGCATGTAAAAGAAAAACACTCAACCACGTTCAGTGTGTCTCTGCATCAACCATCTCAGTTGGATCGAAACATCAGCTTTGTTCACTCTGCGATTTATCACCCCACTTCTATTTTAGCGACTGCTGGATCACTCACTGGCGGTTCATTATCTTGTATTTCATTGTGTATACATATTAAATGACGACAATGGATCCGTGGACAACCAATCTAAACGCTGAAATGATCACATCATATTAATATCAGCAAAATTTATTTGAACATATGCCACTTCAGACAGTATTTTCCTTTTAGAACCTGTACATGAGATTGTGATGCTTACCCATAGAGATCAGAGGGTAACAATCAGTTAAACTCTGTCATAATTTAACAATTGCATAATGTTCGTAGCACTATCGCTGGCAGTGTTTACAAACTTAAGACATGCACGTTTTATTTTTTCATCTTTGTATCGTAATTAAACAGAGGTTGTATTATGAGCCCATTTCTCTTCCCAGAGTTGTTTGATGGTGGCATATGACGATGAGTTAGGAGGATGTGTGAGAGGTAGGCTGAGGAATTTTTGTTGTATTATTTTTTATCTTTATCTCATCTCCATTGCAAGTTCATTGAAAAGGTTTGTATGAGCCAAAACTCTGAAGGAGGAAAATGAGGAAGGCGGGGAGAGTGCCGTCAGCTTATTCCTGCATGATTCAAAACCATTGGCAGTTCTGAGCATCCATATTTCTCCTTGATGTAAACTAGTCGCCATCTAATGTAGATGGTTAAAATGACTTACTGACACAACAAGGTTTGATGCCAGTTGTGGAATCTCATCGTAAGAGGAGTGAAGCATGTAAGATGTGTGTGGTGCACCTCCTGTGATGATATATTGATCGTGTGAGCTGCAGTACAATTAACGTAATTGTATTAAACCTGTCAAAGTGACTCAGTTGGATACTGCATTCTCTTCTTTGTTTTGTTTTCGTTGTGAGAGAGACAGAGAGAAGTGGAGACAGGGAGATGACAGAGAGAGATGAATATGTCAGTGATGTCAGGTTTATGTTTTCTATTTGGATGAGGAGAATGTGTGATTTATTTTCCCCTCCTTCCACTTCTTTTCCTGCATCTCTTTGTAAGTTTATTGATTGAGAATTACCTTCTTGAAGGTAAAAGGTGATAATGTCTAATTATAAACATAAATTATGAAAAAAAAAGAATACTTTAGCCAGGCTTCAGCATATGTTGGGTATGTATGTGGAACAGAGTTTGTACAGTTCTTTGTGTTATGAAATGTTTCAGCTCATGTACAGTTACGAAAATATGAAATGCTTTCAAGAGAGAGGTCTGACAGAGAGTCATGGTGCACAAGGGATACTGAGAGGGTGTGATATGGTTCTAAGAGTTTCAGGAAGTTTACTGGCTCTAAAAGAATCCAGTGGAGTTCAGTAGATATAACGGACCAGCAGAGAGTTAAGATTTAGACTTGAAGTGTAAAGGGATTCTCGGAGAGGATGAGTTAAATTGATCTAAGATAGTAAAAGGCATTTAAAGGTATTCAGGAGAGTGACAGGAATTGTAGGGGATCCAGGAAAATGACAGATAGCTAGATGGATCAAGTGGAGTGACAGGTGTTAAACGGTTCTAAGAGAGTTACATGGAGTAAAGTGGCTCTAAAAGTGTAAAAAGGAGATTCACATCGTAGACATACAGTTACCCCTTGCGACACATTGAGACACACAAAAGTGAAAGCCAAAGGAATGGGAGCATAGGGCGTAGAGGTTGCAGTGCGAAAATTGTTTTCGGGGGACATTTTGAGCTAAGTCAAACTGTTGCATAAGTACGCAAGGGTGAGTATAGCCACTTGTGAATACCCACACCAAAGAGTTGTGGGGATTCAGTGGATCTAAGAAAGTGAGAGGGAGTTAAGGGGGGTTTCTAAGATGGAGACAGGAAACTGATTGATGTGGAGAGAGAGAGAGTGGTAGAGAGTTAAGGAGTGTCACAGGTAGGTTAATGGATCTAGAGAGGTCGCAGGGAGTATAGGAGTTCCGTTGGAGTCTTTAATGATTTCTGGAGAGTGACAGGGAGTTAAGAGATTGACAAGGAAATTCAGTGGATTTAAGAGAGAGAGAGATATTTTCCTGTTGAGCAACATTAATAACAGCAAGGTAGTCTCTGATCAGTTTTAATCAAATACTGTCGGTTGGATTGAAACTTACATTGTAATTCACTTCGTAGACATATACTCACCCCTTGCCTATGCTAGCAAAAACAGGTTGCTCAGGAAAAACATGTGCATAGCGAAAGACCGAAAGTCTAACAAGGAAGAGCTCGAGAATTGAGGGCGCGGCGAGAACATTTTATCCGAGCGTACGTTTAGGCTTTGCTAACAATGCACTCGTAAGTTGTGGGGATACTATTTGATGTGTTACCTGTCTGTATTGTGGAAAGAGGAAGAGGGCTAGTTTTTATGTGACAGGAAGGAGAATTACAGGAAAGCAGCCACTGCTGAACTCTCGTGATTCAACATTTTAGTGTGCGACACATCCTTGTACAGTGTGACCTTATCAAGGAGCAATGCATTCCGTAGTAGTGATGACAAATCACTGATTACTAATTTCGGTGATGGAATTTGTCAATTTTCCAAGTATGGCTCCAGATATATCTTCAGGGATGCTGTTGGTGATTGCTTCTTAGTGATGGAAATGAATGATTGAATGGTTCAAAGACAGTTCGGTGAAGACGAAGATTTCAGTTGGAAGTTCAGACGACACTGCATGACATACAACACTCTTGTGATGTCATTGACTGTAATATTTAGATGTCTGTGATCTCTATCAGCGCTATGAATATCAGTGTAAAAATTATGGACTAGAAACAGGGAGTTAGAAAAAAAAGGATGATATTTTATTGTTCATTTTCTTGAAGTCATACTGCTTTAGTGTCCATCTTCGTAAGATGAATACACATGCTCAACATTCCTCGTCAGTGTTAGGGAATGGCTTGAAAGCGTCTTGCCTTCTGTGAAATGATCACATGGATCAGACAAGCTTTTTGTTCTTTGAACAATTCTAGACTTAGATGAAACTTGTTGTAACTTGTTTTGTTAAAATGTCATCAAAGGGGTCAAAGGTTTTTGGCCACATGAATGAATGCTCTCATTTGAACGTGATAACTACATGATCGCCGTATAGTTTCATGTCACACCAAAATGTTGATATGTTTTCGTGGATGACAAATTTATTTGTCACTCTCATGGCAGCAAACTCACTAGTATGAGTAATTTGTTTTTCTCTTACCTGTCTCCACATACCCACCAGATGCTGAACCTTCAGAGTACCTCCCTCCCTCACTTCTCTTTTTCCTGTTTTCTCTGCCACACCATTTACAACTGGTAACTTGACATTGTCTCAAACTTGGTATGGGGTCATTCCTTCCAAATCCCCCCTCTGCACTTCTCCATCTAAGTCTACCATCTAAACTGTAAGCTGGCTGGAATGCTATTTCGTAGATATATCCATTAAAGTGCAGTAATGTACGTCACCCCTCACTCACATGTCTCAGCATAACAAATGCACTCCCATCTAATTCGGGTCTTATCTCTGCACTCCAAGCACATAAGGATGGCAGAATAGGAAGGAGCCGCTATTCAGGTATTAGGCCGGAAGGCGCAGGTAGCGGTGTTAAAGGTTGCCAGCACTCTAGGCACAGTAGATCTGAGTGCATTTGTTATGCTGAGACAGGTAAGTGAGTCACTCATAAATAACCACACTAGAGAGTGTTGGGATACCTTTAGCACTGGCCTGAGTTTTGGTTCAGTTAAAACCAAACTTCCAGTCCACCAGTTTAACAACCAAAGTACCCAGATCACATGTTTTAATAGGTACTTGGAAATGTTTGGTCATTTGTTCTCTCTGATGACCAAAGAAAGTGTTTTTGATATTGTTATGAAAGTAATAAACTGTAATCTGTAATGAACATTGTTTTTCCTTTGCACCTTTCAGATGTGACATGCTTCCAGAGTTTCTTTAACTACAGCGACATGCAACCTATTCTGAAACACTTCTGCGTCTACCACATCAATGCCATTGGCCAGGAACAAGGTGCCCCACAGTTACCCGAAGGGTAAGAGTCAGTCAAATTTACAACCAGTCACAGATTTGAACTCACCATGTCATTTCAACACAGTGTGCCATATCAGTGGCAGAATAGTTGTTCACCCATTGTCATAAAGAGTAAGCAAATGAGAGGTGTGATGCTAAAAGATCTTTTTCTGTATACCCTGCTGGTAGGTAGTTAATAATGCGTAAGTATGGTAGTTAATAATGCATAAATAATACTTAGTAAGATTTAAGTGTGTGTTTGTATCTGAGCTGAGCTGATGTAACAAAACACTTCTAAGTGATGTAAATCCAAGGAGGTCTCTTTGTTACAAATTGGGTACTGATTATGGATTTGCCACCGCCGGTCAGCGCTGTTCCGTCTCTCACCGAGAGACCGACTTTCCTGACTGACTGCTGTTTTTGACATACACTCAAATAAAATAGCCCCTGTTTTTGGTTGAGGTGTCCCAACCTGAGAGATTTTACCCTAGAACTTAATTTTCAAGCATATTTAACATTTGGATGCATCTTACATGACCCAGAGACTGCCGTTTCCTGCAGTCTGGGGTATATGAAGCCAAAAATTTTCTTGTGTGCTCTGTGCCAACTGATGGATGGTGGCGCTACACTTAAACGGTCCTGCTGACACTCGATCTGCCCTAGGTAGACCACTAAAATGATGATCTGTTCCTGCAGCTGATGGCAGGAAGTTTGTATTACCCTTAAGTTTCGTGTTAAATATTGTCGGCACCAGCTAATTATGCTGATGCAAGGAACCTCTAATTCATGGAAACTGTATGTCTGCACCCATGAGAAAATAAGTGTCTAATAGAAGTCCTATCCTTTTAAAATGTGTTAATATATTCCACTTAATGGCCAGTGTGGTGTTGACTTTAATTGGTTAAATTAGTTTGCTGTTCTGTTAGAATGTATATGTTTTGTTTTCTTATGATACAAAGAAAGGTTAAATTTGTGTGGGTGCAGAGTTAAGCTGTGCTACTTGCCCTGTATGCACAGTCCTCCATGTTGTAAAGTGCCTCCAAGTAAGCAGCTAATGGAAAAAAGAAGTCACTAAAAGGTTGTTTGGAATCATAAAATGAAAGTCAATACTTCAAGGAGCATTTGAAAGAGAGCAAATTCTAAAAGTAGTCCTTGAAAGCCTGTGAGCTTTGACTGAATTCCAGCGCAACCTCCTCTCAGACAAGACAGACGAATGATCTTTCCTCCGGAGACGGGGAATTCCACATGTCTGGCACAGCAAGTATGGCCTAATTCAATCAGATTTGCTCCTTTCAGGAAAGCAATGCTTAAGTTTTTGTAAAAAAAAAAGGAGAAAAATTGCAGGTAAGGAAAAGTTGCATTGCTGTTTGTTGATGTATGCCACATTTTGAAACGTCAAGTATTTAATGACAGATTGAAATTATGCCAGAATGTGTGTGAATATTTAACATGAGTTGTACCTTCATAACCATAGACTATTAAATGGGAATGAAAATTTAAAGTTTGAGATAAACTGGTTTGGACGGGCGTTGAAGTAGCAAACTTGGAAAATGGTCATGTTGACTTTTGTGGTGACACGGGGAATTACCTCCAAATTGAAAGTGATACTGTGCTGCATGTTGGCAAATAAAAGGTACATAGTTTGTTTCGCTCTAGTCTGACATAAGGCAGTGTTTTTTTGGCTTTTGTCAGGAGGGTCAGATTACATGTTTATGTTCTTGTTTTTATGATGGAAGGGAGAAATTATGCAGACAAATAAAGAGCATCCATTTTGAATAATTATGAGCATGTGTGTGTGAGGAGCATCTCTGTCGGGGGAAGCTACCGTGGATGGTTTGTTTAATTGATAAGTGCCCTGATAGATTCCCATTTCCCTTGCTGTAATTTCTCATCTTGCAGTGAAAATGAAGTCCTACTGTTCATTATGCATGGCATATTCCTGCTCCCAAATGGTGAGATGATAAATTGTTGAAGAGATAACAAGCACGAACTGTCATAAATGTCCCTCTGGTAAATGTCAGCAGCACTGAACTAAAATCTTCATCCAAGGGATTGGCGGGCAGTAAGTTGATCAAAAGAAAGGACTGCTTACAAGAATATGAATTTCAGTCAATACAAGATTCTCAAAGGTACCAGCATCCTTGTACAACCATCCCATGCATAGTTTCATGTTGACTGCTGTACTGTATGTGTGTAGAGGGGTTTTATGTGAAGTACTGCCAGACAGGCAAAACATACACACATTAGACCTAAGGACACTGTCCATAGATACTATTGTGACAAAGTGTCCATCAGAACCAAAGGCACTGGCAGTTGTGTGACGTTGGTGAAACCCTTCCTTGTTTTCACCATGGCTGATGCATTTTTGGTTTTGGTTCCGATGAAATCGTAACCTTTGTTATCACATAGCGGTGTATGCATGTGTGTATGTGTGTATGATGCTTACCTTGTAAACAAGATAAGTCAAGGAGGGAAGCTTAGACAGATCTCATATTTAGTACATAGGTGTACCACATTGAATGCTAGAACGCTATCTTTTTTGTTTGAGGTCAAAGGTCATTGGGGTCATCTCAGGTGTATCTCATTGAGTGCACATGAATTCCATTGTCTTTGGTGAAAGTTAAAGGTCATTTGGGGTCAACATGGTCACATTGTGGAATTCTTTTTAATAAACATCATGTCTCAAGTAGGGCAGCTTTGACAGATATCATAATCAGTATTTAGTTGTATCTCATTGAGTGCAAGAACCATTTTGTCTTTAATGGAGGTCAAAGTTCATTTGATGTCCACAGGGGTCAAAGTTGTGAAAACCTTGTAGACATGATCGCAAGACAGGAAGCTTGTGCAGATCTCATATTTCATATTGAGCATAGGGAACTTGTGACACATACTAATGCTGTAATATCAGATTCAGAAAAATGTGCTCATTAGATGATCATCAAAACCAGAGTGCATTCTTGTGCTGAGATGTTTCAAACCGTACAAGTACTTAGTGTATATTATCCAACCCTGTACATAGCAGAAATTATCTGGTAGCAATTGGTTCCTACATGCAAAATCTCCAGTCACCAGAATGTAAACTGAGATGACCTCCGTATAACCATGTGATGTAGCAAGAAGTACGGTAAACTAAAACGATACAAAAAATGAGTAGGGTAATGTGAAATTGAAAGTCTCAGTTTACTGCTCAAGTGTCACTCAATGAAACCGAAGAAGATGATGATGGTGTTGCATCATTGCTTTGACATCTTTCTCCTCAGATCTTTGAAACCTTAACCCAGCAAAATTTTACATGAAATGTACTTTTCGTAACAAAAAGTGAAGCTGGCTATTGAACTTCGGTATGTTAGCAACAATGCACGTGGATGGTAACGGTTTCAGTACGATCGAGGCAAACTCATGTCGTGTGAATCGGTCTGATTAATAATTCATGTACAGTGCAGTTCATATGATGTGAAAAGTTATCTTATGGAATCACCTTTACGTCACTGAATTGGCCTCATTAATATTGGACATCTCATTCACATAAATGCATAAGTTGGAGTGGAAATTGCATACATCAGCAACGGTAAAAACACATCCTGGCTAGGGCTCCTTGCACATATTTACGAAAGAAATTCCTGCCTGCCACTTGCATTATAAACTTATGAAAGGCTGTCGAAAATCATGGGAAGTACGTAAGGTAGACAAATTGATCAATGGACTTGTTCTCAGTTTTACATTGCGGCCATGGGGGCAGGGCAAAGATAGATTACTCACCTTGTTTCTGAGCTGGCAAACAACAGCTGAAATTTTCCCATTGAAATAGCACAGTGATTTGCTCTCTTCGAGTGACAGAAGTACTGTACACTGCACATACAGTAGTGTGTGTTGAATGTCCCATACACCTTTTATTATTTATGTTACATTGTTTGTGTATTTAATAGGCAGTGGCAGTGAATTTGTTTTTATTTCTGAAGAAAGTTTCCATAGAACAAAACAAGTTTTAAACGATTTTATGGGACAAAATAAGTTGTAAGTAATGTACATGTCATAACCTGACCTTAGAATTTATTGCTGAGTGTCAACCAGTCAGAAAATTTCTAAGTCCCAAATGTTGAGTGGTAGTTTGCCTACATGATCACATTGACAAAATTTTGGTCGCATTTGCAACCGATTAATCATTGTGTACAGCACTGATATTAACAGTTTTCTTTGCCAAGGAAATGAATATTATGTTCTACTTCGGTCAGAAGAGGTGGCACTTTGTACCACAAAGGGAGTGCAGTATGTGTCCAGTGTTCTCACTAAAGTGTAGGAAATGCGTGAATCCCACATTTGTCTAGTGGCTGTGGCACAAAGATCAATCTTATGTGTGAAAATTCCACACTTTCCACCGCTAACGTGGTTACTACAGTTATTAACTGCATACAACAAATTGCAATAGAATCTTCACCAATGGCAACTCCCTCCTTGATTTTGAAAATCCCTCGCAGAAATTTGTAAAGAGAGGGATTTCCCTCCCAGGTTCTATTCCTTAGCATGAACACTGCCTGTGTCTACTGTATGTGCGGACAAAACATGCCAGTGATTTTGTGATGCCACACTCACTTTATTTAATGGTTGATCAATGCGGAACCGTGCATTAACAGTAGTGTAACATACGATCGGGGTTAGTGCAAGCGATGCAGGAGGGCGCAGTCCTAGGAAAGGTAAACAAGAATCACAACATGTCAGCAATGTTTGTGTGCGATATAAAAAGTAACACTTAAAACCAAATGAATAGCAATACCAATACTACAATAGCATAGCAACAACATGCTCATGCATTTTTGTTTGCACTCAGCTCACCATGTGCATTGTGTACTTCTAGTGCGCTTGTCTATATATAGTGTGTGCATGCTGTAGTTCAGCGTATCTCTCCCCATTTACTGTTACAGGGCACTTGCGGAGCTTTGTTTTCCTTATCAAGTAATTAAATCATTTGAATTTGCCGAGGATTGACCAGACTGGTTTTTGATACAGGACGGTTGCCGACTTTTGGATCATTACATTCAGAGCAAAGCCCGGACATGTTTGATGCCTCCCTTTTAGCCCTAGCAACAGTAACACAAGTATAATGTTAATTTTGTTAACCTTCATGCATAATTTTATGTTGCTTAGGCCTACGTTATTTAAATTGCTGTGCATGTAAGGCCCCTTTCACTGAGGAGGTCTAGGATGACAGTCCGTAGTTCTCTGTACAATTTTATTCCATAAGGTCTCATTTTTGGACTTCTCTGCAAATATCTTCAAAGAAGAAATACTAACTCTAGTAGGCTTCATCAAATCTGCTGAATGATGCTATTGCATAACAAAAGTCTGAAATTTATAGAGGTACTGTAAGATTACCATAAGAAGAATTACCACTGACATTACTGTGTTGTTGTTGTTGTTGTTGTTGTTAGGCCCATGAATAGTTATGTAAGACTTATATCTTTAGGCCTTTACTCCACTTTTTAGCCACTAGGCCTAGGTCTACTAACTTAAAATCGGATGTTATTCACTTTTAGCCCTGTTTTGTGTACACATGAAAGTGAGCAGACTACAAAACACTGTCGATCTATGGTTTTATTGTGTTCATCCGCCAGTGGCTTCACTCTAAAATTGACTGTGCATTATCCATCGGATCATAAATGGTCACCTGACTGAAATTGGCCAATAAGAGTGAAGGATTCTTACCAAATATGTATGAAAATTGGATGAATATCACTGTTATGATGTGGTAGTTGGTAGCGGAGATTTGCCTGTTGTGATGTTTAGAATATCTACTTCTGTGCACACAATTCATGTCCCATTTCCATAGCAACCTCTTCTCAATCGACAGATCCCTAAAGGCTGTCTCTAATTTCATCGTTTGCATGGCTACGAGAAACCCAATCAATCGTTACAATTTCAAGATTTACCCCTTCATTAGCATGCACGGTGTGACATGTGTGCAATGCTTTGAAATCTCCTAACTTTTAAAGCATTCAAATGAACGCCCCAGGGCATTGTATTTTTGAGAAAAGGGGGCATTTATTAAGGGTCATTTTGTCAACATATATTCTACCCATGTGAAAACTCGTCCCAGAGCAATGCAAAGGATTTTAATGTACAATTTAATACTTGCCATTTATTAGTTCAATTAGAATGTGAGGATTAAGATATGGCCTAGGCTAAACTGATTTTGAGTTTTTATTAATGGCAAACAGGAAAGTGAAACGTATTTTTCACCTTCCCTTACACCTGAAGAAAGGGAGGGGGGGACATCATTCAATTAGAAAGGGGCCATTTACAAGGATAAATAAGGTATGACATCCCTCATACCATGTCACACAGTTTAAACAATTGAAACTGAATTTCTTGGTAATAAACATACTAGATATACTGTACTCTTTATATTGATGTGAAATGCTTTAATGACATGTATACATGTGTCTTATCTTTGGTCCTACAGCAGCTTACAACTTGTTAGAATGAATGAGTGTGGTAAATTCTTGCATAGGCAGGTTTGTAGTGTATATTACTGGGTGTCTATGGTGCAGTTCACTCATTTACTTTCTTTTTCAAGGGGATTTAAATGATTTTGTCATTTGACGATTTGACACGTGAAGTGTTTCTAACTACTTTGTAGCACAAGACACCAGAGCATGATTTAAAGTTCTTCTGTTAATTACATCCTGTTTCACACACTGCTGCTTATAATTCAGTTAAAAGACTCTGAAAATGATGGATCATTGGTTTAACCCACTATTGTAGCATGTAAATGGTACTGTCAACTAGTTTAACTAATTGGCTAGCTTGCGTGGTGAACGAAACACCCGTACTTGATTAGATCTTGTTCAGATCTCCATACAAAACTGCTGAATCTGACCAACACTCCCCCTTCTTGGTTGAACTTAAGAGATCATCTGGCAATATTTACATGCATATTCATCTCCTCCTATCACTGGAACCCAGCCAAGAATAGATTGCTAAGACGTTTGTTTATGTTCTGCCTAACTCCGAAGACTTAGACGCATTTATCAAACAACCCTCTTACCCAATTCAAATTTAGAAGAGAGAGCAAAAATCTGAATCTCATAGCAATGCTGAGTATAGTTACTTAGTGTGAACAGATCCCAGCTGTTGCCCTGCGTCCTCGCTCAGATTTTGGCGTAATGCGGTGCACCATGTGGCCACCCAACTGGAGCCAAAAATTCTTCCAAAAAAGTTCTTAATCAGATGTAGGAAACATGATATACAGCTTTGGATATTTACACGATGATAGCATCGAGAGATCCAAGAAATCACATCTGTGTTTATATAAAAATGAAATATTTAAGACAGTAGTATGTATTGACATCGCACACTACATGTTCAGCAGACTAAGAGTATAATATCTGTTACTTGTTATTGCTGTCTGCAGAGGCTGATAAATGCTGATGATGTTTATGTTATTAGTTTGGAATGATGTGCAGGTGAAATAAACAGAACGCTTGAGTTTGTTTCAGTTTCTGAAAATTTATGATTTGAGTCTTCTTGTCTTTACATTCTCATCGGATGATTATCATTAAGTGATCATCTTGCTTTACAATTTTGCTCAATAACCTGATTTTGTTAACTTTGAGTAATTGATTTGAAGAATGTAACTTTATCAAAAAAGGCTTTGAGCTTTTAAGGTGGTAGACTTGGTGGGGTAGCAAAACCACATTCCAATCGTAGACATATACTTACCCCTTGCTTACTTATGCATCAGTTTGACGTTTGACTTAGCTTAAAATGCTCCTGAAAACAATTCTGACACAGCGCCCTGAAGTCCAGGCTCGCCCTTGTTTGACTTTTGCTTGGGCGTGCTTCAACGTGTTTTTGAAGGGTTCCTGGTCTTTCGCATCCTGCGAGAGCCCTCCCATTACTGAAACATTGAGTATCATCTTTCCTTTACTGTTAAGTTTTTCCATTATTTTTATTTTGGTATATTTTCTTACTTTCCTCTGTCGAGTATTTTGTAAGTAAAAAGGGATGCATAAGTTAGCAAGGGGTGAGTATAGTCACTCGTGAATACCGACACCAGGGAGTTGTGGGGAGACAATGTCTTATATACACAGCTGCAACTGCAGTAACAAAGAGAAGTCATTTCTAGAATCACAGAGTGGAAGTGTGGAATCCTGTGTGAAGTTGTAACACATTAGGCCAGAAAATGTTGTGTTGAAATCATAGACATATACTTACCAGTGAGTCGCGGTCAAACAGTTGGGAGTTACCTGCATAATTTCGCATAGTGTAGTAATAATCACAACTTTTTCAAACTTTGCTTTCTATGATAGTCGCATTTTATTTTGTTAAGAAGAAACAATGCAAATTTTTGTCCGTCAGCATAATATGCTTTAAAATGTAAAGAACCTGTGAGGAATTGCTCTATTTCATCATTTACTTTGAGAAAAACACCGAGCTGCTACCTTTTTTAATGAAAAGTCTCTGACAAGTTCATCATTTGTCATAAAGTCCTAACAAAGTGTGGTCATTCACTGTCACACTAACGACAGAAAGAGGACAACCTTAGAAACTGTCTGTAATAGCAGACCGTCACCACCATGAGTTGGCACATAGCATGCAAGAAAATTTTTTCTTACATCACTAACTTCCCAGATGTCCTAAAATGGCACTCTCTAGGCGTTCAAGGCTGCATGTTTAGAGTCATGAAATGAAGATTTTGTGTATGAAAATATGTTGTTGGGAAAGTTTATGATAGAATTTTCAGATTTGAGGAATATTGTGTAATGCCATGTAATACCAAATGGAGGACAGAGTACTCGAAAGCCTTGCTGCTTGGTGGAAAGCTGAACACCTTGCCACCCTGTCCTACCATCATTTTTTTGTCACCGCCTGTATGTGTTGAAGTCTCATAGTTTGTGTACCACTGGTGGTTGAGCCATGGAAAATGTAGGGCAGGGAAGACTTGCTGTACTGTGGCTTCAAAGGGTGGAATGGGAACAACAAATCACAAAACCAAAAAGAAAAAATGTTATCAGTAAAATGTGCAATTTTAGAAGGGGTTTCAAGGGGGGTTCGTTTATCTTTATGAAAAGACTTAAAAAAAAAGTATATATTTGTATTGGTAATGTTTAGTCTTGTTTCCATCTTAGAAGGATTTTGCTTTCTCTTATTATTTTGCACAACATGAACTGTTCAATTGTCATGCAGTTACAGCCATGATAAACATCTTGCATGATGTTTTAAGGTACTATATGTCATGTTTGCTACGTCATCAACTTACCGGTTTTAAACTTTTTCTGCTCTTTAGATTTCAATATCCAACAATGGATCAGTTAGCAGATGTCGTCCTGTCTGTACTGAAACATTTCAGGTATTTTTAATTGTTTGCTTTTTCTCACCTGTCTCCTCTCACCCACTGTACTTTTGTTTCCAATTTATGAAGTCCTGAGCAATCCTTGACACCGATTCCACCAGAGCCTAGATACATTCAAGCCAGAGTGCGCTCTTTTCCTTCAACTACCCAAAGTATGTTTTAAATTTTCCACATTCACTTACACTTTCAGCTGTATCCTGGCCCCCATTGCATACCTTAATTTATCCAGGCCTTGTGACCTTTTGTAACCCGTGATTTTCTCCTTGACCTGCCAATATCGTTTCTTCTGCATCACTTGATTTTTCATCTCTCTGTCACTTTAGTCCACACAGATCTTTCTTTTGCAACTTTCCATGTGTCCACCTCTGTCAAACATTTGTTATGTTTTTTTTTTGTTTTTTCCTCTCCTTTTCCCACCTTTCAAATATAATAAGCTATTACTTGCTTTTATCTGCTTGGCATTTCGTACTCATGATGTTATAAATCTGCAGTTTCCAGAATTCCTTGGACTCCAGCAATCTTTATTTAATGCTGAGTCACCCTGCCAGGCTTTTAGTCAAATGTCATTGGCATTCATGGTTGTCCTTAAAAGCAGTTTGAAGGAAACTTGCATCTACCTTCATACCTGTAATATGTTCCACATGTATGCATTATGTCATACATATTCTGAATGTTTCTCAGTCTTGGAAACTTGAATTTCTCCTGGGAATATACAAGCTTCTTTTCCCACCTTGCAAAAATTTTGTATTTGAATGAACTCTTCCATTTTATATTTTTGACCAAACCTTGTCACAGCCTTTCATGTAGCTGTCGGTTTCTGTCCTTTTTTTTTTGCAGAATCTCAACCATAGTTGGCTTTGGGATGGGAGCAGGTGCAAATATTCTGTCTCGCTTCCATGTGAGTAATTTTGTCTCTGCTGTCCCCAGAATGTCTGGACAGTGCAAGTATTACATCAGCTCAAAATATACTGGATGCTCCATAGTTGAACAAGTGTCTCTTTCCAGGCTATAGCTATGGTGGGTGGCCACTGGGCAGCAGTAACCAGCACTCAGTATTGCCACCGAGCATCCAAAGCTAGTTGTCTACTGGCAAGCATCTCTAATTTTACCCTAGCAACAACCCTGGTCACTAAATGCTTGAATGTCACAAATTTACAAGGTAGACATATCCTTACCCCTTGCTCACATTATTGCATAGCTAGACAAGCTAGCTCAACACTGACCCGAAATCATTCTTGCACTGCGCCCTCTATGGCCTAGCTCTGCCTTGGGGTAAGTATAGTCACTTGTGAATACCCACACCAGTGAGTTGAGGGGAATACATCTGAAAGAAGGTAAGTCAGCTTGTAATGTCAGGTATTTAATTAATGATTTGGTTGTGGGTGTGTCTACACCTGTTTCTGGTTTCTTATTTTTCTGCTCAAAGTTTAGTGACAAATGATCTTATTTTATATCAGAATACCACATTCCACAAGAAGATACGTTTAAAGCTCTTTATGTGCATGCTAAGGTGTGAAATTGAAGTCAGTCTAGTGGTAAGTGCACACATGTGGTAATGGACAGTAGTTTAGGACAACTCCCCAAACATGGAATCATGCTATAGAAGAGAAGTCTGAACTCTGTTGGAGATGAAGCATTTATCATGGTGCTTTGTATGCCATGTATCTGCAAGGTACAGAAGGACTCTGTCCAGTATTGCAGAGCTGACAACTAGTACATTTTTAATGTATTAATACACTTTTTTGCAGGGAAATTTACGGTTGTACGTTTTGCTGTGCTGTGATCGGTTGTTTGAAAGTTTCGAGTACGGCTGTGCGAACATGATTGGCATGAAAGATATATGGAATAATCAACCTCATGTAGCCTAAGGCCTAAAATATTTTACCTCTTTACTAAGGCAGAGTCCTAGCCTTAGGTCTATGTGTGTATAGCTTACTGTTACGCTTATGCACTATTAAAGGCTTACAGCGTATAGGCTTACAGGACAGTAAAGCACAATAAAGCACAGCGACCACTTGCTGACCATCACAGCTGCAGAATAATTGAATATTTCCACATACATTGAAGCCTTGTCCTCCATGCAAATTGAAAGGGAACGGCTGATTCACACTGATGAAAGATGGTCATGGATTAAAAGTGTTTGCTAAAAGCAGCTTATTTTTAGTTAAAAATGCCATATTGCACTGTTGTGCTTGAAAATCCTCGTTTTTGATTCCTTGCCGTAGGCAGGGGAATCTATGCAGTCCTGATGTCGTGTGTGGGTATGTATGTGTGTGTGTGTGTGTGTGTGTGTGACGGTTGCTCATAAACACTCTATCTCAAGAAGGGTAACTCTGAGTAATTTCATTTTTGGCATGTTGGTTGCCCATATTGAGTAGATGATCCCTATTGTTTTTGGTGTCCAAATCTTGCATATTAATGAGGTTATGGGGTAAAACATAAAAATTTTTAAAACTGCCATAGTTCCTTATCCATGGTTCAGATTTGTTTTAAACTTGATAAGGTTGTCTGTTATTAACAGGTTCACGACCCTGTGAAATTTAATGCTTATCAATAGAGAGGAAGGGATAATTTTTCACTATAAAACAATAATAATAGCCTAAACACCATTATTGTGGTTATTATAAACTACCGTACAAATATATATTGATCTACATTGTGCAATAGCAGGTATTTATTCTCTCGCACACAGTTAACTCAATGGGATTGCTCCCTACAGTACTGCATTTGTAACTTAGTGAGTAACTTCTAGTGTGGGGGACTAATAAGTTGTCCAGAGAGAGAGTCTTGGTATGGGAGGTCATGGGGTCAGATAGAAAAGCATGCAATGGAATGTTAATGGGTTTATGAAAAAAATGAAGAAAATAAAAAAAACCATCTGTTCTGTCATTTATTTGGATAATATCAATATCCAGAGGAATAGCGGTAGCAGAACAAGGTTTCTTAACAATCAAATTGGAGTGCTTTCAATCATATTTCACAACGTCGGAAAAGATGGAGGAAGCAAAAATATTGCGGAGGAATCATAACTTAGGGTCAACTTACCAGGACTTTGAGTGTGTTAAAAGCTACTTGTAACAAGGAAGAAATTATCCTGGTGGTTTACGAAGAATTTTGAGGTAAATATGGCAGACAAGCTGAGTTCAGATGAGGTAAGGTTGAGTTATTTGATTCAACTAACAACAGGCAAGACCGGAAGCAGCATTGATTACTTGTGTGTTTCTTGGAGCTCAGAGATAATGTTGACTGATTTCATACCGTACTCATACTGTACTTGATGTGTGGGTTGTATGGCCTGGGTAGGTGATCCCTATTGCTTTTGGTGGACATCAAATGTCGCAGTCATTTTAGGTCACCAAAATAAAGGTCATTTTGGGTTAAAGGCTTGTGGTGTATCAAGAAAAATAACTGCAGTTGATCTTATGTGTGTCATTTGAATAATTCATGTTTGTTGTAATATAACCATGTAGCAAGGAATCACAAAGCCTTTTGGCTTTCTGGTTTTTTTTTTGCCACTTATGCTGCAGTATGCTTTTGAACAAAGAAATACTTTCTCTGGTAGTGACAGGTTGCAGCTCAGGTATTGCTCTGACTGAAAATGATGGACATTGCTCTAACGTAAAACAATGGATATTGATCTAAGCTAAAACAGTACAAAAACTTGTTACACATCATCATCAACAGGAATCAACATTACAAACTAGACATAACTAAAAGGACAAAGTTGTAAGCAACTGATGGTAATACAAGCTGCAGTCATTTCATTGGCATTCTTAAAATTATGGGAGGCAAGAACAGTTGTTATCTCTAGGAAAAGTCACTCAGATGCTGCCATTTCCAACATATGCAGCCATGTAATGCTGTAATAATCTATGACACTAGCTCATTAAAGTACAGTGTTACTGGAGGTATTGGTCTTTGTTGTTTGTTTTCATATCTTGGACTCAAGGTTTTCCGGACAGAGCGACTGTTTTTACTTATTATTAAATGAATGAAATAATTTTCATTCTTATTCTTTTATTACAAACTCCCCAAATATTTACCCTGTCATCAGTGTTAAAAGCTTCCTCTGGAGTTTGTTTCATTTCAGTAAAAAAAGACAAAGGTCACTTTACACAGTTTTCAAAGTCACAAGAATTGGAACCAAGTGCAGCAAATATTGGCACAAACTATTAAATGCTAGGTACTTTCAGAGGTACAGTATTTCACTACTGAATGCAAAGGTAAAGATACCTCCCCATTCCAATTGATCTCACCCGCATATTTGCTCCTCAAAACGTGGCATTCCATGTCAAGAAGAAGATGAGAAACATGAAACAGTAAAAACAAAACACAAATTTACAGGCACGGTCAGTTTTTTTGAGATCGTAGAAACCTGTCCCCTGATGAGCTGAATAAAGTCTCCTGTCAGATTTTTTTTGTGTAAGATGATAGTGAATTTGTCACGTTTTTGAGATAGCGCGAGGTGTTAGGGTATTTATGGTGATAAAAGGCTTTATGAAAGCCAAAACTGCCTCTGCTACCGCTATGTTTTTGCTTTACGTGTTGCGCCTCTGTTTCTTTCTTTGGTTGTATTCTGCTACTTACTTCCTTGTGATTGATCTTTTAAGATTCAGTCAGAGGAGAGACGGGAGATGGCTTTTGACCACTGAGATGCAAACTGTCCGGCGATTTTGTGTTTTACAAGCTTCGATGTTTTATCACTTTTTTCTTCAGAAGAGAGGGGCAAGAAATGGGGGAAACTTTTGGTCTGGAATAGGACTGATTGCTTTTCTGTCTGCCCATAAATTTGTTGTAAGAAATTTAATTTGTTATCATTGTCTTTTCTATCGAGTGGAGGATTTTAAGAAGTAGTTGTTTATGTCTCACAGGAAGGCCACCAGAAAGGTAAAGAAAGGGTTACAAGAGACATTTCAGTGGGACTGAAGGTGCCTTAGTCAAAGCAATGGAAAATAAATGATGAGGACAGATCTATCCCAAAACAGCAAGGAAAGGGGAACGGTACAGAATGTTGTACAAAAACTTCTTTTCATTTTCATTGATTCAGTCCAATATAAATATATAATTTATAAAGAGGAGTTGCAAGACCAAGACATAAAAAAGTAAAAGTTTAAAGAATATGCAAAAATATACAATGACACCAATATATGTTTAAACATATAGAAAGGCTTATAATGCATAAAATGAGAGGGAGAAGAACAGCCTCACAACAAACATTCTACACGCTTGGATTGAAGGAATAATGCAGCACGATAGGTAAAGAAATTTCTCAAAAGTTTTCTTTTGTATTTTGGCAAGATGTGTGGATTTCTTAGGTCTCTGTTCAGTTTAAATACGAGACTATAGTTCAGAGGTTGATTTTTGTCATTGTTTATCTTAATTGCAATTCTTATTTCAGTGAATTTAAATTATCTGTAGTTTGGACAGTTTTGAACTTTTTAAAAAGTAAGCATACACATTTCAAACAATAACTATTGATGGAGGGATCAACATGAAGTGTTTAATGTGGTAACAGTAAATTGCAATTACTGACAAGGTTTTCTTTTCTGTCCCCACCAATTACAACATCAAATAGATGTGAATCAAAAAAGCAACCCCCAAAAAAAGAGAGAGAACGTAAGTCTATGTTAATCAAAGAAAATGGAGGAGAATGAGTACCTAAAAGTCATTTCCGTCATTTCCGTGAAGTTTTTGTCAACCTCTTGTAAAGCATACGTTATACCAGTATTGGTGTCATTTATGGGATTTTTGGTCTGTATCATATTCATGGATGGCAAAAGTTGGACAAGGAGGCGCCTTGTTGGTAAATTTGGTATTTTGTAGGGAAATTTGTTTATTTAAGAAATAGTGGAAATTCCAGTAGATTCCTTTTCCAGAAAGTAAACATTTTGTGACCACTGATTATGTTTGTTTTCAATGTAAGGAATGGGCAGTATTTTCTCTTCAAGTGCATGGAAAAAAAAAAAATTTCATCCCTGAATACAAGTCATTTTATTTTGTCATCTAGTTTTTACCTTCAGATTAATTGTCTCTCTTTCTTTCTCTTTCAAGTTGGCTCATCCTGAGATGGTCGATGGATTGGTTCTCATCAACTGTGTCTCTACGCAGTCTACGTGGACCGAGTGGGCCCAGCAGAAGGTAATTTAAAAAATGTGCAACAGCATTTGGCCAGTAGCACATAAGCATTTTGTTTGTTAGCCCCTTTTGAATCAAATAAAATTTTTTTGTTAAGATTTTGTTAGTGTCAAGCATGTTATGGCTAGTCACCAACATTGGTCACAGGGGTAATTGTAATAAATAACAGGGAAGTGTTTTGATGATGAGTTTTAAATCTGGATGGTACAGTAGGTTTGTTTTTACACCGCGTCTTTACTTTTTTTTACCTCTTTGTGAGTAATATTCTACTTAGCTGCCTGTCTTGACTGCACTTCCCTCTGTCATGTCAAATTTAACTGGTGTAGTCCGACACTGCATCTTGATGAAACCCGTGTTTGGTTTGAGTCAGCACCCCCTACTCAGATAAGAACCGTTAATAAATTAATTATTCATCTCTGTCTGCTTATCCCTTCAGAAGACCATCACTTGCAAACATTCAAACCAGAAAATTTTGAGACTTGCGTTTTGTTACGACAAAACTTTTCATGCGGTTGTCACTGTTTACTCGTTAAGGCTTAGAAGTGTGTAGAATTTTATTTCCAGTACCTCCAGAAAGTCCGATTATGTGTTTTATACAGTCTACATGACAAAAAAAAAAACAGTTTTGTCATTAGTGATGGGTAATGGGTTAAAATCAGGCAACCATGTTGATGTTCTTATTTTTAGGAGAAAAATGTAGTTTTGAAGAGTTTGAGCAAGTTCAAATTTATGAGCAAAAGAAAGCAGCCTGTCTCTCTGTTTATATGAGCAAACGAAAGTTGTTTGCAGGTCGAATAATGCAGTCCCTGTGGAAAAGTCCTGAATACCATACTACCAGTTTACCCTGTGTTATGTAATCATAGCAACTTCCACAGGATGGTTTCCACTGGGGGTTTTTTTTTGGTTTTTTTTTCTAAAATTTTTTCTAAATGTACCTGTATCCCATTAGCAAGCCAACATCTTGAGAAAGAAGTGCATTAAAAAAGATGGGAAAGAAGGCCTCAGTTGCTGAAAAAGATAATGTGGTTTTGAATTATTTTATATCATTTCTCTGTATTCAAGGATAAGCAGTCGTTGAATAAAGATGGATAATTAAGGAGAAAGACTTCCCCAGGGGGATAGATAGTTGTGAAAAAGACTTCATCAGTAGGAGGGGTGGTTAAGAGGAAGATTTCACCAGGAGGATAGGCCTTTGTGAGAAAGACTTCACCAGAGGATAGTTATGAGAAAGACACTACCATGAGGATAGGTGGTAGTTGTGAGAAAGACATATCAATAGTTGTGAGAAAGACTTGACATAGCTTTTTGTACATTCTTCTTCCAAATGAGTCGTCAACAGGGTAGAATACTGACTGAACATTTAATTTTTTTTCTTAAAGTTTTGTCTCGTACTGCTGGAAGGACAGTTTTAAGTTTTCCTCAAGTGTGTTCCCACTCCTCAAAAAAAAACTCAAATTTATCTGTGTGTTTTCTGTTGATTAAGTAGTAACTGCTTTGGTCAAGTGCTCAGAGTGAGAGACAAGAGCCGAAAGAAAGGACATTTGTCTTGTTGGTATGTAGCCTTGTTTTAAAGAGACTCATTGATTTGGTTCAAAAATTCCATATTTTGTTACACCTCTTGAGTGTTACTCGTACGTTGATGGTAAATAGTCAAACTAAGAAATTCTGAACATCTGACACACAACTGAAGCAGCAAGATAGGGTACTTAACAATCAAAATCACTCACTGAAAATCTGTGACAGGACACTTTTTAACTATAATGTATCACCCAATAGACAATTCGTATTCATAAAAATACTACAATTTCTCACATTTTCAGTAAATGTAGGAATGGATACATGAACAATGAGGCTAATTGGGAATAGGTAGTGGAGCAGTAAGTACTGACATATATGCGGTTTCTTTCAAACTTGCCACAAGATAAACTGTAAATCAACTCGATGAACCCCTTCAAATCACGCACACTCACATTGGCAAGCTGGAATTGTGGATATCGTGGCCATTTTGGTAAAGTTTAATGTGTTAGGCAATAATCTGAGACCTTTCTTGCATTTTTTGATAGAGTTGTATAACATTTACAGTTTTCCAAAGCCAAATATCTGGATCTCTTTAATACCACATTTTTAAGTTTTAAGACAAAAATCTGCAGATCGCTTTAAGCTGAATTTCCTTTCACACGTAAGCAATACTTTTGAGGCTAAGTGATAGTGCTTAGCCTGCATTTCCCTGATATACCTATACAGTTGGTATACATACTGTATAACTCACCTAATACCACATTTTTAAGACAAAAATCTGCAAATTTCTTTTGAGATAAATTTCCTATCTAGCATAAGTAAAGCCTTTCAGACTAGATCATCACTGTATAACGTGCATTTGAGGATATACACATACAACTCGGATACATACTGTATTAATCACCATATGTTATTCCTAGACCCATGACCCATTCCTTTCAGAATCTATTCAATACACATAAAGGTCACATCTCTGTCAAGTCAAACAGGCGAGGGATCGTGCTTACAGTCCAGAATCTTTCTCTTTTTAAACCACCACTCACATTCCTGTTCAGAATGCATCTCCAGATTATTCATGCATGCATGTTTGTGGCTAGATGGAGCAAAGTTTGATCTGACCTACAGATTATGCATACATTGTCAATCTGGTGGTAAGAGCGATGTGGTTTACAAACAGCGTGATAGGATTCTTAAAATCTAGAGGGAAAAGTGCGGGACAAAACCTACTGTGAATGTGTAAAAAGTAAGTGCAAATGGCCAGGACAAGGCTCTGTGAATCTGGCAGAGCATGTTGGTATAGGGAGAGTTCATTCCCTCTGCCATTACATACGTGCAGTGCTACTTATCTCAAAGAGCAGCAAGTATATTCTATTACATCATCAGGATAGTATCAAACCAAATGGAGATTTGTCTTTTGTCGGAGGATCTGGTTAAGTCTGTTCCAGCTTTTATGCCTCCTTTTGAAATATTTTTCTTTCATTGCTCATATTCCATATTATCTATTTTTGCTTTTTGTTTTTTCTTCTCTGCAAGTTAGCTGCATTTTTTTTTGCATGCCCCCTAATAAATTTTGTCTGATATTAAATTACTCTCCCGGGGACGGTTTTGGATATCTGCTTGATTTTGTTTCCTCGTAATCTCACCCTATCAGCTGAAGATGAATCCCTAAGGATTCAGAGATCTCTCTCTTTCTACCTCCTGAAGAAAAGTAAATCTTTCTACAGACAGGAGTTGAGCTTAGTCAGGTCCGTCAATGCTTCTCATTTTAAAGGGGTGCATTGACTTGAAAGCAACAATGCAGTTGACTCTCAGTTTTTAATCACTCAGTAACCCAGGAAAATGCTGCTAGAAATCTTTTTATTTTGTAAAATGTGGTAATTTTTGGATTTCAAGAGTTTTGGTCATGTGAGTTAAGACCAGGCTTTCTCAAATGGTGGTGCGTGCCCCAATGGTGGGGTGCAACTTGCTTTGTGGTAGCACATAAAATGTACTGGGAAAATGTTGACAAGTTGAACATTTCTTAATAAGACTGACAATAACTATTTTGTCTCAAAAATAGGTAAATCTGTTTATACTTCCCACAGACTAATTCAACAAACTTTGCACCATTTTGTATCTGAACCCCCTCTAAAATTCAAAAATTTTCAAAAGGGGGAAAGGGAACACCCCTCCTCTTATACCCCTCCCCCAGGATGGTGCATCAGCAAATTTAATTGGGGAAGCCTGCTTTAGACTGAAGTTTTTTTGTGTAGGGGCTTTTCTTACATTTGGACAACCTTAAGTGTAAATTTTCCTTAAGTAGTATTCTGACAGTGTAGACACCTTTAAATAAATTTTCTGTTTCTTTCTTTTGGCTGTTTCTGTTTTGCAAAAAGGAAAGTTAATATTTACAGTGCAGGATCTAATATAGACAGGTCTTAGTATTTTGACGACTGCGCCTTGCTTTTGTTATTGTATGAGTGAACCATTGAACAGGAGATGAAAATTCTTTTTGTTATTAAAGTGTAAATGATAGTGAAGTCAAGGAATAGATAACGCAAAATGTTCAGTTAGCTCCATAAATGTGCATTGCATTTGCTTTTATGGATAGCTGAAGGTACCTTTTGCTTTTTGTGCGGTTTTATGAATGAAATCTTCAATGAAAATATTTTAAGACTTTAAACTCGAGAAAATTTTTTTGCATTCAAAAGAAATACGTAGGATTTAGGATAGAACAGGAGATCAGTTAGTTTAAAAAACATTTTTTGCAAGGTCAATGTGCAGACAGACAAGCCCTGTCCATTCTTCCCTCCTTCTTTCAATCCCATCCCAATTAAAAATTTTTCAAAGCTATTCAGAATTCAAAACTATTTTTAGGAGTACCTGCTGTATGTACCTGTTGTTTCACAGGTGTCCATAAGGTACCCTGAATCATCAGGTGACTCTTATCAAAGGAAAAACCATTATCACTTCCTTGAGCAATGGTCACATTCCCCTCACCCCCCCTGTATATTTTACTTTTGTTTTATAATCATAAAAATTTCTTCTAGAATTCATTTTGTTTTGTCATCGCTTTGGATCTCACCAGGCTTTCAGGGCAAACTTTATCATCAGTCAGTTTGCATGGTTGGAAGCAGATTGATTTTGAATTTTAAATGGCGCGTTAACTCCATCGTGACAATTTACGGCAGTGTTTGTATTTCATCTGCTTTTGAATAATTTTTTTTCTCTCTCTCTCTGTTTTTTTGCCTGTAGCTTTCCTCTTACTATTTGCGAGGAAAAGGAATGACAAACTACAGTCAGGAGTATCTCCTTTGGCATTATTTTGGCAAGGTGAGATTTAGTTTTACCCGAAGTGAATCCTTTTACTTGGAAAAAGTGTCCTTGGGAGCAAACAGAGATCAGTTAGTGTTGTATTGTAAAAGGTTAAAGGTCACTCTGCAATGTGAAATTTGGGTGGATTCTTTTAAGACAAGGGTAAGACTGGGTGAATCTTGAGGAAGTGTAGTCCCTTAAGGGTTTCATATTGGACAAACATCGACAGAACTGATTTGGATTCAAATGCATCTTGGCTGTAAAAGTGAATCATTTTCTTGGTTTTAGTAAGTCTCAAGTAGGCTTCATGTGTTAAAAGTATTTAGGGATAGATTTTAAGCCGGTGCAATACTCTGTAGGGTGTGTAATAAAATCTCTCTGACAGAATGGTGTTTCAAAATTGGAAATGTTAGTTAACTAAAGAATACAATCTAAGTTACATATGCCACATCTTGAAGGAAGATGGTTGGTACACAACAACTTACCCCAATGGTGCAGTTACATTTTAACAACATTATTTGCTTGTATTAATGGTGGACATAGCAACCAGGTTTTTTATCTGCATGCATCTCTCCCAACGTGCTCCTAAAATTGATGTCAGATTGTGAAGATACCTCTAACCACCAATACCGCTGATACCTCTTAACTGACAGTTTTGCAAAGTACTGAGTGTGGGGTCCCATGAAATACAGTGCTGATAGCATCTGCTGCGCCCGCCTACTGTGAAATGCAGTGTTGATGGCACTGATTGTGGTGCCTCTGAAATGCAGGTGTTGGTAGTACTGATTGTGGTGCCTTGGAAATGCAGGTGTTGGTAGCACTGATTGTGGTGCCTTGGAAATGCAGGGGCTGGTAGCACTGACTGTGGTGCCTTGGAAATGCAGTGTTGGTAGCACTGATTGTGGTGCCTCTGAAATGCAGGTGTTGATGGCACTGATTGTGGTGCCTCTGAAATGCAGGTGTTGGTAGCACTGATTGTGGTGCCTTGGAAATGCAGGTGTTGGTAGCACTGATTGTGGTGCCTTGGAAATGCAGGTGTTGGTAGCACTGATTGTGGTGCCTTGGAAATGCAGGGGCTGGTAGCACTGATTGTGGTGCCTCTGAAATGCAGGGGCTGGTAGCATTTCCTGCATCATGATTAGTAAATTAGATTTGTAGATTAGTTAGTCCATCACTATTTGAAGTCGGGAAGGTGTTAATTTGTGACAGAATCCTTACAGTGCATATTTTTTGGGGTTCAGTATGGTCTTCAAATGGGCCAAAAATATCCATCGTGCCATCTAAGGGCTCGGTCAATTTTCTTCCTCAGACATTTTGATACGTCCTATCAGTTCATCAACGCCGCTCGTCTGTTTGATTTGGCCACCGACATTACACAGGTCATATTCAACCAAAAGAGTTTATGAAGCCCACTCTTCAGCTTTCCTAATTTTGTCCCTCTCTATGTCATTTTCCATTTTCAGAAAACCATGGAAACCCATCAAGATCTTGTGGTGCAGTTCAGAGAGAACCTCGCTAAAAGTGTGAATGCGTTCAATCTTTCACTCTTCATTGAAGCATACATCAAGTAAGTCACAGAAAATGACAGAAATTTAAGGTTGGCAATGTTCCAACGTTCATTTCTAACTTTTGTTGGTGTCTTCCTTGTGAATTTTGTCTCCAGTGGAAAGGCTCAAAGTCCTTCAATTATCCTTGTTTGCCAGGATGCTGCTCTCTTCTTTTCAACTCACGGTTTTGTGTGATGTTTCAGATAGATAGCTGCGGACAGATGAATGTTAACTTACAGATTTGATTTGCTTGCAGTGAAGGTAATCTTTTGCATTTCTGTTGCAGAGAGCATAATGACTAATGCTAGGAAGAATCACATCTCATGCTACCAAGCATGATGTCTACTGCTACTAAGTAAAATGTCTCCTGCTACCAAGTGTGATATTCCATACTACTAAGCATGATATCTTGTGCTACCAAGCTTACGAATTATCTCATCCTTGCTCGGAAATGCATGTTTTGTTTGCTTTTTTCCCTTATTGTCACCTTTCACATTGCCATTGAAACTGAAAAAAAAAATAAAAATGTAGAACAAATATACGATCACATTAGCATAAAAATGATGGGCAAGAAAAGGTATCTTCTAGCTTGCGCAATTTTATCAGTGAGTCAGATGAAACAAAAGAGAGAGGATCTATTTGCATATATCCCTTGAATGTTTACTTTTTATTTCTTTTCGCTTATTATTTGAGCATAAAACATCTCTCGTAAAGTTTCAGACTCCTTCTGCAAAAAGAATGTGTTGCTTAAATAATAAAATATCTCAAAGCAAGGATATTGAGAGCACATTCAACCTCCGCTGCTTTCCATGTTTTTTTTTTAGTGCAACAGCGGTGAGCAACCCCCCCACTCTGCAGATTTAATATCTTTTTTCTTTTTGCAATTCTATGAAATGTTATTGTGCTTGTGGTTTTAAGAAAGAAAATAAACATCGCGCTAAAAATGTCTCGAAGATAAAACCATCGTCTTCGTGGAAGATGTCGTGCGGGTTTAAGTTCCACATAAACTCTGTCTGACTTTGGTCAATATGTGACATCTCTGAAACAACCGATGTTTGCAGCAAAATGTCAGTTTGTGTTTCTTGGCTGCCTTTCTTTCTTGTTTGTTGTCTTATTGTGGATGAAGTGAGTTTAGAAGGTCATATAAACAGGAGTGTAATTAAACTTTGACGTTCCACATACACTTATTTGGCTTGTATATCTTTGGAAAAATTATGGGACATTCCCTCAGGAAGGATAAAGGGAACAGGAAAAATCAAAGAAGCTGTTAGGAATTGCCTATGCTGAATGAAAAAAAAAGAAACATTTGATGTGAAAATGAGAAAAGTAATAACTTTCTTACTTATGACTCATTCTGACATTAAACATTTCCAAAAAGCAAGAAAAATAATTATAACAATTTTCAAGTTTATATCTACCATAATCACAAATACAAACAACTAGTTTGATATTATTAGCGAAATGATATTCAAAAGTAATACAACATTAAACATGTTTACTAAATTAAAAGAACAATGTTGATCCCACAGCTCTTACAAAATGGAACGCTGAGTTCCCTCATTTAACTACTAAAGAGTGGGATAGTATTTTTAGTATGCCGTGGTGCTCTGCCTCGGAAACCAAGCTCTCTTTTTTCCAATTTCGATTTCTTCACAGAATCCTTCCAACGAATAGACTTTTAAATTTAATGGGTATATCTGACTCCGATTTATGTCATTTCTGTAATGCTGAGGTCGAAACACTACTTCACCTTTTTGTGGAGTGTAACCATGTAGCTTCATTTATCGGTGATGTTGTTAATTTTTTGTTCGGCTCTGACTTTTATTTTTCAAGAGACGACATTTTCTTTGGTTACCAAAGGTTAAAACGCCATCCATATAATTTTCTTATCTTACATTTGAAATATTTCATTTTTAGTAAGAAGCGTCAAAATAAGACTTTAAATTATATTGAGTTCTTATACAAGTTTCAGTTTGCTCTACGAGTAGAAAAGCATATTTACTTTTATAGCCAAAAGAGGACGAAAAGTTGTATTAGCTATAAAGATCTCAAAGAGGTTTTTGGTTGCTGTGATCTTATACTTGATTTTTAATGTCTTTTTGTGTTCTTCTCGCGTCATACCGACTTACAGTATTTCCATTACGCACGGGGTATTTTCGTAATATCCTGTCATCTAATATAAGCGGTCTGTATTCATTTCATGTTTTAAGTTCTACAGCCATGTATTACTTGCAAGACGGCAGATATTGTAAATAAAAAAGTTCAGGATTAAATAAAAAATGGAGGAAAAAAAAAAAAAAAATTAAAAGAACAATACTGTAGCAGATGATTTGAAGCATGTCTAAAAGTTAAAGGCAAATAATTTGATTGGTATAGGAACCAGAATAAGCATAAGCTTTTCTAGTCTGGCCCTGCTCTAACAAAGAAATAAATTGTGGCAACAGAGGCATCACAAACAACGGCAAAGTAGGAAAAGCAGAATATTCATAATTATGTATCAATTTAACCCCCCTCAGCATATAGCACATGTCACTAGGAATTCGAGATGTGTTCATGTGGACAAAGGCCTGCAACTGCATCACTGATTATCTAAAAGTCAAGAAAAGAACAACAAATTAAATGATTTCATTGAAAATTTTCACTTACCCATTGATATACTTTTTAAAGTATTAATGCTACATTGAAAATGTGTGGGCAAGGTGAAAGATCAGACCAATGCAATTTTTATTTTTTAATATGAGGAAAACACCAGTGCTGTGATAGAAACAAACATTGTATAAGTCAACTTATTGAGGATTATAATATGTAATGTTGCTAGGGGCTAGGCTCACATGATGTCTTATCCACTGTAGCTAGATGTGGAACCTTTTGTAGGGTGATCACTTCTGCTTGATATTGGGTTTCTTTGGGTCATGGCATGGTGTTTGGATACCATATTTCTATGATGGTTCAGCACAGACTGGAACACAGGAAGATAAGGAAGCACAGACATTCTGGTGCATGTTGGGATGTAAAATTGAGCCTTTTAGAGTTTGGTGTGTATGATTGCATAGTTTAGCATGAAATCGAACAGGTCAACAAATGTGTATTTTCCTATTGCCATTTACTTAGTTGCATAAATTTAAAGTTGCTTTGATTAATGCATTATTCCATCAAGTATTGTTCAATATAGATTAGGCTTATTTGACTTAAATCAAGCTGATTTAAATCATGATTTTGATTGAAAAAATCATGATCTAAATCAATTTATTTTATTTAAATCACTTATTTAAATCATGACTTTTTTTTAAAAAAAGGGGCTAAAGGTGGGTCTAGAAAAGCAAGACTTTGAAATACTAGATGCCTCTTATACCCCTATGGAACAGCTGGGAATGTCCACACATGAACATGCAAATCGGAGGATCATGGGTTGACAAGGCAAAGGCTATCTCAGTTAATACTGAACTTTACAAACATAAGGGCAGCAAACCATGAAACATTCATGTACTCCTGTACACCCCAATCCATCATTGATTAACCTATTATTGAAAGAATAAAACTCAAAAAATAAATGAACATCAGTCAGAAGAGGACAAGTTAATCCCTTTTTCTTTCCATAGGTATTCTTTCTTTCTTAGCCATTCTTTAAACATTTTAAATTTTTCCTCACTATTTTATACTTACGCAGACGTACAGATTTGAATATCAGACGAGAGACCTACAAAACCAAGCATACCGCATCACAGTCATGTGACTATCTGCTGGTTGCCGGGGCCAACTCTCCTCATCTCAGTGATACCGTGAGTAGAAAAAAAAAAAGACAGGAGATATAGTCCAGCGTACAAGCCCAGCCTCTCATAACTTATCCACTTGATGCATCATAGGAATTTACAACCTGACCTTTTGAAAAGAGCAGGTGTGAGAATATAGGATGAAAGATTTAATATTTCACTCGTCTGAAGCCCTCAACAACATTTTTGTGGTGAGTAGGCACCATTAATATTGCATACTGCTCTTGTTGTCAGTAGGTGCAGATGAAAATCCTTAGGTGGATGAAAACATGGGATGAGTTATTCTTACCAACAGATTTTGTCTTAGTCACTTTTTTATTCTTGTAGGACATAAAAGGAAAGGGAGGAATGTTGGAAGACCTCTCGCAAAAAAACAAACAAACAAACATTGACAATTGCCAGTGAATCGGGTAAAGACTGTTTTTAAATGAAATGACTACAAAGACAAGGACACTGTCTGTCTGTTACATCTCCAGCTGTGGGGTACCTCTTTTTGCTGGCTGTGTTTACTTAAAAGTTACAAACAGAGCTGTTTCTCTGCTGGTTTGACATGATTTAAGTTCCAAGCATCATGTATAAATCAGCAATTTTTTGACAGTTTTCACACCACACACCCCACAGTCAATCTTTGAATCAACAGCTAGCCAGATCAGGGCTCTTCCAAATGTATTTGCCACAGTCCTTAAGCCCACTAGCCCCGGCTGCTTCAAACACACTTGGGGTAGTGAAATTTTCCCACTAAGTTACAACGTTCCTATTATGTAATGAACGTTTGTGTTTCCACATTCCTGTTTTGTTACTATGGTATTGTGTTTTACAAGCATTAAGTCTCTCTTGTTGGTTGCTTGCCCTCTCTTTCTACTTGTACTTGTCTTACATCTGACACACCCATTGCTGTGTTTTTTTTGTTTTTTTTTCTGCTATGTCTAGCAGCTTTTTGATAATTGTTTTCAGAGTTCCTGTACCCTGGAAAAGTCATGAAATTTTATTTTCAGCTGGGAAAGGCATGGAATGTTGTAAAAATGACAGAAGGCTTGAAAAAATCATAAAAGTTAAAACAGACTGCTAATTTTTCATGAGTTAAATAAAAATAACTTGTAATATACTTGATCCTGACTTGATTCCTCTCTGGTTCTCCATCAGGTCGAAATGAACAGCCGTCTGAATCCAGAGAAAGCGACCTGGATGAAGTTGTCCGACTGCGGAGGCATGATTCTGGAAGAGCAGCCAGCCAAACTTGCAGAAGCATTCCGCCTCTTCCTCCAGGGTCTGGGCTATGGTAAGGGATCCTTTGCAGGCCGCTGACTCTGTCAGTTACCTCTGTATATGACATTTGGCAATAGAAAATTTCAAAAACTCTCACAAAATAAAACCAGGCACTATAGTTTGGGAGTTTGTTTGGTCATGTTGGCCATTCGAGTTGCGTGAAGTGTCGCTTAGGTGCATTAATACAGTGACCAATTTCATCAAAGCCACTGCTTCAAACAGAGAAAGCGTGATTAACCTGCTTGTGTTTGATGGTTGTGTTATGAAAATTTGTGAGGTTAAACACAAATAACATTTTCATTTTTTCTTCACTATAAACCTTGGACTGAAACATGTTTGTGATGTTGTAAAGAAAAACTGTGTATGTGATTGAAGTATGTAAAGTTGTAATATATTTGCATATTAAGAGTAGCGTTTAGTGCTATCTTTTCTGATATGTTGAGTTTTCATGTGTGATTTTCGATATGAGAGTGATTTGTGCTTGTCATAGTCACTATAAAATGCATTGGAATATGTAATAAGATGATAGTGTTTAAATCGTTAACTGCGAAATTAATTTTCACAATTTTCAACTTAACACTGGGAAAATAATACTCTGTAAATATTTACAACCCAAGTATTTCATTACCTTTGTTTTTCTTTTTCAAGCAAATAGATGCTGTTTTGTTTCCTTGCATCAGCAAATTTAAGGAACCTATGCAGGTCAGGTTGGTGTGCGTGTGTGTATGTATTTGTGTGTGTGTCTGTCTGTGATACTTGCTTGGGTACGCTGTAACTCAACAGGGGAAATTGGAATGAAAGTCAAACTTGGTACACAGGTCTGCCACTTTGAGAAGGTGTACCCTATTGTTTTTGGTGGAGGTCAAAGGTCATCTGAGGCCACTGAGGGCAAAACTCTGAAAATTAAAACAGGATATCTCAAGTAAGACCTTGGACAAAGTGTTTACTTGGTATATGGTTGTATTATGGTAATGGTGCCTTTGAGGTAGTCAAGATTTTGGGGTCTAAGGTCTAAATGGGCCATATGTACCATTTTATGAAATCATGCAAAATGCCTCTTCCCCTATAGATTGTATGGTATTAAGTTGAAATTGTGTCACATTACTAGTATGGTAGTGGTGCCTTCGGGTTTTTCAGAATTATTGGTCCCATATGGGTCATATTGACCATTTTATGAAATCATGCTAAATGTTTGATTTCTGCATCTTTCGCTTTTCAATGTGAAATGCTCGTCAAATTAGCATTGTGGTAGTGTTTTCAGGGTTTTGGGGTCAAAGGTCCAAATTCGCCCATGTGGGTCATTTTATGAAATCATGCAAAATGCTTCTCCTACAGATTGCATGGTACTAAGCTGAAATTGTGTCACATTCCCACTATGGTATGTGGACCCATGTGCACCGTTTTATGAAATTATGCTTTTCTCCATAATTTGCCTTACAATGTGAAATGTTTGTCAAATTTAATAGCAAAAACCCTTTCCAGTCAGTGTTCAACATTTGTGGGTCCAACTTCAGAATGGGCCATATGGGCCATAAATTATTACATTGTGCAAAGTGATAGTTGTCCTACAGATTACACGTTACAATGTTGAGGGCTTTTCAGATTACTGCTAATGGGACAGCCTACTGTTATATGGTGCCTGAAAATAGTTGTGGTGTCAAAGAATTAGACATCTCTTGTATTTGCAAATTCTGTCCTTCACGTTTAGGCACATTTCTATGATATGAATGAATTATTAGGCAGCATACTCAAGAATATTGCAGAGTTCTTTACTATTTTAATGCTATTACAAATTCTGAGCTGTAAGGAAGTAAAAGAGATTTTACACATGGGTTAGCAGTAATGTAACCATATTTCTAAATGACCTCTCATGACTGACAAGCCTAGTCTGCATGAGTAAAACCAGAAATCAAAAAAAGCTTTGTGGTTTCAATGATTCAGTTCTGAGCACCTTGAATCCAGCATATTGCATAAGGTGAGGATATGTTGACCCCTAACAACCTTTGATCTCCACCACTCCACCAAAAGAAAAGGATAGACTAGCAGAGGTGTCAATAAGGAGGTTAACCAGCGCGTTTAGTGGCAGCAGAGTGCTAGTGAATATGTGCCAATACTTCATTGTGTGCATTATCGTCTTGGTGGACATCCATACCAAGGTGTCGACCATCCTATGTGTACCACGGTTAGGAAATATACAAAATCTTGATGGGGGGACTATATTTTGTAATTAGAATACAAACAAGCAAACAAAAAGAAATATGAGCCATGTGGAAGCTCCTATCATGTTTGCAAGGATTTCACAATTTGATCCCTGATGACCCCAAATGACCTTTGACCGTCACCAGTCCTTCTACTCAATGTGCTATACCTGTATACCAAATATGAGATCTGGCAAAGCCTCCCTTCTTGAGATATCATGTATACAAGGTTTAAGGTGTCACAAACATACAAACACAGACATACCCGTTTGCAACGCCGATCAGGGACATGGACTTTTCCTCATGTAGACAGTGATATTCCCACTTTGCTGATGATGTCCCCAGTTTACTGATATATGTCTACATATCCCTGAGTCACGCCAGAAATGGGATTCTGTGTATGATTTTTAACACACATACACCCACACATATAGGTATAGATAAATAAAATAGTTAATTGGGGAAAACATCAGATCAACCTATATACTTCACGGCACATATCTGATAACCCAGTTTGCATCATGTTAAAATATCCAGAAACGAAGATATCCCTGTTTTTTAGCATATCCCTGGTTGCAAACTCTAAGTTCTTGTGTGTGTCCCTGTTTGGCGCCCTTTACAAAACCACATACACACATACATACACAAACACATATGCATGACTACAAAGGTTACGATTATCATTGAAATCCAACCGGGGTGAACTACAGGTTTTATTATCTGGGTCAGTTGACAGTTACTGTGAAGAAAGTGCTGTATATCAAAGTGAAGTTGTCAAACCTGTGTCAATGTTACCCACTATTTGACTTTCAAGTCATCATGGACTGGTCATTATTTATTGAGGGTGGAATAAACGCATGCCAAACTGTCTTAAAGGAGGATAGTTAGTTTCCTATGAAGCTACAAATGTATCTTGGTTTGTAGTACACAATGATACAGTAGTTGCACTGCAAGCACCATCTGTGTAAAGAGTACCAGTAACTGCATTTGGTGATAATGTTTGGATGTTCAAAACCTTTTGTTGAAGCTCCAAATAGTTCAAATGATCTTCATGCAAGGAACCACAGAGCCCATCTGGGTCTTGTTGTCCTATTTGTATGGTTCTTTCTAAGCAACTTGCCCCACACAAGAACCCTTCGTCATTTCTAAATCACTGACTCAAAGTTCAGTCAAACAAACACTACCAGGCTTCTTTGGTTGACAATCCAGATTTTTGAAACGGAGGGGGCCATTGCAATATTGAAATTGGAAAGAAACTACATCCCATTGTCCTTGCAGAAATCAGTCGCAAACAGGAAGAAAACATTCAAGAAAACTTCCAGGTTCCACTTTCTTGCTCGACATCTCAATGTTAAAGGAATTTTCCACCAACAAGAAAACATAACATAATATATGAGATTCTTTACTGTTCTATCAATTAAACATAACTATTTTACCAGAGGAAGCTTCTTTAGATGTGAAATAACGCTTTGAAGTTGGGCTTCAGCATGAGCCTGAAAATGTGTGACGTTGAACCGACAAATACCGTTTTCCATCTTTTGCACTCTTCCTGTTTCTGGCAAGGTCTTGGATGCAAAAACTCTTTCCTGCAGAGATTATAAAAACCCTATGAATATCTACATTCAATAAGATACTAACATACTAAGCTCATGAAACCAGAGGAGCTGTTATTTTGATGGACAATTTAATTACTGCTTATAATTTAAGATGCACCAAACCAAGCAAAGGTAAGCTGTGTAAATAGCTGAAAGTTATTTCTATCCTTTATTTGTCAGTACCAGTTCAAAATCATTCACAAAGCAACGTAATTTAAGTCAACTAATCCCTAAACAATTAGACAGCTCCGAACAATACTTTTACAGGTAGGTCTATGCCACTCCCTGGTAAAACGAAAGTTTTATCCTCGAATAAGAGATCAGAACAACACTGTAACCCACAGCTTGAGCTAAAAATCAAGGGCAGTGTTCAATATACATTTGCCGGTACTACGTCACAACCGATTGATTTCTAGCAACAGACGCGTGCCTCAAATATTTACTATAATAATTTATTTTGTGAATTCTTTGAAATATTTCCTGAAAATAAGAACGATTTCTTGTATACAATAATGTTTGCATCTTTTTAAGAGACATGAGAATCGATGACGGAGAATTCTGTTTTTAAAGGTGAGTTTATCCATCCCGTAGCATAAGCAATGAGACAATAGGGCCAGAACGTTCACCGCAGACAGCGAACGATCCTTGAAGGATGTGATGTTAATTGGCTAAATGTCATGTGATGTAGTTTTGTGTAGATATTACAAGACGTATATCCGTCATACGCAGCAGTGTGAAGGTAGTACATGACAGATACATATATCAAATGCAGTTAACTGGCTAATTCATCAATATTTGTCAGGTTGCAGGTCCAGATTAAAAAAACATCCAAATTGTCAGTAACACCGCAACCAAAGTTCCATTTAATGAAAAGTTAGACACTGTTCGTAGGGCAGTGGGTATTTGTCTATACATGTTAAATTTGACATATTTTCATGTAATGAAGGAGGAGCGGGGGAGGGGGGGGAGGGGGAGGGGAGATAGCAAGCATGTTATACCTCATCTCTTTAGCTACACTGTGCAGTAGCTTGGAAATAGAATAACCTCATTACATCATAGCTACTCCATAGATAGATTAGTGATACTTCAGCATATGTTTTGATATGTTTGCTTGATGATGAACACGTGACTGTAACAATTTTGTGGCATAAATGTAAAATGATATCCAGTTGTGCCCTAAAGACATCAGTGTGCCTTCAGTTGTATCTGCAAGGGGGCTCTCTCTGAGCACTGCATTGATGTATCTTGTTTTTGTTGTAATCTCATTATATAATGTGTACATGGAGGAAATGTTACAACAGTACCAAGCCACGGGATACAACATGCAACAAATATTTCTTATCTCGGTATCTCCGCCATTTTTTTGTATTTTTATTTTTTTTTCCTGAGAGGATCTAGGCCTCCTATCTGATGAGGGCCAGAAAACTTTACTCCCCTTGGTTTTAAGAAAAGTATTGACAACAGTGTTTGGGTTTTCCTTGATTTCAAACTGTAATTTTGTAGCTGTCATATTGCCAATTGTTGACACTCTCTTGCACACTACTCTTTGTCATGAATGCCTTTTCAGTTGTTGAACTGTTTGGTGATGATCTTGGAAGAGATATGACAGTTTGGTTCAATCATCAGAAGACCCATTAAATCCTGACAGTCAAGAACATGTCCTAAAGGCATGTCTTGCCAGATCCTGTCCCACATTCTTGTGCTAGTCATTATTTTTCGATATCTAACAGAGGTTCAGTGCGTTGACCTTCTGAATTGACCTTGATAACATCCTGCTTTTGAGTGAGTTTCCGAGTGAAGCCGCAAGGCTGAAGTGGTGATTGTAGTCATCGTTGGCAGTCAATCAAACTCTTGGAGAATTCGAGTCTTTAATGTGTCTGTCATCGTTCTCTCTGGATAATTTAATGATGAGCTGAGATGACTTTAAAAGGTCAAACGTCAACATTGCTACGTGTGGGAAGAACGACATTTTTGCGGTGAAAGAAGGCCAGAAAGTGCAACGGCAAGAGAGAGGGAGTTTTAATCAAAGTCACGAAAAAGTTAAAGGTTGAAACGAAATATTTCAAGTTTTACCTCAAAGGTTGTATGACATTCATCTAGAAAAGAGATGGTATCATTCAGAAGTGGCAAGGATAAAACCTTGAGTGAAAATTTGATTTTTTTTTTTCTAATTTATTATGCTGTCTCTCGGTACCCCTTCCACCTACAGTAAGTGTGATGAAGAACCAACACTGATGGAGTGACATGAGTTTTGACGGTCATATTTATTCTTAATCACTGAAGTTACACTATCACAATTACCCTGAAAATGTTCCCTCCTCACACATTAAGTTGTTATGTATCACTTCTTTTTAAAATTGTTTGAGATGTTTCCTGGTACTCCGAGGGATACTAGTACCCTGGTTGGGAACCAAGGACTCAGAGGGAATGTTCACAGTGCACCTTGACCACATGTAGTCACAGATATATTAGCAAGCTTGTGTTGTGCCTCTAATGTATGCAATTCATTGATTATTAACAAGCAGTTGCTTCAGAATTGAAATACTGTGACGATGATGATGATGATGATGGTGGTGGTGGTGTTGATGATGATGATGGTGGTGTTGATGATGATGATGGTGGTGGTGATTATGATAACGGGTGATGATGATGATGGTTATGATGATGATATTGATGTTGATGATGATAATAACATTGATGATGGTGATGTTGACAATGAAAATGATGGTGGTGATGATGGTGGTGGTGGTGATGATGATGATGGTATTATTGGTGATGATGATATTGATGGCAGATGTGATGATGATGGTGTATTGATGATGGTGATATCTGGTGATAGATATATTTTGTGTATGTGTTAGACATGGGTTTTGCTTTAATGATGCAATGTTTCTTTACACGAATACAGGTCACACTGATTTTGAACATTTTGTAGCTATTGTTGATGTAGTAAGAACAATAGAAAATAACAAAAAACACTAACTTGGTGTATTACTGTGTGTTTATCCAAATTTGTGAGGATACTTAAGTTGTACAGCATAAAATCTGAAAGGATGCATCATTCATATACAGTATTAACATTCAACTTTAAGTGGAATGTTAACATGTTACATAATTTGCTTCTGATCTCAAGTTCTTCAAATTGCACCTGAACCTCCCTCTCTATTTACTGTAATTATGACAATTTTGACATACAAGTTCAGCTCATAGAATTATGATGTCAATAGATTTAGGTGGACGTAGGTTATGCATTTACCCACTTATTACTCTCTCAGTGTACCAATAGTTTGTAAATACTGTGTCTTCAATTAAAGTTACGTATTCTCCCCTTAGTACTGTACTTCCATTTCTTAGTTGATTACAGATGAAAACAGAAACAGTCTCCCAAACATTTGAAATCCTTCTATTCCTTGTTATTATATTATCAGATTTTTCACAAACTATCGCACTTGAAGCAACCATGTACATTGTCACAGGTTCAACACTAACGAACGAAAGGATGAAATCTATAATACCTACATCTTTTATTTGCTGTGCTAGAATTTTGAACATAGGAATGCCAGATGTGTTATTTTGACTCTAGGAATTTCTTCGGCACCAATTTTACAGCCATTTAACAACACTTTATCTTAAAGTACATAGCCAGTCACAAGTGACTCATTGTCCCAAATATTTTGAAAGAGGAATTTGCAAGTTTGTTTCAGACTTAACACAGAAAAAGATGCAGGTCGGACCTGTGATGCGAATTTGCCCTACACAAGAGGAAGGGTTCCATAAGTTAGCTCTCTAAGTAGAAATGTGTTTTGCAAGTCTCGTCAGTGCATGGCAGTGTCCCAGTTATTTTATTTATGGGGTCATGAGGCTATGTATGGGGGGACATTACCCAGAGGACCATGTCCCAGACAATATAGCAAGATCTGTGCTATTCATTCAGCTCTTGCTAAATATTGGTTTACTGGAGTGGCCTTTCTCAGAACAGCTGATTCATCTCCTGTGGGCTGTGATAAAATTATGAAAAACACTGGGGGGGGGGGGGTGTGAGAGGGGGAGAGAGGGAAAATTTTTGGGATTCTCCCTTTAGTGTTGTAAAGACTGGTTGATGGTGAGGGCAGTACACTTTGACTGATGTGCAGCAGTTGAAAGCTTTCAAAAATGTTTTTCTTTGCAGTGTTGAAGCTAAGAGCCGCAGCACCAGCCCACAGTGTGGAACCACCTACACCCCGACCTAAACAAACTGGCCAGCCAGCTCCTGTGATGGTGTAATGGTCTCATCTACCCACAAGTCACCATTGCCAATGAGAACTCAGAAGCCACATTTGTGGGATTGCAATCGGGGCAAATTCAATGTTAACAAACCAGCTTGAGGTAGAAGCCTTACAACAGAAATTGGAACTGGCAAAATGAAAAAAAAAATGTAGAATATACATGTTCTCCCCCTTATTTGTATCATCCGCCATAAATTGTTGTCTTGAAGTCAAGAAGGGACTGGCTTTAGAGATCTGTTTCAGAAAACTTGAAGGTGGAGAAAGCTATTGCAAATTTTAGAGAAGTGATGATCCATGTGTAGAGTTGACACTGTGTTGTTATTTTGAAAGAGAATTTCTTACTAAGGTATGTAGAGAACTTGAAAGCCTTGTTTTGTTTCTTTAATCAATCGCAACTTTTAATCTGTTCTTGTTTTGGTGGTATGAGCGAGCATAGTTTTGAAGATGTGAGAAGTTTGAGCTAATAATCTTTGAGGAAACATTGATAGGAGAAAAAGTCATGTTCAAAGCCAGCTTTTGTTTATCAATATTTCTAATAAACTGCTAGATATAAACTTTTTTTTTTTGTAGTTTCCTGTGAAATACTGAATTTTGATGTTGGTCGTCATAGGTTCTGTTTGATATGGTGCCAACATGTTACTGTTCACAGTACTGTTGAGCTTAATGGGGTAATGGGCATTAATGGAATCCTCAATAGTGTTGTCTTTGCAGTGATTAAAACTAATAATTATTGACAAAAAAAGAAAAAAACAACTTCAAAATTAGTGTGACTGTTCGTCTGTTTGCATGTCTGTTTATTTTTATTCTGCATCAGTCAATAATGTGTGAAATGTGGATAGAAAGCCAACTGCAAAGTTGACAGAATCTTTGAACGATCCAAGCAAATTTGTCGAAGCAGAGTTTGAGGTTATCCTGACAAAGCCAGAGGACAGATATGTTTGCTCTCTGAAATGCATTTTTGATTACCTCTATTTAATAGTCAGGATGTTATTTTTTTTTTTAAATGTGTCCTATTCTCCTCCCTCGCTCTCTCAAGTCCAGAGGTCAAGTGTGTACCAAACATTTCTCTGACACCATCTCAAAACTCTATGTTAGAAAACGTATCATGAGCAAGCAAATTGCCAAGTGCATCCATGAAAATGCACTTTTCTCTGTTTTGGTCTTGAAAAGATCTTGGAAAAGAGTGTAAATTTGTCGTCATTTAATGGGAACATTGATACAGCATTCCAAACATTGTTGTCTAATTTTTTTTTTTCTGTTATATTCATTGAATGGACAAGTGAAGGACCAGACGTTACCCTAACTTGATTGTTGGTATCCGTGGCCAATATTCAATTTTGTCTCAGTCTGTGTTTATATAGCATTCTTATTCAAGTATGATATCTTTATTTAGCAATGGGATCTTTGTGAAACACTTTCTAATCTTCAGTGACATTTTCATGTGAAATTTCTGTAGACTGGTGTTGAAAATAAACACTCCAGTATGTGTATATGTGTGTGTGTTTGGAGAGCCCATGTTTGACAAAAAAAAGTCTTGGGGAAGTTCCCCTCTCATTTTCCACGGACTGTTCGACAGATTTTCAGAAAATGTGAGCTTTATTGTTTCTTGATTGAGACACAAATATTTAAAAGCAACTCTGTCATGTGACCATTTTAATGAGTGGAGATTTGTCCACTGGTCAGCAACTGCTGGATGGTTTTGCAGTGACTGTGAGGTAACTGACTTCACACTTCAGCCTGATATCTTAGGTGGAGCTCACTGTAAATATTATATTAAATGTCTTTTCAGGTCTACCGTGAATCATTTGTCAGTGCAATCAAGTGTCTCTTAAGTTTGACAAAAATGGAAGAAAAATGTTTTTATTCAAAGCAGAATTTCATCTAGCATCTATTCATCTCATATGTATTGCTGGTGTATCGCTGCATCTCATCTGTTTTGCTTTCTTTCCCTTTTTTGTTTCTGGGGTTTTGTGGTTGGAGCACAAGTAAAGGCTTTGAGAAGATTTGTTTTCTGTCTGTTGGTACAGGTTTAGAACAAGGTCAGCTGTGACCAACTTACCAGAAGAATGAGGAAAAATATCTACAACCTGCTGGATATGTTATGACGAAGGTCTCTACTTGAACAAAACGTAAATCTGGGATGGAGCGTTTAAAAAAAAGTCCCTTCAGATAATGTAAATGGAATAGGAGTGTATTTCAAGTAATTCCTGATGGACGGAGAGCCACCTCCGATATAGCGAGAAATGCATGTTGTGTTTGTGGAGACCCTATCTGGAGACAATTGTTCGAAAGTTTGGGAGTAATTTGGCATCTATTTGAATCAACACCAGTGATGGAATATTTATGTTTGCCACCATGGAATGCTTTTATTTATGCATCTAAAGCTAAGTTTCTTTCCTTTTGTTCTTATTTTGTTAAACCCAGTGCCAAGAGAGCACATTTACTGTCAAATTGTATGATAATGTTTGAGTGTGTAACAAAGAGTGAGTGGAAGTTGAATTTTACAAAACAATGCTCCATGTAGCAAAGGAAAAGAAAAAAAATGCAATATCATGTGGTATGGGGAATATGTAGGAGAGATGTAGGGGTTACATTGACGGGTGAAGTTGATGATGCCTTGTTCTGTTGAGAGGACAGCGTTTTGACAAAGGGTAGGGATGGAGGGGAGATGGAAGTAGACCTGAGACAACATGACTCAAACAACAGACAAAATCAAAGCTATTCAAGGAATTTCTTATTGTTTAATGAAAGTAACACTGCCATCTATTTTTTGGGTTTAGGTCAGCTTTATTAGCTATTCTTGAGAACAGTGGCTGTAAGTTATACCTTCCATAATTATGACTGAAAGAACAACAAATACAAATTCCAAGTGAGCAAAAGTTTATTACATTGTCACTGGATCATACCTTTCACATTTTAGTGACCATATTTATAGCTTTCTTGCAAGATTCTTATGTGCTGGTTGGTTGATTCAGCCATTTCTTGGTAATGAATGAAGCTTTTGAAAGTTACACCAGAGTTCACAGGCTTTGTCCATGAAAGAATTCTTCTTGCCAGTCAAAAAATGCATAAATTACCATAGTTCTGATATTTGTCAAAGAGGATGAAGTGTTCATCAACATGTCTGCTCTGTATGGTAGGGGAGGGGTGGGGAAGGAGAAAGGAAGGGGTGGGGAAGGGTAGGGGAGGGGTGAGGAGTCAAACACAATAGTTGCAAACAGAGTTAGGGAAAAGAAATTTGAATGGTCCTAATCGGTCAGTCAGGTGGTTGTATATTGACTGAAAAAGCACAAATATTAAAGATATGACAAATGAAATAAGCTTTTTTACAGGCTTGAACCTTGGAAAGGTCTGCAGTATTGGTTCCAACATGTAGCATTTGGAACTCAAACCTTTTGATTTAAGAAATGAGTCACTTATGTGATGCTTGCAAACTCTTCTTTTGTATTCCAGTGTGGTTTAAACACATCTCTCTGCTTCTAGAATTTCAGAGGTCAATGAATGTGTAACATGATGGAAAAAATGTTCCATTGGTTTATAAGACCACATAGTAATGTGTTGTGCAGAGTGGATCCTCAAGTGACGTTAATGCCAAAGGTTTATTGATATGAAGGTCTTTCTGTTTATGTTTGCATTCATGATAGTAATTTTGACAAAGACGAAATGATAATTACGATGTAAATTGCTTAAACTTAATTGTTTGTGTGGTTTCAACAAGTTGTGATGAAGTTATCATGGACATGAAACATGTACATTAATTTAAAAAAAATAAAGAAATAAATGACTTTGAAGAATGTTTATTGCACTTGGACTTGTTTGTGATTCATTTTGGTGGCTAGAATATTCATGTGGGGGTCAAGTGAAAATCCGATCAGTGACTCACTGAGTCAGCAGGAGCAAACCTGATCGGATGACTCATTAAGAGGGACAAGAAAATCTGGTGAGTGATACTCATTGGGTAGGGGTGGGGGTGGATGACTCATGGGGGATCGGGAAATCTGATTAGTAACCCATGGACGGTGGGCAGAAGAAAAAAAATGATTAGTGACCCATTGAGAGAAAACCTTGGGTTTAGTTTCCTTTACAATGGCGCAATTTTATAGAGATATTTTGCTCTCTAGCACCCATTGGCAGCTCTTGTGACTGAGAGGGGATTACAATTAGTGAACGCAAAACTGGTCAATGGCTTATGTAAGTCTATATAGCCTATGCCGTTTACTGCATCCACCCCTTCCTACTTCCACCCCTCCCCTTTCACCTTCTTTCACTTGCCTTCTTCGTCCCGAAACAGCTTTCTTTACATTACGTCCCCCACGTTGTCATTTTCTCACGTTTATCGAGAGATAGACTTGAAGGTACGTCTTTCTTCAACCCTCTTTGGTCATAGAACGCTTCTGACATAATACAGCCCCCATTGATAATATGTAACGAAGCAAACTACAAAAGATCGTCAAATAAAAGTTTAGCAGATATACTGTTTCGGTTTCTCTTTTTTTTTATTTAAAGCAAATACAAGGTAGAGTTTACAATGGTGTGATTTTCAATGTTAATCTTATGAATTATAAATCCAATATTGTCAACTCTGTGAATCACATCAATCTGCAAGACAGTTTTATTCCAAAGTTTACCATAACAAGTAATCGTTGAATGAAGTTTTGCTTGAATTTTACTTTTCATTACAATTACTTGGGGAGATTGTACCGTGACTTTGAAAAGGGACACCTAAGAGGGGGATAGGGGTAGGGGTGGAGAGTTTCATTGTGACGGTTACAGTGGTTACGCATCATGATCAGAGTTGGTCTCGGATGATTTTGCTTTTTGTTATGTCCACAAAATGGTCTTAAAAGTTTCTCCTTGCGTTGACGTAATCTGATAACATCGTTTTTTTTTTTTTTTCATGTGACTCAGCTAGACTCGGTTAGCTTGATAGCACTGCCTTATTTTTCTCGCCATATTGTAAGGTTGCTTGCTGCCTCATGCGCCAATTACACATAATGCTTGGAATGTAGGTGAATTATACCTGCCCAATACGATAAAGGAAGCGTAACACTAAAGAATCTCAGTCTTTGTTACTTTTGTTTTCCTGTTGGGTTTTTTTTTTCGTCAAATTAAGATCTTACGATTGTGACGTCATTGGTTCATCTCGGCACTGGATTGTTAAATGAATAGCTGACAAGTGAAATGCATGCTTTAGCGAAGTCGCTAAAACTCCTGTTTAAAAACCACACTAAGAAAAGGATAAGTGAGACTTTTGATAGTGACCATTCTCATCGTCTTAGGTAACGTTTATCACCTGACATTGATTTTATCACACTCAGGTAGCAAGCAATATCAAGGTTAATAAGACGTCAAATGTCTAGGTTTCCATATCATGGCAGGGCATAAAATAGGTTTTTAAGCTTATCAAAACGTCTACTGCAGAATACATACTTATTGGACTCTTCAATGCCGAAGACTTACACTACCTTATCGGCCCTCACCGCGTTCCATTGATTCTAGACGGAAGTAAGTTGACTCGGTTTGATCACGTGACGACGACTAAATTCGTGGGACTTCAGTGCTCAAAGGAGAAATATTGAACCCATTTCCTTTCTCTTTTGAAATTATTTTCTCACTTTTTACTTCCTTACTTCTATTTTTTTTTTTAAAGTTTGGTTTGATCTACGATAATTTGAAGACCAGTTGATTGATAAAGAAATGAGATCTGCGTTAGCGGAGTTGAATATTTGTAATGATTAGGAATAAGATAAACTGCCAAGCAGGATGAACAGGTTAAAACGTCTATAGCGTCATCTGCACTAAAGAAATACATTTATAACACGACGAAATACATTTAAGGCTTTTAAAGATATTAAAGTATGTTTATATATACAAAGGGAACTATAGTTCCCCTACAGTTGTCACTCGCAACGTGTGACACCTGTCACTTGCCAATACTGATATCTCCTTTCATAAAGGATGATTACTAAGACCCGTATCATTAAAAAATTATTTAGAATTTTTGTAAAAGAAAAGACATAGTAATAAGTTAATGTAAGATAGGGTTATTGCTTACAAGAAAAAAAACGTAGCCTTTGAGGGACATTTTAGAAAGAGGCCGAATCCCTTGTTTTAGTTCAGACGTCTTTAGTTCGTAAGCCTCGTTTCATAACATATGTAAATATCAGTGACTTCCCCCACCCCTTTCTCCCCTCCCCACCCCCACCGGACACACACAGACCCTAGAGTAAAGTAAGCGACGTGTGTGGTCATGGAACCTGCCAGTGCAACATGTCAGTAGGTAGGTTTGTTGGCTTGGAAGTACTCCTGTAAAAGTAATATTTAATAGTTACAGGAAGACTCCTCACGAACTACGTCATCCAGTTTCCTCTGCTGCATACCCCTTCCCTATCTCCATCCTTCCTCTTCTCTCATCTCATCCGGTGTTGGGATATAACTCAATGGCATGCCTCCATGATGTGGAAGAACTTGTGACGTCGTTACACCGCTTAAAAATCGTCATAAACCTTATATATACGACCTTGTAGAATTCTCAGCCTATATATGCAACCCTATACATTGTGTCTATTTTTCTGTGCAAAGTAACACGAAAAACCAAAAGAAAAATAGACATGAAACTAACATCCCTATCGATAGAATAACACTTTCAATATACCGTCCTCCTTTTCTTCTATTTGATTGCTTTTTGGTGTTTTTTTTTTATTTGTGATAAAAGAAAAAGAGAAAAATCGAAATTCATAGGAAATATCTTTGAAAAGTTTTCTAGAATACAGAATGCGATATGGTATGAGGGATCTCAACAGGAAAACGATAGCTAAAAGTTAGATTTAACAAAAGGCCAACAACTAAGGCGATGGCTGCAAAAACAAAAAAGAAACTTATAAATATCTTTGGTTACAAATTTCACATTTTGGTATATCATTACAATTATTTTTATACATTAGGAGATAAGAATTACGTCAGATACTTCACTTTACAGTGAAGTCAAGAAATAGCTCAAAAGTTCAAAGGTAATTTTAAAAAAATACTCAAAACAAAGATAAATTTTCCCCCATCTAACGGTCGTAAATTAATATATTTTAATGAAAAATTGTGAGATTTACCCGGATGTATTTTGATATAAATTTGATATTCAGAATACAACGACTCGGAACGGTCGTATGTTGAGAAGACAAAAGAAATCACAAACATAGCTGATGCAAAGGGGTTTTTTTCCATCAAGGGAAGGGAGAAATTTTCATGACACACGATTTAGGACGCCAATAGGTTAAAATATGTTGCAGGCCTATTTGTCCGTTTGCAGCATGCTATAAGTTACTAAATCCTGATTAAGAGGTTGAGATGCTATAGTTCTACAGCTATACTGCTATAGTTCTAATGCATTGCTACCTTCAGTTGTGGACATCTGTCCTTGTAAAATACCTTGGAAGAGCTTTGCGTCCAATTGTGACTGGTTAGGTTTGGCAAAATATCAAACAATGTCAAATAGAAGACTCGCTTTGCCAAACACTTTTGCTATGTAGCATGCTAACCACTGGTACCAAACACAGTAGGAGGATAAGTTTGCCATCCGGCCACTTCGGTAGAGTGGAACCTTCAGAGGATATTCTGCGCAGTGATCAGTTCAACGATCGACGAAAGATACTTTAACCGGTCCTCCCGGTACCATCAGACCTCTTATTGCTGGCTTAATCGAGTTTTTGCCCTTAAAATCGAGCTTAAAATTTCTTGAAATCTGAAAAACGAAAATCAAAACAAAAATGGTAAATAATATTGGTTTTGATAACAGAAATGTGACGTTCACAATCTGGTTCGGATGATGTCATGAAAATGGAAGGGGGCGTGAGCTTCCAGAATACATCAGTAAATACCAACATGTTCATTGATCTTTCAAAATGTATGCAATTAAGAATGCTTACACAGCTTATTAACGCTTTTCCATTGAGGACAATAAAGTGAGGGCGCTTTCTCTACTAAACAAAATGTGTGATATTTCTATGCATACCTGCAGTTTACGTTCAGCTGTAAAATTTGCGTTTAAAATTGCCATGCGATATATTTCTTCTGTCATTTCTTAATCCTACATGTGGAATTGATATCTACCTGCTATACATCTTTGTTTATTTCTTCATGTTTTCTTGATTTTGTTTTAATAAGGTGAGGGGGGGAACTATAACATTTAAGAGAGGGGTAGAGGATGGTGGTATGTATACCTGTGCCAGGGCGAGATGAAGTTCCAACTCGGCGATGCGTCGTCCGATGCACATTCTTGGTCCGAATCCAAACGGGATGGAGGCGAACGCTGCGCTCGGAGCTGACGGCTGGTCGGCACCATCCCTTTGAAGCCATCTCTCCGGTAAGAAACGGTTTGGTTCTCGGAAGATGGACGGATCCCGCCCCATGACAAACTGGAGGGAACCAATCACAGTCTGCGAAATAATGAACATTAGGCGCAAAATGAATAAAAATACTTTTGATACCAAAAAAATGTTTTACTTTTGTTGTTAAAGTTATTCCATGTTTGTAACATCTAACTAGTTCCATTTGGGTATCTTTAGTCAGGTAAAACCTGGTATGATGATTACTAACAATAAAATGTGAATAATACGGATATTATCTATTTTACGAAGTAATTTGAGTACATTATTTAATAAAGATTTTTTCCAATGTTTACAGCTGATGTAATGAAGTTTGTTTTACTTGTATATTAATTTACTTTTAAATAATTGTTATTATTTTTCATCAGGGTGTCCATAAACAGACGATAAAGAAATGTCATCATTTCGATTGCACCTTCCACAGATTTCAGAAGACATTATTTTACTTCCCAAATGTCATCCTCAAAGTTTTTACTTTTTATCATTTCCCTTTTCAACCAAGTGATGATTTATTCAAGTACCGTGAATCATTTTCTTTCATTCTCAATACTATATATTTAATTTTGCAACCTGTTTTGAGCATATTTGTGACCTTTTTTCACCTTTTTTGGAATGTGATAGCCTGCAATTACGACGTCCTTGTCGAGGATCCTGTTATTGGCTGGAACTACTGGATACAACCTGCAAAATATAGGAGGGGAAAAAAAGATCCAATATTTGTCATTAATTAATGATCAATACTCCAATTTGGTTTGCACGAAAAAACAAATTTTTTCTGTTTTTCTTTATTCCATAATTTGATGCAGTTATTGGAATAAATGTATGTAGATCATTAACGAAGCAAAGCAACACGCTGAGGAACTGACGTCGTAACTTGATTCTACAATTTCAAGTTTCCTTTCGAATATTGAACCTTCCCAAAAGAAACAATAACCCTAGAGAAGAACACAAATTAATCATAAGAGCAAAATAAACTCCCTTTTGGTATCACTTGCCAACTTTGGAACACATTGTATTCTTTTAACTAGTACGCTGCTACAAAGACCTGCCAATGTGTGAAGTGATAAACGTCTGAACGTAAACAATGGCGATTCTTTCCGCTACTTCATAATTGTTTCTGTTTTTTCACACATTCCGCGTCACGGAAGTTTGGGCATCAATTTACCGAATGTATAGGACAAAAAGTCATAAATAAACATGAACAATACAGAGTCAACTGAATTGGGGGAGCTATACCAAAATTAGGATTGGCTCAATACGGGCGTGAGGGATTAGTTCTTTCATGCATAGGATAGGGTATAGGGTATATTTTCATACTACAAGCGCGTGCATACATTGTAATATATATATATATATATATATATATATATATATATATATATATATATCCCGTGATAGTGGATGATTGAGATGTCCAATGCTTTAGCCTACCTTAGAGTTTCTTTAATGATTGCTTTTAGGAATGGCATTTGCGACAGCTCCTTGTGAGTCGCCGTAGAGACTCCTGCAGACCTCATCACTGAATTGACTTCATCGAATAGTTTTTCCTCAGCCTCTGGATTTCTCGAGAGTTCGTAAAGAGTCCATGCCAATGAATTTGAAGTCTAATGAAAGAAGACAAATAACAAAGTTCTGAAGCAAAACAAAATGGAGATCTACTGTATTTGGTATAAAACATAGCAAACAAATTTCATTTGGAAGCAAAAGAATTGAATGGAACGTCTCATTTCGTTGCTGCTATTGCCGTCTATAATGTCTGTGACGTAGCACTGCATAATGATACAATTAAAGCATGATTTCCACTGATTTGGTCAAGCACTTTGATTGCTAATATATTTATGCCACTATAGCGCATCTGCACTAACAACCCTATAGGAAGCGAAAAAAGAAAAAGAATTTCCAAATGGTCATGAATATGTATAGACCTATTTGAGAGTACTTTATATTGTAACGTTTGTTTTGTGGTGCCATATTAAAGGCATGACAAAAGTACCCTGTGAGCCACTGAAATGTTGAAGGGTGGTGCAATGGTACCATTATTTGCTCATTAAAAACAAACGGGGACAAAAACGACGTGCAGGGCTTGGTAATCTTCAGCCAAATTCAAAGTAAAGTTATTAAAATCACCACCATTACATCATATTTGATAGGAGGCGTAATATTAGCTTTAGATAGCTATGTCCACTTTGACAGATACGTCCGTTTAAACACACAGAAAGAGAGTCACGGTGGCCTAGGATGTTTGGACCAATCATAGCTTACCTTACAGAAGAGGTTAGATTTTAGATACTCGTGGAAACTCTGTCAACAAATATATGCCCATGTGACTGCATAGTCATAATTTATTTAACACAGTGCCAGATAAAGCACAGCACACATTCATATTTTGTCCCATCAAAGAGATTATTTTCCAATGGTTTTTCTCTTCATGGTCACTTACATGTGATTCCGATATATTTCAGTTTATGGCAAACCGTTTGTCATGATGTATGCTCACAAAGAACGAAGTAATATTGCTACGATGAAACAGATAAATGTTCAACTATTGTATAAGATGTGCTGCGATAGAGAATGATTTACACATCCCTGTGCGATGCCTTTGCCAAATGTCCGGAAGACTGAGGGATATACACTCTGACTACAGCATTGAGTTCCCACGAGGGACATGACGCCAGTCTGACGACCGTCTTTTGAGAACAGCCTGACATTTCGAACGTCACTTTGGTCGACATCGACCATTCATTTTTGGTGGGAATGACTTGCGATTTACGACTTACGTCTGAAGGGTGTAGTCTTGATTGACTAGGCACCTGTCATTCGGTAGGCAAGCTAACTGTCTGTGACACCGTATTGTTAAAACATGTTCCCTGGTGGAATTTTGACGCTCTGATCGTACTGAACATCGCAAGGGGCTTATCGATGAAAACCAGTAAACTGCTAAATCACGATTTTAATAAAGCCCAAGTGTCCTTTGTGGCCAATCATATTTGTCAAACATCATCCAGGGCGAATGATTAATTGTAACCATGCGGGCAGTTTGTCAACACTTGGAAAATCATCTACTATACATGGCTCACAGCTGCTGCGGTGCGGTAAATAAAAATACAACGTTTGGGGAAGGTGAACATTTGTTTACTTGGATAACCCCTTCTGTTATCGCCGGTTGAAAGCGCGACAGGAAGTTGACTTAAATATAGGTCTCCATCAGCATGGGGCAGGCCTGTAATACCTTAGATAAATTCGTTGACCTTTCAGTAGAAGCGTTTACTAATACCCTATAATCCTGTACATTAAATATGTCTACTTAACATAGTTCATTTTACTTTTCTTGAAGGGAATTAGCCCGGTTTACCCTTGGTACTATGAATGGCTAACATAGATAATCATTTAGATATAAAGTAGGTTTAAGGTACAAAGATCCTTGACATTTTTTTTTACACTTCTTTGACTCATGAGATTTCATTGCAACTACAAATGCCCTGATCGAGATCACCCTGATCGAGATCAGCAAATTTTGATTGTTTATGAATGGTCCTTGATCGCCAATCGATGAATTAAATAATTAATCCATGATCCTTCATGGGTTCGCCACCTCACCACAAAACAAGACAAGGAGAAAAAGGTGGATTGAAAAAAAGGGTAATTTACAACATCCTGCTGGTAGCGTCAAAGTGGTACTTCCATTCATGTCCAATTGACCCACACTTATCGATGCCAAGCTACATACTTAACATGTTATCCAAGGCCCATAAATGCTCCGACGAGATACTCATGGCATGGAAGAAATATTGAATGCTTAAAATATATCTTGCAGTTGGGGGGTGGGTCATTTTATGACTAAAGCGTTGTTTTATCAATGACGTAACTATCTCACTCTCCCAGCTATATCATGCTGTGGCATGAATACAGCAATTGGCCAGTATTTTTGTATTCCATGGAAGTGTACCATAGTAACTCCCCTACCACAGTATAAACTAGGTGTAACGTTAGGAATGACGGCTCAGTACCCACCCTGTATATTTCGTATATGGACACTTACAGTATCAACTCCCGCCAGTAGCAGTTCGCACGCGTTGCTGTATATCTCCTTTCGAGAGAGTTTTTCACTGGCTAACAAGTGCTCTATGATGCCATTGGAGGCTGGATTGGCTTCCACGTCTGCCAGCTCCGCTAATCTCTTGTCGACCGCTTTACGAGCTGTGATAAATACAAAAAACAAAATGTAACATGCAAGGACATTATAAGACTGCATTTTGGACATTTGAATTCTGACAGAGTCTACTAAAAATCTTCAAAGAGAGCGTATTTTTTTTAACTCATTTAGTGGAGAACGACGGCAAGATAAAGTATGTTAAGTCTTTCTCATAACTACCTTCCCACCTGTTAAAGTCTTTCACATGAATACCTACCCTTGTTTCCTTTCCTAACTTCACGTTCATTCCACGAAAGCAAGTTTGCAATCATCACGACCATATAACTTACCTGCGAATGGGATCTTGTCAACAACTTTTAATATTGAAACAAAGGGACGTTACCTTTCAGTTAATTACGTGAATTCTTACGCGTGGTTGATTGTAATCTGCTTTGAAATAGTATTTTGTGTACTTACCTGAATACTAACAACATCTCCCACAATTGTCATGTTCCAGTGAGGAAGAGATAATTTCCAACGGGAGAGGTGGGGTGGAAGGGGGGGGGGGGAGTTCCTGTTGGACATTCTATTTCCACATAGCCCTGTTTTTGTTTTTGTTTTGTCCATCTTCGTTAGGAAAAGTGCAAATGTTGTGTGTAATTGAAGTCAATACGAGAAAGTTACCTTAATAAGGTAAGTTACCTTAGGTAGGTAACTAAGGTACGTAGTAAGTTGGGATGGCTCTGAGAACTCGAGACGGGGACTTCTACCACCTCCTCCATCTTTTTACTTTCTAACATATATGCAAATTAGGCAATAGCCAAGTGAATTTCGAATTTTAAAGAAATGCAGACCGACTTAACACTACCCCCCCCCCCCCGTTGGAAAAAGTCTGGTACGGATTCCACAATATTGTGACGGGAGTCAGTTACGTTGTCATGACGACATGCAAAGGACATGCCCTTACTTTCACACTGATGAAACCTCAAGATGCGGCGCATGTGAACAATGACGTCATATGAACTGGTAGTTAGTAGCGGACCTGAACCGCAGGTGAACACAGAGGAACCCTTTCCGCTGCAGTGAGAGACAAAAAAAAAGTAAAGTATACATGCTGGAACTTACCAAAATTAAATATGTAATCCCACGCTTTTTCGTGATCCCTCCAAGGTTTTAATTTATATTTTCGAAAGAACTCTGGAGACGTGAGAAACATGATCTGGCCAGACTGGAACATCCTGTCAACGGCATTAATGAATCCTTGTGACTCGGGAGGCATGGGGTCCTGCAGGCAGCCGATGCGGGATTCAAACAAAAGCCTAAATATAGCTGCGAGAAGCAAGAAAACATGATTTGAAATAACATGAGCGGATGTAAAGCAAACATATAGGTGCAGTGTGTAAGTGAGAATATGAAGTTAAGACTGTAATTCAAGATAATTTTGTGGTGGGGGAGGTGTTGAGTTGGACGGGGTTAGTGCACCGAGTGGGAGAATGTTAAGCATGCACACGTGATCAGTTAACATACCGTATGCTGATGATGTTATTGCTCGTTAAAAAAGTTTCTCAACTGCATCTTTCTAAATTTACACTCTTGGAAATATGAATATTCATCACGGAATCCTCAAGTTTTGTTTTGTCACGGTGTCACGTTCGTTTCTCGAGGCATATTATCAGGGTTGCAGATGCGGTGGGCGGTGTCGGGCGGTCCATCCCGTGACCAATAATTTCTGCATTTGTGATTAGGTTACGCTTTACCGCCCGGCACTAACTTCACAAAATGTAGTAAATATGACAGGAGAAGCAGCGTTTTGAGTTAGCAATCGAAAACTGTAGACAACAAGACAAAGAGCGCTTTGAGGGCTGCTCCCAGGACCACCCCCGGGGTTGTTGCTCTGGACTCCACCCTGGTGTGAGTCTCTGGACCCCACCAGAAGCAGCTGGTTCCCCTGCTTGGAGGTCTAAAACTTGTCTAGCTACAACCCTGCCAGTTATCATGCCACAAGATTATGTTAGGGTCAGAGAAATAAGGAAAGGTTAAGTGGTTTGTTTCTCGAAACTTAAATGTTACGAACTGATTGACAAGAATGACTTTTGATAAAACGGTAAAAGTTTGCGCAAAAGTTCATCCAAGAAGTTTTAACAAGACTTTCAATTAAGCCTACAATAATATCCTTCTCTATTTCTCATTTCGACAAGCTCCTTCACCCACACATACTTCTTACCCCTCCTCCCCCCCCCCCACGTCCCACTACGACATACATACACACAGCAACAGCAACAACGACATGAGAGAGAAATGATAGTTGACATTTACACCGCGTTATCTGTATCAAATTTCAGGATAATTTAAGATTGCCAGAAAACTTTTTCTTAGCATGGGCCTCATCTGATAAAATTGTTTCTTTAATGAAAAGTTGAACATAGTTGAAGGGAAAGAGATTTCTTGGTATAAATATCAACTTTATTTCTCGCTTTAGGCGATATCAATTTATCACCATCATAGAGTATATTTCTAACCTTGTTTACGAGGTTACGTTTTATGCAGAAATGACGCAGACGGCTGACAGGTCAACGTTTACTTTTTTTACCCTTGGGACGAGCCCGTTCTTCAATATTCATCTTTCTCATTTTCAGAGGTTCGATGACTGATTAAAAAGTTTCTTTCTCATATTCGCGATCTCTTTTGTTTGATTGGAGTTGTTCCCACGTGGTTTCATTAGTTGTCCGTAAGAATGCACCCCCACAAGAAAAAAAGAAACTTCTTATTTTGAGGGAAGTTACTGGCTTTTATTTAAGGATGTAAAGACCGTGTCCTTAGAACTCGTCGATCGTTTTCTTAGATTTGTTCACATCAGTTGGACTTATTTTGGATTACAGAATGCTATAGCCTACTTTTGACATCGATTTTCACCTATTATTGGTTTTCCTGAAACGAAATCCAAAATTTTATATTGTACCCATTATCACATTTGATCTATAGGAAAAACGGAATAAATGTAGATTTGCAACGGGCTTCAACCTCCCATGTACACAGAATAGATCACTGGTTCAACATTTAATTAATCAGAATCAAACGTGACTACATGCACGCATCCATGAGGGAAACGCGCGCCTATCGCTTCGCACTCATGCCCGTATGCGGAAAGGGGGAAGGGGGGGGGGGGTTCCTCAGAGGGTTTCTGCATTATTTGGAGTTGCGTTTCGGATAGTACGTCAGTAGTAGGTATACGTGGTGCCCTCCTGAGAGCTTCTGCCTTCGATGTTTGTCGATCAAAGTCTGTAGGTAACGTGTTCCACTTGAAGCAAAATCGAATCCCGCCACTGAAAAAAAAGCTGCTTACAAGCCTGACACAGACATCTGCCTTACAACAGGTAACTACATCCTCTGTGATGTTACTATTGGCGCTTTTCTTACGGCACTCTCTACCACACCCACCAGAGGGAACATACCAGATGCCCATTTCCTCACACTGGTAGTGGTGACATAGTTCATTGCTGAGTAGATTAAAATTGGCTAGCTCACCAGCTAGACTGACCCCTCTGGGCTCCCGGACCATGCAGTGTTACATGTATTGTGTATACTCACATTCCATAGACCATTTGTACATCTCATTGGTGAGATTAGGTACGACCCCACTTCGGTCTCTGATCACACGGAGCCTTGTAACCAGATCTGCTATGGTCTCATTGATTGCTGGGGTGAAAGTCTGGACCTCTTTAGGGGGCATGACTCTCTTGCTCACGACACGACGGGCTCGGTGCCACTCCTTACCTTCACTGCAAAATATAAATAACACAAAACTCAATTACTACATTTAGCGATAAATGTTAGACAATTTAATCGTTTTTTTTTCCTGTCAATATTCGTGGAATGTTTCGTAGATGGTAGAGCGTCTGGCGGAGGTGTAGACACACGTGACCTCAGTGACTATAGGAGGAACGATTAATCACTTCCTAAAACCTCAAGGAGAACTTCTCGATCAAGTTCCCAAATTTGACGAACATCTAAAACGTCAATGTTTCAAGGAGTTAGAAGGTCGATGGAGCCATACGTTGACAAAGTCATTGGAGTACGTTACGGGGGTGCACGGTCACAGTTTCTTCATTTCCTTTTGCGCTTGTTTGTGTGTGACGTATGTGTGCGTGTGACGTATGTGTGCGTGTGTGTGTGTGTGCGTGCGTGTGCCCTTGTTTTTGGGTGGGATCGAGGACCGAAACAATAGATTTTAGGTCCTCTGTAGAAAATTCAATAGATTCCTCCGGTCCTCACAAGATTAACAATAGACAGTCTATTGTTAAGGTTAGGGTTGAGGAAGAAAAACAAAAGAAAGCACAATGAGGTCCTCGGAATGAATGGAAAACAAAGCTGGGTGTGTGTGTATCAATAGATCACACACGATACCTGGAACTTGAAGTACCACTAAATGTTTTAAAAGACTGACACGTGACTAAATATAGATACACAGACACGATTTAATATTCAACAACCAATACAAAATGTGCAGCGTGGCTGCATAAATCAAACGCGATTGAACCTGTTGGTGACCAAAAGAGGAATTCATACAAAACTGGAATATGAGTTGTACTGGCAATCGCCTTCATGGTCATATATCTCTGTTCTTCGTCGGTGTTTTAGGGAAGAGAAATTATGGGAAAAGACCACTTATCATAAAATCTGAAAGAGAACAATGCACTCATCTTCCAGATATTTGAATGCGAAAATTGTCTCGACAATTTTGTTGGCCCTACATAGTTCAGACTCTCCAAGAAAGTCTAGCCACCAGTGACTGTTACTTGAAATCAAACAGACTAATGGGAATGGATATGAATATTCATGTATGCAAAAATGGAGATATAAACAATGTTTTGTTTTATGTAGTGACTATAACATATTTGATTTTCAGTGGCAAAATTTGACAAATTTTCAATTCATATTCCAGCATTAAAAATGTGTCTAAATTCTGCTTTCGCAAAGACGTGGTCACTGAAGAAAGTACCCAATTACCTGACAGTTACAGGATGAACGTATATTGTAGATTGTGCATGGACTAGGCTGAGCGAAAATCGAATTAATTCCCTTTCTTTTTCATGCGAGGGACATTGAAAAGGATGAGAATTCATTCGCCGAAAAGGAGTTTGCACAAATTACATCTATAATCTGATTGGTGCACAGAAATGACGTCGTGGAACGCTGAGAAATCTGGCCGATTCCTTTTCCAAGAATTTAGCCACTTGAGCAAACTTCACAGAGACTCACATTAAAAAATCAGGGGCCTCCAAAACTCGCCCAGGTGAACCTACTCCCTCAGGTAGTGTGAAAACTTGTGATGTTTTACCGCCCTTTTGTGACACTGCAGCTCTACACAGCTGAGAAAACGAAGCTAGAATATACCTGCACACATGCAGAGAGATACTACTTTGTTGGCCATTCTTTACATTCGTAACACAATGGGCCAAGAAATATGAGATATGGGTTAGCGAGTTGGAGGTATAAGATGAAATAGAAATTGATTAAGTGAAAGAATGTTCAATGCCAGGGCGTTGATTGATCCACCTGGAGGTGTATCTATTCAGGTACACCCAGCGGGTTACATGACGAAGTATGGCTACACCGAGGATGAGAAGTGGTGAGAAAGCGACTTGAAACAAACAAATGTGACACATCAATCCGTACGCTGTATCGGCAGAAATCCACATTGCAGGTAAACCTTTATTGTTTAAAACGATGTATCCTAAATTTCAGTAACTATAAGCTCCATTAGCTTTGTGAATCACTTTACGTGGAAGTCCTGTTCCTGATGAAAAAAATCAATAAATGCTCGTTTTCGTAACAATGAGAATGCCAACCCATGGCATTGTTGACCTCCAATGGTAGTTAAAGTTCTGAAATAGGTTTTTCCTTAGAAAGACGATCACGAAACTCCACCCTGTTGGCAAGTATCACAATTTGATTTTAGATTAGAGCGTACGACATAAAGATGAGGACTAGGGGGGGGGGGGGCCTAGGTTAAAAAAAGGATTATACAATCCTAATAACTTACAGATTAAAGAAAACCTCTCTACCGAAACTATCCCCTCAGGGTGCACGACAACATTCTACAAATGGTAGATTTGGAGTTCTAAGTTGTTCAGCTGAGGAAATAAGTAACTAAAAAGTACTGTAATTAACAAACTCTTTCATTATGATCAAGGACTTTCCCTCTTTTGTCACAAAATGGTAAAATGATCAAAACTGTCACGTTATTTATGTACTTCTAATCTAATGAGATGCGACTTTGGTCAGGAAGCACCACAACCGTGACCAAGAAAGACTCCTAGTTGTTCAACTACCCTAAATCATGCACGACCACTTCATTTCACACTCAACCATGGAAAGAACAAAATAACTACCAACAGATTTGCTTAAAACCAGCACCGCTACACTCAAATACCACCTGCTGCACTTTGGCATTGTTATGGAAGGAGGCCCCTGCCCACTTTGGAGCTTACTAGCCATTTGTGGCACGTGCAACGTGCAATAACCGTGTGGAGAGAGGTAAGTCTTTCTACAAACCAAGATTAAATCTAAAACTCACTGTGTCAGGACACCAAGAGATTCGTTCTTGTGAGCTCGATACACTTTCCAAGGTTTCAAGTCTAATCTGGTCGGGTATTTGCTATCGTTTCGGTAAAGTATTTCAACCAATTCTGGTTTCGCCAAGTTGACTATTTCCAAAGATCCGAGTCGTTCCTTCCAGATTGGTCCGTATCTTTTCGTGAAGTCAATCTGCAAAAAGGAAAAATAAATAAATAATCCAACAAACATCAACAAATAATCGTTGTGATCCTTCCACAACTCATAACCAAGAGTCCACTTCCACCTCCCTGTTATAAACTACGTAAATATAACATAACATAAATATTGTGCTTTTGACAATCTTTTGTATTTGCATGTGTTGTAAAGTATATATTCCACGATCTACTTTTCGAGTTTCTAGATTCTCCCTGATTATGCGATATTTGTACAGGTCATGACCGTCGCCTGATAATCTTCGCTAACTTTTGCGGGTGCGGATTTTTGTCCAGAATGAATGAAGGTAATTTTTCACAAATTTCCATAGAATTCATCTAAACCATGATAAAAGTGAGATCAGGCTAAGGATTAACGCGAAAATGGAGCTTGTATCCCGGCCCACTGTCCGGTGGAAAAGAAATCATCGTGCCTCGTATTTCAACGTACAGGCGAATGCTATGTGCATGCATTTGATATTGATCAGGAAACTAAAATCGGGGAAGGGATGGGAGGGGGGTCGTTTGCGATGAGAGGGTGGGAGAGAACTATGGAGAACTTAGAGATCAAACTAGTGAGAAGAAATTCCACATCAGTGTTTCCAAACTATTTTTCAGCCTTGCTAGGGGCTGAAAAGAAAATCCAATTGATGTATATCCATGCAGTGTTCGAACTAATCAGCCTGAGAGTTGGGGGTGCTCTGATCTGAAGAAAATGGGGAAATATGGATCTGATCCAAAGGGGATCAGTTTGTGGATCAGTTTGTCTGGGATCTCTGCAGGGGTCGTTACAAACTTCATTATTGTGGGGATTCGGTGTGTGTTGGTCTGATTATATCAAGTTAGATCATGGAGCTAGTAGTTAGATATACGTAGTTACAGCACTGGATTCATACATCGTGCAAATAATAACTGTATATGGACTGCTCTCGTGTAACTGTGACACAGCACGTCACGCAGTTCCGTGTCATATGATGCACAGCCAGATTAACATTTCTGCAAAGCCGCAAGAAAGATTTATTCGGTACGAAGAAATAACAAGAATAATAAAAGTCTAAAGCAATAAAATGAAGGAAAATAAGAACTGAACAAAAGTTAAATCCAGTAGGTGGATAAACTTTGCTTTCGTTTTAACGTCACGCATCCACTTCTTGCGCCCTAATTGCTTTACGTCGATATAATTTGAAATTTGCAATCGGAGTCTCACGTTGTGTTACACCGTGTGATGTATCCCTACGTCACAATTTTGCTTCGATACGTTTTAATGCCTTAAAGATACCCGATTACTGGGGGAGTGAAATTAATCATGTGGTAAATACTGTAATTCTATTACATCGCATATACAGGTAAATTAAGTTATCATTATTAACGAGTAAGACATAACTTCGTCATTATGAAAGCACACCTGACATTTCAGTTTGATCGAATTCTCAATTGGCTTGTCAAACTTGAAAGTTCTATAGATTCACGCAGTGGAAATGAAAGGATATGACGTCACATGGGGGGATATGAGTGTGGAAAAAAAAAGATAGACTGGTGATCTTTAGACGAAGTAGGCAACCTCACAATTAGTGTTAGCTGAACGTTGTTAGCACACCGGGTGGAAATAATTGTCAACAATTGTAATTAGTACAATGCTAACTACTGGTGTCAATTTTCATTGACCCCCCTGTGTGAACAGTGAAACTATATGTTAAAATGATACCCTGCGCAATGACGTTGAGGATACTCTGTGTGCAGTGACGTTTCGGTGACATCATATACACGAAATAGAACGAGTCATATGTTAATAAGTACTTCTGAAGGTCAAGTTCCAATGAATGTTAAAATCCTCTCCGCCCAACCCCTACCCCTACCCCAAATATCTCCTGCTCAACCAAACTTATGCTAATGTCATTCCTTGTAACTTTTGCTGGAGATCAATGGCTGGAAAAGATTACTCGTATAAGTTGAACATATTTTCAAAACTTATTCTTCGTATATAGGTTATATTTCTTCTTAATGAAATATCCTGGATCCATATTTGACGAAACAATGCTGATCAAATTCTTGTTACATTGCAATTTGCCTGCACATATTCACTATCCACCAGCCTTCTCGGAAGGAGCCCATCGAGATCGGGAAGTGGTTCTTTCACGACCCACTTGAAGCTCTTGCATAATGCTTGTGGCAATCGAGTCCCAACCGCACAATGCAGTCGATTGTAGAGGGCGTGCTACAAACCGTCTGAAAAAGAACACACATGGTTCCAGAAGGATCCTCTGTAAATCCTGTTAAGTCTATGTAAACAGAACGACGAGTGGAGATTTTCTGGTCTGTCATCAATCCAATATATACTGTCATAATTTTGTCGTCCTGATTCAGACGGCATTCTTATAAGTTTTGGAACTCACTGGAGACACTAAAATTGGAGAGCCATCTCCGTTATCTCGTCTTACGCTTGTCAATATATAATCTTTCGCTCTCGCAACTGATTATTGCTCACTCTGTCATGTAGCATGCAAGTCTAGAAAATATACACAAATTTGTACAAATATGAGCTCTTTTAACTACTCCCTTCCCCATCCTTCGTCAGCCCTCTTCTTCGATATCTTTTGTTGTATCGAGAGTCAATTACATTTTGGAAGTATTTTGTCGAGAAAATTAAGATGAGATCCACGAATATACTTGCCACCGGAAGTGAGTGATTGTTGATTAATTTACTAACCTTCCCTGTAGTTGTTGGTATTTACGGTCGTTTGACGTAGGCCTACAAACCACGAATGCAGTCAGAGCTGATGAATGATTAAATACACGTCCGTTGTGTGGGTTATCAATTTACATGATATTACTGGTAAAGGGACGCGTTACAGATATTTTTAAAAAATTTCCAAAAATTGAACTCATTGTAGAAGGTAACACATGCATGACACTCAAAATGCATCCATCATATCTCGTCAGCCCCCTGAACTATACTCAGTCCGAGTGCTATGTTGGAGTTCCCTAAACACCCACTCAAGAACAACAATGTATGATGTATACACTTGTGAACTTATGTAGTTCAATTGAGCCATGAACTTAGTATCGAGTGTTGTAATCGTGGTGGGTGGAGAGATAGTATATCACGTTATTTTAAATTAAGAAAAGTGTTATTACTCCTGTTCATATACACACATGTAGTATTCCGAGCGCAGTAAAACGGAGCGAGGAAGATTAACCATCCAGGTATACCTTAAAACCTCAAATCGTATTAGGTTTGACCTTGGAAAAGTCCAATAACAGCTGCGTGTTATTGATAAAGTAATTCGTTTATTTGATGATACTCAAGCCAAGCAGATATCAACTTGGCAGTTGTCAATCACTTGATGTTTTTGCTAATTTTTTTTCTTTTGTTTCGCTTCAATGTTTCCAGAATCATTCCTTGGACATCACGTGATTGTACGCATAGCAACCATCCGATCTATTGGTATTGAACGCCTACAAGGAAACGAACATTTTTTTTTTTTTTGCAGTTAGTTCTGCAAATAATATCGTTGTGGGCGGATGTTCAAGACTCCCCTCCCCCCTCCATCCCGCTTGCAAGATATACCGTAGATGACCTCCACGGTATGTAACCGACTAACCGATAATCGGAAAACGTGATCGATAAATCAAACGGTGCCGGCTGCAAATAGGCCAATGCTCCATCACTTATCCTCCGCATTCCATTGCAAAGAAAGACTCAGACATCAAAATAAAGATGTCTGCATAGGTGTAACGCAGATGTAGCAATACCGATTCTTATGCTTTTAAAAACGGTGTCAAGTCAATTTAACCTAAAAACAGGATCAATAGTGAGAACAAATATCTGTGCCAAATTATGACCCACATTTTGGATAGCTTGACTTACATTGGGATCCAAGATTTGCTCCAAATTCTGAGTAAGTTAGCACCTGACGTATTGGTGTAATGGTGCTGTTACAGCGCAGTGCTATCAGTGTAGTTTCAAAAAATCTAATATTCAAAGAGAACTGCAACGGGAACCGAACAACACAGCTACGTATCTCGGTTAACCTATGTTATCTATGAACTGGAATTCTACAATAGCACGCATACAGAGATAGAGGGACACATTAAATACCAGGAAATTCATCATGTTCCTTGCGGGGGTACACATACAGTGAAAAGATGAAAGCCCCATGCGTGGGTTTCGGTGAAGAAATCCATTACCATATGGGTTCTCCTTGTTTCAAAAGATTTATCATCAAATTCTCCGACGATAATTTTCATTCTTTTTTCGAAACGTTGTCATCAACTTTATCACCTTTTCTGTCACTTATTTATGACATGACTGTAAAAACATAAAAAGAAAAAACTTTGGTTTGGTATGTGAATAACCCCTGTACGATCGTTCTGGTTGAAGGATCCTATCAGCGCCGGTGTCTCTGATTTCAGGATAGAATAGGGTTCGAAAATACACGAAAGTGGAACTTGATATCGCTGCCTTTGTTGCCTGAACCCCTGGCAAGGGTGATGATGTATGTTGCTGACTCTAGGAGGGGCAAATAGACCAGTCAACATGCGGTACACAAAAACTGCCATTACTGCATTACAAAATTCTAATAAAAGCCAAATGTATGCATTGTGTCTTCTAAGAACAGATATTAAAAGTTTATGAATGTGGACGAGGAGAAACCAATGAGAATGCTTATGTAGATTTAATACAACGGAAATAAAATGTGAACATTCCCCTCGTAAACAGGCAAATGCGTAAGAATCCACCGCTGATGCTGTCGCGAAGTCGCCAGCAGTAAAGCGAGAAATGTTGACAAACGTTACTATCACCTATCAAGAAGACCTGTAAAGAAAACATGCGCGAGGAACTACACAGTTTCTGCGGTCATTAAATGCGATGGCGACAACCTCACCCCCCCCTTCAACGCCCCCTCCCCCGGGCTCTATGCTTCGGGCTTATACTCTAGTCATTTGGCACCGAATTGATCATCGTACGGTGAAATGTGAAGACGCGATGAGGCACGTGCCCCTTCCATGCACCCTGTGGGGGAGTATTGAAAACAAGTCGCAATGAAAAACTTTCTGCTACTTGTAGGAACACATGAGTGATAACGATAAACTGCTTACCAGTGGCCTACCACAATATCCTGATCAACTGCAAACTCCGACGTACACTTATAGGGAATAAGAAAGACGTCTTTTCTTTAGTTTGGAAAATCATCAAAATCTTGCAATTCTCTTCTCATTTCCTACATAAATATTTTCATAATTTTGCTGAATATCAGCACTGCATAAGCAAGGTGTTATGCTGCAAAGTAAAGCAATTCAACGACAAAGAATGATATCACATAATGAAAAAGAGCTATTCATGCATTAGCATATGGGAGTTTGAGGTGACTGCATTTTCCATTTAAGGCAAAATGTTGGCTCATGTAGGCCTATGCTGAGCTGGAGAGCTTAGCCAGTGTTGCATTATAGTACATTAGGACACAAGACGCACAGCTGGTTGAAGTCCCGCATTCCTGAAGTAAATTATTGGAAGATGACACATACCCATATGTCGTTCCTAGTAGTACGTAATACTAGCTACTATGTAAAATTTCCAACCAAGTCCTTTGGCTCAGACTTGTAACACAGAGGAACCGTGGCATGTTTTGAGACCAGTAACTTGGTTTTAGTTTGATGTTTCGATAGAGTTGATGACACTTGACCGATATCTAGTTTTTCGATTCATTATTTCCGCATATTCAGTACCACAAGATCTCCAATTCCCACAAATCAACTGTGACTCAGAAAACTTTTGTTCGAGTAACCCAAATGTAGAACGTTTATTGGACAACTTATGGGTTAAGGATAGCTTTGACAAGTTCGTAATTGTCGTTAACTGACTGAAAATATGGAAAATCATATTTTTTTGTAAACTTATATAATATGTAGGTCTCGAAAAGACAATTGCGATGACAATCCACGAGAATTGACCGATGGCAACATAATTATGGTCATAATCGAGAATACAGGTTAGTTTTCCGGATGCCCAAAGGTGACTAACCTAAATCCGTCTCTTTAGTCCTCACTGTAATAGAGTAGTTATTCAACTTCCACGAAGTATACTCTCACAGTTACCACGTGCCCGTCACTGCTGGCAAAAAGCCTCATAAATCTTTATCTGAGATGTCCTCCACTCTCTAATCTTACACGTGGATGTCGAACATAGTCACATTGGAGAATGAATATCAGTGTTCGGTAAAGCACAATTTCTTGAAAGCCAAAGTGACTCTCAGGTAACAGAGTTCACCAACGAACTGATTACATTCAGTGGTGATTTTGATCGCTTTTTCTTCTACAATGCTGATGGAACATTCCTTTGTCCTCGGGATAACCTACCAGTAACAGCACATGCCCTAGCAAGAGCGCCTCTCTGGACAACGCCCCTATGTGGCTGCCGTGTTAGTTTTTCTTAGCTGTAAGATGAACGAAAAGTACTCATCCGCTACGCGAGGTACACATGAACAAATTCCCTTTTCCCATTGCTCCGCAATCCCAACCAAGTTACACTCTGAACTATACTGTATACTGCACGAAGCGTTGTAAAGGATTTTTACACATATACCACCACAAAGGTTCTCAGCTGAGCAGGGCTCAGTGGGGAGGGTGGTGCCTTCATCCCAAAGGACAGTTTCGCATCCAGGATTTCACGAAAGAGGGTGCACCAGCTGATGGGTAGCCCTCCGAGGGAGTGGTTGTTCCTCTTTGAGAAAGTTTTGCTCTCAGGAGTGGATGCGAAGTGGTGGCATCTCTCAACTGTACTTCTTGATGCTGTTTTTCTTCATTTCCCTAATTCTCCCTCTTCCATTTTCCTCATCTTTAAAATTTTTCATAGGAACTAACAGAGGGGACATGCGCCTGTGTCCCCCCCCCCCCCCCACTAAATCCGCCACTGAAAGGTGACGAAAGAGGATCGATCAGGCTTAAGGTTTCAAAATTTAAGAAGGGACCAGGAGAAGATGCTACTTGGTTGTACCTCAGGTCTCAAATTTAAAAAGAAAGATAAAGTCATGATAAGTCATATTTTCATGATAAGTCATATTTAATCAGGCATCGTTGTCTGTCAGTGAAAGGAGAAGCTCACCGTAATATATCGATACCCAACTCACACTGTTGTAATGCAGTATGGTCCATTTACAGCATGCATGATTCGTGTGATGTTTACAAATTGGGAAGAACGTTATCAAAACCGAAAATTTAAACTGTAGGTCTATCCATCAAAATTAAACTTGGTTTCAACTGATCCAGTGTTAAGTCCATCTTTGCAGGAATATAACTGGTACATGTAAAAGGACTTCAAGAAACTTAACTTTCCAAAACCCGACATGGGGCCCTGCAACCGCCTTTAGTATTGCTCATTTGAACAGTATTGTGCTAGTACTATATCTAGAGAAGTAGGTCTAAAGGGCATCAAAAGTCATCCCACCTAATTCCTGTCGATGCCTTGCTTTTGTCACATAGACTAATCCAGTCACAACCCACGAGAGGCCCATCTGAGTCCAAGTTAACGTTGAACGGGGGGGGGGGGGTGCTAAGCTTTGGCAGAAGAGTAAAATAGCGTAGTAAATTGACAACTGAGCCATCTCTTTGATGGACCGGGAATGTCTGATTTTTATCACTCCGAGTCAAACCGTGACTTTGTCTTCTGAGATGTGAACTGCTGTAGGAGGTAGTTCACCTTTCGGTTCAACTACCTCTTCTAGTTCTTTCCGTGTATCTCCTTCCAGTGACCGTTTGAACCCCGACCAACTGGACGACTCACTTTTCGGATATTTTTTAGTCCGACTTGGATGTCATGCATGATCCTTTTGGCACCGTAGGTTCTTTGGTTTAAACACGGCAATCGCAAAAGGCCGAGTCTGGACAACAGATTCCTCCAACGTCTCGTCGATCGACACAATTATAACAACAACAACAACAAGATACCAGAACGAGCTATTCATAACTCATTCGACATCGATATTGACAATCTATATCTTGACTAGGTCCGGGAAAAAAGCTTCTGGGGCAAGATTGTAATTTGGAACGGCAGTTGAACTGACAATGGTGGTAAGCTATATAAGAATTTCTGGTTTATCGGCTTGTAAACCTGTAGGGGATAACTAACAAATTGTAAATGCATCCCAATTGTGGTAGCGCGTGCTGCCCGTGTTTAATACGCTTAGCTTGAGTCAACATTTGGTGTATTTTTATTCTGAGCCGTTCTGCCAGATTCACCTCCGTGACCTTAACTTTCCCTAGAGGGCAAAGTCATTTCCCGGAGCTCTTATTACTCCCCCAAACGAAGGGCAGGAGAAACTCTCACCATATCGCACGTTCCAAAAAAAGACAATGCAACCTGATGTGGGTTATCTGATTGGCCCGAGAATATTATGTTTTGTAATTACATCTGTGTATAATTTAATTTCTTCCCGGGGCTATTTTGCTGTTTGGATGAGTCTGAAAACTTTTGTCGCCCCGAGAAATCTCGTCAAGTGTATCAAGGTGACAAAAGTCATCGTAGGACGTGGGTATCTATCATCGAGATGCTTCCTTGATCAAGAACAAATTGGGATCATGATCGGAAAAACATTTCTTTCAGATAGCCCGAAGCGTGACTTCCTTCTAACGACCTTACATGACTTTGAACCCAATGATTTTACATCTTCATGCGGTTCGAGGATGCTCTGAGCAGCCACTACGTATTCCAGTATTTGTGATGTGATTCCCTGATCACCCCGATATTCGCGAAAACTCCTCCGCTATCAGCGTCACTATCCTTCTCATCCATCCATGGTTTCTCATAATTATCGTCAAAATGCTTTAATATCACCATACATAGCCCTGCAAGCAGAACCATAACAAACAATAAATAACGAAACACGATATTATTTTGAGCATATCTAGACATTTAAAAATCTCAGACGAAAAAAAAAGCAGGCAGTTACAGGTAGTTCAACGACCAAGCAATACACAATGATCTGTGTGTGAAGTAAGGGGAAAGTCAAAGGAGGGAGTCAAAGTGGGGGGGGGGGGGGAAGAAACGAAAGAATATAATTTCTTCCACTTCACGACTGTTTGCTTTAAGTTGACTGTTGATAGTCCACACATTTAGAGCAATACGTACGTAGGGATTCAAAGAAAGTTCATCATCGACTTAACTGCAGGGCCACAATTTGAGTCCTATGGAAAGTTCCCCATATGAACGACGCTCTATGTACGTGCATGCGTACCATATACGTAGCTTATTGGTCTGGTTCTTTCCACGCGATATTTGTCTGAGCCACACTTGGAGGACATTTGGTTTGCACAGTTATGTAGTACATGAGAGTAAAACTTATATTTCTGACCGATTTCTTACGATGGGAAAACTGACTGGTAAGACTCGGTGAATCTTCTTGAAAATGAATTGTGCTGTATGGTCGTGCTGTAATGTGCTGTACAATGGTCATGCATAGTGAGTCGAAGTTGTTTGCGATCATCAGTTTGACAAACCATGGGGAATGAAGTTCACCCCTAGAGATGAATGTGCTGTAATGGATGTGACTACAAGGACGTCCGCTTAAGCGTTAAAGTGGGGTTTGCTTTAAAACTTTTCTTTCGTATATCTTTGGTTTTAAAAGTTACTGAAGTATAGGCTCTTGTATTCGTTTTTGGTATGACTGCTTGAATTTGAATCACCATCTGCAATGCGGTAAGCTGTTGTGGAAGAGATGATAACGATGGTACTAACGAAAGCTCTACTTCATAAATGACATTGACGCAAGATTCTATACTTTTAGTATCATTATTATCTGTTCGCATTAAATCATTTAAATTTCAAAAAAAAAAATTACTCTCTGCTGCATGTTATTATTTTTTTTTTTCGTTTAATGCATTTCAACAAATGTAGACATAGACGTGTGGAAACACTCGGTGTGGGTCCCAGGGCCAATTTTAATTCTTACATTTCATCGCGAATTTCCATCGCAATTGCTTCCAAAATGGAGTCCCAAATATAGTTACGATACGTACCGCGAAACACCTACGGTAACAACATGATATGCGGCATATCGAGTGCGGAGAATTGTGTAGTTGTCGGGTCACGGTTGACAGTCGCCCATCTGATGCCGCCAACAGCTGATCAGCAGGGATGGTGGCTTTGAAAAACCATCAAAACTTTTTGATCTGGGCTGAATGCCGCCAAACCCCTGATCAGCCACGAACGGGATGATTTAAAGTGTGCCTAGTATACATATAAGTCAAACCTTGTGCAGATCAATGCTGATAGCGATAAGGGGATTGTGAACGTTTACTTGACGCAAAATATATGAGTACCTAACAGTTTCCATCATTTGTCAGTGTACCAAAGACACCGCACAATGAAATTAACATATTATCCTACTATTCACACGTGATAGATAGCCCTATATATCTTGGTTCTATGGTTATCATATTTGAACGCAATTTCTGAAAACACAAAGGAATACCAGGGAGAATCTCCTTCCGGCTTTGCGACGTGTACCTATAGGCTAATGTCTCATGTAACGAACAGGACACAAAAGTGTTACGCTTTTCCTTCCGATACATAAAAAGAATAGTAAGTTCAATGAATATATTTCGTAAGGAGAGCGGGAAGTACCATGTAGGACGTCCATCGGGGAACTAACCTTGGGTGATAGTGGTATCAGGTCTAACCTAACCAACAAAGTAAAATTAAAATATTAAGATAGCATTCAAGTAAGATGAATACCATAGGGCTAGGCAACTACAAGGAATCGCTGTAGTCCAGATGTTATGGTTACATAGATGTCGATAGGCCTACATGACTTCATTTCGTTCATGTGATTCACGATTTCGATTGCGTTGGCCTGGTTAGGGGAGTAAAACAAAGCAGCCGTAAATTTTACGTATGGTAATCAAACTCAACACATGAGTGGCTGGTAGGTGGGTTGGGGGAGGGGACGGTGGGTATTAATAATGCCAGGTAGGAGGAATGTAGAGAGGAGATTTATCCAATGGCGGCGTAACCGAGCGTAGGGAGTGGGGGCCCAGCCTCGAATTGCAGACTTGATATCCTTATTTCAAGGCTATGTAAATACAGCTTAGAACAATTGGGAAATGACGTTCCGGCAATGTAGGAGGTTTGTAAAGCCACAAATATCTTGTACTTCTTACCAACAGAAATCCTCCCGGCACTCAGTCCCTCAGTACCCACCACCAATATCCCCTCCCTCCAGTATTTTTTTTTTTTGTTCCCCCGCGCCTGGATATACCAGGAAACGTGACTTCTGAGGCCTAACATGTATTTACTCACATGCCAAGAGGATGGACTGGTTCACATCTATGCCACGTACCATGAAGTCACATGGCTTTATAGTTGCATCGCGATGACCTTTTTGGGGTGTCACATGCCCACTGTTCCAAGTCGAACTTAACCACGGCAGACAACATTTATTATCACTAGGAACCAAATCAGCCGATTCTTGTATTGCCGCTGGTAACAGTGGTAACAGCGTTATACATGGTAACCCTGTGATCTGAATTTAGTGCAATGCACTCCGTGATGTTACTTAACGTTGAAAGTACAATATCTTGCCAAGGGGCGAACGTTTTGGAGGTTGACATTCTGCCGCACATTCACCCCTTACAGCTCGTCCTCACGTATATTTCCATCTTGGTTTGATCGCTGACAAAACGCAATATGTGACATAAGCTCATGTCTATTCTTTGCCTCAGCGAGAGCCCCCTTTCTGGCGAAACGCATCCAAGATATTTTTGAAAGGGAGATGTGTCGCGCGCGCGACGGGAGAGCCAGGGCCGTTTATCGGCTTCAAAAGAGGAGTAACTCCAACAGGGAGCTCCCCGTAAACGAAAGAAATGCTTTTTGTAAACTACCTGTGGCGATTAACCTTTGACCTGGTACACACCTGTCCTTTCTAATCCCATGATCGCTTCCGATCAAAGAGATACAGGTAGGTCTGATGATGACGTCATGCCAGCACGCCCTGCTGTTAATTTAATCGGTCAGCCCAATATAAGATCACTTGGCAAATGAACCACTCCACTGTTTTCTAACACAGCTGAAAGTACAAATGAACAGTTGATATTGTCATTTGGGGACGAGCCAAGATTCGCATTCACCTCAACTGCTGCACATACAGTTATGTATAGCATCCGGTGTTTCATTACTATAATACAATCGGGAAGATCACGTGACAACCTATTTTGTTTACATATGCGTTCGAGTATAAATGCTTTCAGCGGAAAGAGGTCCGACAGCACCATGAAATGGATTTGTGTATGTGGCGGTGGGCTGGCGGGTCAAGAGGGGGCAACGACGCGCTTTCGATTTAGTGTATGCTAACTTCCACTTTGATTTTTTAACCATTGTAACTTCAAAAAGTGTAGTAACGGCAAATGCAAGAAAGGCCGATAGGCAGCTCATACAAAGTCTGATTTGAAATTGTTCACGTAAGACAAAAAATAAAAGTGATGGCATATGTCATCAAGCATGTGTGGGAGAGTAGACTGAATTGGCCAAAAGTTACTTCGGTGTACAACCACAAAAGAGCCACGTTTTGATTAACTAAACGACACAGGATAGTACTATATGATCATGATTTGCTACATCAACGTTGCAAGTTTTAAAGTAGACCCATCTGGCTGAATTTTCATGAAAAGTAGGTCGACGACCAGGTGTTACACTGATGGATGGTCTTACTGTGTCTCAGTTGTCCAACTTCAATTTTTTTTTCTTCTACCTCTGATTAAGACCCAGCTAATCGAACTGTTGGATAGAACAGGGTTGGGTTTAACGCCACTGCACTTTTTCTGTTATGTTCATGCCGTTACGACTCTCAGAATTTTTACACGCAAAATGGGTCGTCATGGACGGAGCTTCAAGAACCAATCGAAATGAGTTGCTGATAATGAGATAAAAAAAAATCAATCATGGCACAAGGACATACGTAATAAAATAATGCAAAGTATATATGATGTAAAGACTGCAGTGAAAAAAGCAATGCACTTTTACCGAAACGACTGACGCAATGCAGTTGAAAAAAGACCAATGTAAGAAAACCTTATTGATAGCATCATCACATGTACTGTATGATAATGATTGCTGTTGTAACTTTACGACCTAGTGTCCCATTATGCCTTAAACCTAGTTAAAAGTTCTTAAACTTTTTTCTTTTGCCTACCAACCCTCCCTAACCCTCCCCATCCCTATCCTGTACCCCTCCCCTCCTCCTACCATTCATAGTATCACGCGCAACATCTTTTTTCTCTTTTTTTTATTGCAAGAACACCGATAACCTCGAGAAGGCAGACCCACTGTGAAACTGGTGTATTGCATCAAGCCGAAATGTAGCTTAGTCAGTGTGAAAGGTGAGCTTGATGTAATGTAATTTCTCCAATAATGTGTCTGATCGTCCTCGACTCCCCCCCCCCCCCCATCAGTGCAAGCGCCACCTATTTTTCATGTACTCTGTACCATCTATCTCTGACTTCCGAGGGGAGGGGGAGGGGGTAAAGGACCGCTTTGAGAACCACCGCTTAGAGAAAAGCCGATCGGGTCGAGTTACTATGTTCGTCTCGTCACGCTCAATTGAAAAGCAAAGATAGCACACTGCTTGTCCTGAATGTTCCCAATGTGTTATCGAAGATTTAGTAGTGTCCAGTAGGCTAGCCTATATTCCTATTGAATATCTCTCACAGTGGAAGTCGCGTAACAGTCACAACTGAAAATCTGTGTCGATCACACTTCCTGTCTTTGCACACCTCAACATGAAGCAACCACAACATATTTCTCTCCATCTCGTGGCCACTCTTCCCCCCCCCCCCCCCCCCCGTCTAAATGAAGGTGACGCAGATGCCGTTTTAACCTACCGAGTGCTAAAGTTCGGTGGACCGCCAAAGAAGCTTTATCCTCAAGCTGGCACACAACGCACTGATGTAAACGCAAACGACTATATATATCTCTGAGATAATGAACGGTGTTTTTTAAGAATCTAGTTTATTTTTTCTAATAGTTTTTGTAAACATCATGAAGAGGAGATAAAAAGTAGCATCTTTTATTTAGAACTTGAAAATAAATTAAGTCTACACGGAAAGGCTGAATACAATGACGTCAACGTACTTTTAACATATGTCAACGAAATGGAAAGACTTTGACCTGAAATAAACCTTGATCTTGAAGCAAGTTTTGTCGTTGGGACTTACGCCGGAAAAAAAAAAAGACTGTACAATTTCTTTACTCGTAAGTTATAGAGCAACTTTCACACCATGAAACACTTTAAGGAATTTATCTTCCAGATTTTTTATCATTTTTTTTTTTTTTAAATGAGAAAGGTTTATCACAAATTATCAATTTACATGTGATGAAATGATGTCAGGTCGTTTTAAACACTACTGATTTACACGCACTCTCACTGGAAATCTCAATTAAACTATTCTGTACAGATTTTAGTCAAATCAAATCAGAGAGTAAGTCTCACAAAGAAAAAAAAATAAACAAAAACAAAAACACAGACATCTCATATGATTTCTTATTTCCTTGATTTGAGTAATTGCATGGTGTTTACGGTATGGTTACGTTTTCACACGGTTCTTACCATCATATGTGAAGAAATGAAAGACGACCGTCTAATATTTCTTATATGAGTGAGCATGTAGCGAAATCCACCCGCCTTGTATGTTCACCAAGAGGTGAAATTATGATCATGATGTGCTATAAATATTGCTGTTAATCGACTTAAAACGTCCAATTCTAGACGACGGAAACATATTAGAGGAAGTTATATGCTGTCATAAGGTCATACTACCTCTTTGTTAGCGGTGAACCACAGGCAATTAATCTATCTGTAGCACTTTTAAAGCTGTAAATACCTCTAGCTTAAAGTGGCATTTTCTCACATACTGAGCACGACTTGCAAACAATTATATTCACTCTACTGCCCGACATTTATAACGCCTAGTCTAACGAAGGAGCACGGTCTATAGCACACTGAAGATGTCGTAATTTGACTGAATAAATTCTGTAACATAAATGAACACTGCGATCGAATGGTAAATATTCATTATCGTCTGCTTCATAGATTTACTTGTGTGCTATTTACATCAAGGAAAGAAATGGACGTATCAGGCTAACTTGACACGTATATCACACTTTTCTCGTTTACCTTCTTTTTTCTTTTCTTTCCTTTTTTTTTTTTTGTGGTGTGTCTTTTTTGGGGGTGTATCAAAATTATATATTTCCTGCATACAATGTAACATTATGTTATGTTCAGAATTAGGCATGTTGTCAGGGTCAGGGGATTGCCGTGAAACCATGTGAAAATTGGCCGAACATGTTTCCCACGGTATGAATATTCATGTATGCCATGTCATGGGTTTTGACTGTTTGTGTGACGTACCGGTAGTATAGGGGTTAATTCCTCGTCGTGCATACATACCTCATTCTAATCTACAAAGCAACATTTTTTCCGGGAACACGAACGACATGATTGATATAGATGCTTTTCGATCGACGAAAGTACTTTCGATATCTCAGAAACTAATCACTTTTGCTGATTCATCGAAAAGTTAAGTGTCAATTACTTTCGTCAGTCAGTACTTTGTAATTAATAAGACTGGGAAATCCCCTACCGACTCACTTGCACGATGTATAAAGAATGCAAAGTGAAAATAAAGTTAATTTATATCGTTAGGCATGTATATGACAGATGCGAAAGATGGATGTCAGACTCCATATCAAAGATAATATTATCTTCAATGGGGGGGGGGGGGGGGGAAAGTTGTACGTCGTAAGGCTCAACGCGGGATACACATGTAGGGGAGAATCCTGTAGCATTCCACAGGCTGCGCGGTACCGGTGCTCGGTTTTACGCCACTTACTGACCGGCACCTGAAGTAACGTAACGTATCATTGATACCCGTGACATATTGATTTCTTGCCAAGAAGAGAAGGCTTCCCCATCACTGACCAAAAGGTGTGTCAGTGACATCATGCGCCAGAGTTTTTGGATTGATTGGTGGATGCTTACCTGGGTTGAAGTTCAACCAATCGCTTGACATATCACGTTCAACGAGGTTTAAGACTTGCTCCTATACACATAAACGAGATTAATAAATATAGTGTATCGAAAGAGGAGCCACCAGTAAAGTGATCGAGAGGCTCGAGTACCTTTATCTTCTTGGCATTTTGCATTTTCAAAATCAGGAGGGGTTTGTCATTTTACGAAAAGCGATTTCACCCCAGAAAATTCTGTTTCCTCAGTATATGTTCTCTTTCGTAATTTTCGTAATTTTAACGTAAATTTTCAGATTTTGATGGCAGTGAACATCAAATAACCTTTCATAGTGAACGACAACGGAACACATGTGAGGACAAATAACTACATCATGAGAAATCTTATGTTGCCGAAGCTTACTTCTCGACATATTGTCCATAGCAGATCGTATTGACTCAGTCACGTAGGTCTACCCACAGTAGGCCTACATCACTTGATAGAATAAATAGAAGTATCTTTTCTTGAACAAGGAATCATAAGCACTAATACCCGCAGCTGCATGGTCTCTCCAAGCCTAAATCGGCTTTTTCAATTTTTTTTCAATGTTTTGTGATCAAAGTTAACAGTTCTTGGTTTGTTGTTACATGGTCTCTATGTATTGAAACAAATGACTAATGCATACGGCATATTGCGTGAGATAAGTCTACAATAAATATACCAATGAATATACCAGTGACACTCTCTTATTCCCCACATGGCATATATCATTTTTTTTCGCCAAATTCAGAAAGGCAAAATCATGTGAGGCCTGGATATGGGGAACTTGGGCGGAAGCTGGGACCTTGCAGCGTCAAATTCCATAAAGTACGGTAGGCCACACGATGGATTGTTCAGAGTCTCCGTGAACTAGAGGACTATAAAACCGGAAGAACAGTGGCAAAGATAGTACTATACCCCCTTCCATGTTTGAATGTCAATACCTCGTTAAAACTTGTTCACATATTGAAACAAAATCGACGACTTCTGTGACACTCGTTAAGAGACCGTTCACACTTTAAATTGATAGTGCATACTTCGTTGGCTATTGATAGTCAATTGTGAGCGAAGTTCACAGAACTGTAAGTGTTTTTCTTGCAAAGATTGTGTCAGGCGCACATCAAAGGGAAACTACCTTCCCCCAAATAAAATCGGTTTCACTTGTCAACTATAATAACTCCATGGCTATAGCCAACAGTTACCATGGCAGCAATCACGAAGCAGTATAAGCTGAATAAAACAGGGATAACTGCTTGCAAGTGAATACGTAGAAAAGTGCCATAGCTTGCACAAATAACCTATCGTGAAAAACCCTCTATCGTTCTTCCGGTTTAGAAGGACCTTACCATCATTACTTCCGGTTCGCCGGGTGTAGTTTAGGGAGGGCAGCTGGAGAACTGAACAGTATGCGTTGCTGTAAAGTTAGCATAATGTGTCAAATCAATGTCTGTATAGGGGAAACTGGGTAACGGTGATAACCTTGGACAGGCACATACAGGAAGAGATTTACCAATCACAGTGAAGCGGAAAAAAAAAGAAAAAATAAATAAATTTAATGTAACTCCATCCCCACCCTTTTGCCTATATACATCTTACCAGTAACAAAACCCCATTTCATCATTAAGGGTATGATAACTAAAGCTAGTACAGTGGGTAATGGGGTTTATTGAACTGTTGTTTAGTAGCAAAATTAAGATTGACAAGGGTGTCTCAGCCTCAGATGATCTTGAAATAAAAGTCTTGAATATGTCGTAAACAGCCGGATTTCGTGAGATCAATAACAGCCTCAGTCACCTCTGAAAACAACGACTCTAATCACAAATGGACGGTGAGAGGCTATTGTTACGAGGACACAGAGATATACTCGTTCCTTTCGTAGCCCTTTTTTGGTTCTGGTCGATAACCCTGTTCGGCGACCCTGGACTATTCTTCTTCACCTTTCCACGCGGCTTGGTAAACTATCAGAACTTTTCCAAACAACATCGTGGGATAAAAGGCGGGAAAAATGTTGTAAACAAGTTTGTTCAACCTCAGTTGAGGTGTGTGATGCACTGACGTTATATACCTACACGAGATCAGGATAATTATTCAAGTAAACCATGTATCTAATATACCTCATTTACTGACCGCAACCACTCATCAATTAGGCTAGTAGGACAAGTTTGTAGATCACACTAAAAGTCTAAAACAACCGTATTTGCTTTTCATTCCTAAATTTAGTCGTAAAGCCATCACCTAATCCGATCTCGACCTCTCGTTTACCGGCTATTTCGTCTGTTTTGCTCAGGGCACGATTAACTTGCGTGTATCTATACACCTAAAATCCAAAGATCTCATACATAGGTCTACCTTACACAGTTAAATACCTGCCTAGGATCTCAGTGAGACTTCTTTTATGCGTACGACTTTGTTTTGGTTAAATGCTTGGCCGTAATCAACCGGTAACTAGAAGTCAATTAATGGAGGAAAACAACTTAATGGAAAACAACAGCTTCGTGTTATAACTGAATGCTTTTTTGGTAATTTACGTCATTTGCAAAGGAACAACACTCTGTCGTCAATGATAGAATGAAGGCTGCAGGTTCATCCGAGGGCACTGTTCTCATGCAGTTATACACAAAAAAGAAAAATTAACTTTAACCACTTTCTATTGAAACTGTATTGGAGGCTGAGCAGCAGCAAATTCACTGCAGCTTGAAGTGAAACGTCTAACACAATTTTCTCTACCGTGGAGTATAATGTGACGTCACCAAGTTAAAGTTTGTCAGTATACAACTCGATGTCAAAGAAGCCGTATGTGGAGTTTTCAATAGTAACAATGGGTCTATGCATTTCTGACATTCATTTAAATTCTGCTCAAGAATATACAAGCTTTTACATATAGACGTTTTCATTCAATGAATCTATGCCGGGTTTGATGTTAGTGTTGTTATGAACTTATGAATCAACGAGCAATACTTCCTGTGATTCAAATTATTTATTAATTTTTTAATTTAAACAAATTTATTTATTTGTCGATGTTGAAACTTTGTTTTTATAACAATATATTGCTTCGATAATAATCACGGGACACAGTCTTGCAATGATTTTTCTGATAGCCGATGACACCCTGACACACTTAAGTCTTTACCTCTCACGTTCAAGGAAAAATTCTATAAAAAGCGTATCGTTCGTTAGAAATAAATTGTAGCATTGCCGCATGTGACATGCTGCAGGACGTGAGTATTAGCGAGCCGTTCCGATCACCAGTGACGTAAGCCTGCCTCAACGCTACTCTATAGCAGGTCTACCCACCCAATTCCTTGAAACGTCGCGTCCTAAATTACTGAGTGAAAGTGCATCATACACCGTAATCGGCACCCGTCCTTCCATGTATCTTAATACGCCACTCGATGCACGTACGTATAAGCGTATATCTCGGGTATAACTGCAGTGTCGAAAATTGCTTCGTTTTTCATCTCTTCTATATTGGAGGAGGTGTAGATAAGGGGGGGAATTCAGTCATTAGTATGGGGCACACTAGTCGGGGGGATATGTACGTGTTTTTCGTTGTCTTTTTTTCATCAGTCCAACGGATTTGAGAGTGTGGTCGTTTAAAGACTGTGGGAGGAAAATTAACGGGTGACGGCGTAACTTCCGCCAAAGTACCGGGTCTTTCCACAAAGGCGTAAAGCTCTTCCTCATGATACTGAACGCATTGATAAAGGGGTTGTCACCTGATTTACTTCGAGTGAACCTTCAGTATTGTTATATCATCCACCCTCCACCCCCCCCCCCCCCCCTCTATCGGTCACCCGTCCGATGACTCGCTAACATTCCTTTCGATAGTAGCCTATGTGAGAAGATCAGAGACCCGTATTGAAAAACGTACCCGACAATTATTTGATCTTATTTCAAATCTCCTTGGTAAACTTCCCTATGAAAGTAAACACACCATGAATCAGAGACATGGGAACGGTCAGTCGAAAATTCTCCAATGACATCGGGAATATAGAGAAATTAATTACTTACATGAAATAACATCCCGCAGGAAGAAATGAAATGAAAACCATGCCATTGTCATTCCTTTGCTATCGTTTTGGCATATATTTAATTTTTTTTTCAATTATTTTAATGGTTCAATTAATACGTATTACTGGTACCGTTCAACTTAGAGCTACCCTGATAGGTCCGACCGTTTTAAGTCAACTGGCAGTTTCTTTCTTGTGCACAAAATTATGAACCATTTAACAACCACAGAAAATTACCAGTTTTAAGTCATTTTGCTAATCGAGCAATATTTTTTTTTTTCACTTTGTGGCCATGGCAAGATTCGCGTATCTCGTGGGGAAAGAAGTCTTTAAATGACTAGAAAATGATTACTCGAGGTTTCATTCAAACATCATGTGCCGCTAATTAAGTAATTATTTCATCACGAATTCGCTACACCGCAGTGACAACAACAGCGTACTGCAGAATTCATCTGTAGCGTATGCCCTTCAAGTTTAAAAGAGGAAATCAGAATACGGTTTATGTGAGAAAAAAAAGTTATAGTATGTGCAACACAGTGAGACAATTAAATGGGGGCCTATAGGATTTTTAAATGTTACCATCTGTAGCATACTAAACCAGGAGTAAGTCAATTTTCAAAGTGAAAGGCGGAAAGGATATATTTCACATATTGCTTTGTATAACATGTTTTAACTTACTTATTTACGCAAAGCAAATTTATGAATGTCCTCACCTGATGTTCATAGAGTCGACTAAGTCCTTTACCGAACAGATAAGTTCCGAGGGTCCCCAGCAAGGGCCACCCAGAAGGCCCCGGTATTTTTTCGTAAGGTTGAACGCCTTGTAAGCTGGTATTCTGACACACATCTTGTACCTGATCCTCATCAGTAAGGGCCAGCGACGGCACCGCAGAAGTCCGAGTTTGTTGCAAAAATAGAATCTGTCGAATTTTCTTCAACCTGAGGACATAATCCACCGAGTAGCTCATTGATCTTGATTTCCTCATAGCCATGATAAAAATAAATTACAAAAAACTGTAAATGTCCTTTTCTTACACGAGTAAAAGTTGAAATATTTAAAGACTTAAATTTTGATTCAATTCGTCCTCCTGTCGGGGCATAAAGCTCCAACCGGAATAGTTACTGTAAAACTGCTCTGGAAAGTGGTCCAATAGCAAAATGCTTAAAAAAATTGTTCTTCCTCAATTAACACAGCACTTAAGAGACGGTCAAATTAATAAAAGTCATGCCAATCATGCAACCGATACGTATATAGGCTTTTTCCCACCGGTAGAGAAGACAAGGTAAAGGTATGGCTCTAGGAAAAAGGTGTATTCCTCCTTCATTACACGTTTGGCAATTGATAAAGGCTAATTCCCCTCTCTCTCTCTCTCTTATCTTTCCTAACTTCGATAAAGTTGTTCGATGGTTTGACGGTTGAATGCGTATAGCGTGAGCTACATCCTGCTGTTATCGCTACAAGAGTACGTGTGAGCCGCTCGAACTTTGGACTGAGTCTGTGTAATGTTTACAAAAGGTTCCTCCTCAGCGGATCATTCAAGCATTGCGCTTCCTATTGTACCATCAAAAACTTGTAAACAAAGTTTTTTTTTTGTCCAAGTGGGATGCAGTACCGTGATACTCGATGGTAAAAAGGTGAATAACCTCCCAGTGACAGTTCGACTTGTGAAAACGCTCTCAGGTGCACGAACTGGTTAATATGCGCTCAACTTTTATAGTCTGTCAAAAGTTTATCGCACACTCAGCATTCAGGCCAGCGAATGATAAATGTTTGCCAAGCGAATGATGTTTGCCAAGCACCACAATCGCTTTGTCCAACATCACCAATGCGCCTATTTTTTTTTCTTCGACACAGAGCGTTTAGCAATTCCTTCAAACCACATAACGTTGAACTCAAACCCGTTGTCCAGAAACACATGATCTGTACAGCGTGTACACTTCATCACTTAGACAGAAATGCACACGTTACACTTTAACCAGATAACCTATAGTCCAGATTCTGTCCCTCCTATTCCTTGAATTCTTCGTGTTAGGGATTTTTTCAAGTACCGGCATTTTTTTATTTCCTTTTGAAAAGGGTTAAGGCTTTTCCTTTTTCCCTATCTTTTAATCTAAAATGTCGAGCGTTGCATATACCTCACGATTTCAATAATCGATTTGTCTAAGACCGCATGGAAAAAAAAAAGAGTGAAGTGAAAATAAAAATCATAACGAACCGAGCGCGCCTAATTTCTGCTTCAACGAGTGGCCTTTCTCCAATGTTATTTGTATGTCGCTAGAACTAATTATGTGTTTCTGCCCTAGTAACCAATATGACGGGCGGTATAAACAAGGTGTTTTCGGTTGGTATAATTCGTGACCTACCGAGACCATGGGGTGACAAGGAAAGAAACAAGGCGGAAAAAAATCGAACCGTGTGTGACATTGGCCTTTTCCAAGGCAATGGGGTTACAAAGCATGCATCGCCAGCCAACGAGAGCTATAAGTGGATTGACAAGTGACGAATTATTGACAAAAAGGGGTTGAAAAAAAAATCATTCGAAAGAAAATACTAAACTAGTCTGCGCCGCCTATGATGTCTTGTCAGACATTACGACTGTGACCTTGATTTTCTTGTCAATTTTATTTATTTATTTTTTAGATTTTACTTTCTGAGGAGATGAAGGTGGAAGGGGTCTGTGGGATGCACGTAATGAACGCTACGTTGGACAAGGTGACTCCAAGAGGCAAGCTCCGTATACCATTTACTATACACAGCTTCCATAGTACATATCCTTCAACCGATACACACTGTTGTATGTACATCCTACAGCTTCCAATCTGTGAATCTTCAAAACTGCATCTCATAGAAAAAAATTAAAATTAAGAGCCCAAGTCAAGTTGTTTCTACATATCATACTCAAATGAGCAATGCAAACATCATTGATCGTCTTAGGGAAGACAGTATAGTCCTAGCTTCGGCATCCCTGATTCAGCCCACCCATTGTGCGGGAAACTTTAATGATTACGCCCCCCTCCCCTCTTCCTCCTCCATTTTTCTTCTTCCTTTCACAACGTACTTCTAGCTACGGTGTCAAACTGCCACGTACTCAACCCTTTTCTTTAAGTTATCTCACGTTGGAAAAAAGAAGAATTATATAGAAAATGCGGCAAATGCATGTCCAGCTCTAAACTTTTGACTTCACCCAATAGTCAAGATTTACTCACACATTTGTTTTCATTGATATTTAGAAGGAAAGGTGACGATTCTGCAATGATACGGAATCACATGAACATATACAATTCAATGCTTGTTGTTAATAAAATAATAATAAGAAGAAGACTTATAATGTACCAAATCCACAAAAGTGCTCATGGCGCTTTGCAAAAAACAAAACAGAAGAATAGAAAAAGCCAAAGTAGGAAGTAAGGAAAATGCACAACAGAGAATTAGAGCAAAGATGCAGTGTGCAATACCGTCATGGGGCTCCTTGCCACAGTGTAAAAAATAACTGTAAACTTACAGAATATAAAACAAAGAAATATAAAAGGAATACAGAAATATTCGCCAGAATACTTCTAACAGTGTTCCATATACACAAAACATAGAGCATTACAGTCAAGAACTCCAGGAAAAGAGGGCGCTCTATACAATAGCACCTCTAGCAATCCAGAACAGTCTCTTCTTCTAGAGCCATCAAGCGACCTCTCCTGCTACACGTGGCTTAATAGCAATTCAGTCTATATCTTATTACTAGCAACGGAAGATGGTTTAACCCCTTCCTTTAATCTACATTCCACATGAAAATTTAACTTGCTAACATTGTGCACTATCAGTGGGCAAAGATACCATGTATTCTTGCAATAGATATGTCAGGTGAAAAAGAAGCTACTCGGTGAAAAAGAAGCTACACAATCATGATTGACACGAACCCCAACATACCCTGTTATGAGTTCAGATGTACTCTATATCAGTCATTGGATATGCTTCATAGTGACTCGCTATGAGTCTTGGGCAGTGACGTCACTTCTTATAAGACTTTAGCTAATTGCTTTTCATGAATGCAGTCAATGTCCATTCGAGTGTAAGAACCTCAGATAAATTTAACCATCTGTAAATCGAACACTGCAGGGCAAACTCTTCTGGTTCTATTTCCCTTCCTATGTAACTAATCCAGCAGTGACTATTTGACTTAACTTGTCCAAAAACGTGTACCTCTGAATAGGCGATCCCCCGTCTAGTTAATCGGAAGTAGTTACAAACTCCAGTCTTGTCGTAAATGAGGATCGCTTGCACATGATTCCTTGATCTGTCGCCTACCTTCCGTTTCAACATTTATACACCCACTATATTTAGCATATGGTACACATTTCACGTCATAATGAGTGTTGAATGGCTTTAATTCATAATATTAAGTAATGTTTACGGCAAGTTCAAACACACACACACACACACACACACAAAAATGCAATAACTCTTCTATATAGTTGTTGCCATATAAATTCTGTTTTATTGAACGGTGAGAAACACCTCCGTTTTGAAAACCCCAAATTAGCAAAACGGCACGTTTTATGAAACTTTAACACCCTTTTTTAATTATTTTCTTTGCCATTGGTAACCATGATTTAAAGCTTACCGTAACTATCTTGCAGATGTAACACATACTTACTGATGGTTTAGAAATAAACATAATCTGGAGACATCGAACTCGTTTGATGATTGTAAAAATGTTGCCACATCGGAAGCATCTTTGCTATGCTAAAAAGGAACTTTAACCCAAGCCCTACCTTTTCGCATGTACGTAACACTCTCCGATTCTTTTAAAAACACCTTCATAAAGCTGTGAAGTGTGCAGTATGTCTACTCTACTTGTTAAAAGTCGATTTAGTGTACAGTGGGTAAGACATAAGCTACCCTAACCACTACTACATAAGTTATGAAAGTAAAAAAGTTTCTCATTGTGATATAGTTGAGCACTGAAGCAGTTAAAAGAGCTGTCAAAAAAAAAACCTTCTGTTTCGACTTTGTTATTTCAAAGGCATATTTTACTGGCAACCGGGTTCTTAAATGAAATAATATTTTTTTTTCCACTGCAGGTTTTCCTCTAAATACTGTTGAAATTAGGGTTACTCTTTAAGTATTTTAAAGTTACTTTTAAGACAGTCGAGACTATAAAGAAATACGAAGGACATTCACAAGTAGTTGTGCTAGGTTGACATCACAAATTTCTCCTATGTTGCCATGTACTATTTTGAAATAGATATTTCTTTAAAAATTCATAACTTTGGAACGGAACATACCATTGAGGTATGGTTTTTACCACAAATAGAGGAAAAAAATATTCGTAATTTACGAAACATCAACTTCCTTCCTTGTCCTATCTTTTTTAAAGTTCACAGACTGTGCGTCATTGCAGACCATGAGATGGCAGAGGAAAGTACGTTAAAGTGCCACGAGTTTGAAAGTGAGGGCGGTGCCCCTTAGCTACTTACAGCACTTCCTTTCATAAACGATGTACTCTCTTGAGCTTGAACATCTATGACTTTGTGCTTCGAATATGTGTGGATAAGACTATTAATCAGATGCCAAAGATGAAGTGAGAGTTTTGTGTGCAAGATGTTCCCGGAATTTAGAGCGGATCCTTTCGAAACCAAGTCTTGTGCTCCTCAGTGGCAGCGGAACCGTGGGTGGGTAGTTGTGATTGGGACATTAAAAGTTAGAACCAATGCAACACATGTGGGGAGCTTAAGGTGTGTTCAACTCCCCCCCCCCCCCTCCTCCTCTCCAATACCTGCCAAGTTCCCCAAGAATAAATGAAAGATGATTCATGATTCAATATGATTCGTGTACTTTCTCATCCTCTCTGATATGTATCACCACTTTTCATAAACATTTTTTCTCATTTAATCAAGACATACATATAGATATAAAATCCCTATTCCAAGACTGGTTGGACTAGAAGGCCTTGGAACTGTGGAAGTTCGTTTTGGGTCATTTGGAATAGAGGGAAGGGGAACTGTAAAACCATACGATGCTGGCGCTTCGCTTAGATAGTCATACCGAGACTCACCCCATCCCCCCCCCCCCCCTTCCACCTATACTTTTTCGTTCTTCCGAGCCTGGAGCTCTTCGCTCTTAGTTAACCAAGCTCACTGGAAGTCTTTACATTTTCACTACGACAAAGACAGCCTCGCACGTCTGGGTTGAAGGTAGATTAGATTGTACCTCCAAATATGTTTCTTAAGAAATTCCTCTTCTCAGTAGAGGAGGAAGAGAGGAAGGGAGAGGACGGGGAGGGGGGTGATGTGTATCAGAGGGGTGACGCTTATCATCTGCATCTTACTTCCACGGAATCAGGGGGTATCTGAGTTGAATAAATGTCCCTCGTTGATACAGTAATGCGTGCTATCTCTTTGGGTATATTCTGCAAGTCAGTCACGACGCATGTGTATACTTATTGTGTGGGCGTATCCCGTGTTATATCTGAGGTTTGCCCCAAAAATATTACGTTACACGTAAGACCGAGTTATTAGAGGTAAACTTGGTGAGGAAGAACAAAAACGCAGGAAGTTCCTCTGGTTTTGCCCTTCATTGACACCTTCGTTCTGAGTCGGACACCTTCCGTTATTGCGGACGAAGTACGTCGAATGGAGACCAAATTACATCTGTTTGTTTCAGCGATTACGGCGGGTTCATTCAGCAGGCAATTTGAAGCATTTATTATCGATGAAGAAGTAAAAAAGAAATCAACAATGAAAAGGAAATTAGAACAACACGACGTTTAAGCATCTGTACCCCCCAGGGCGCGTAGCCAATGGGGACGGAGAATGGGAAAAGCATCTGGCATATTTTTTGTATTTTCTAAATGTTTTTTTTTTCTATAATATTGCTAGCATTTCCCCTATTTTTATGTTGATAGGCCTACAATTTCCGGCCTTTAAGGCCCACGAAGATGCATTTCCACCGATCTGTGGGTATATTGGGCCACACTTTTCTTTTACTCTTCGAGTCAACATATGGTGGGGACCACGAATAGATAGGCCCCCACACCTCCTTGACAAATTTCGTCCTGTCTATACTCTGAGACATACCTTGGGTAATACAGGTCGAAGTTCCTTAAGCCTAATGTCATAACCACCTACTTTTGTGTCCCTGTTGACTGACTACTGCTAGGCGTGTAAGCGGGTAAGCACTTCGAAATTAACGCACTCTCTCTAAAGAGGCAATTGCAAAACAACAACAACAACACACACACACACACACAAAACGTACATAAAGAAAGAGGAGGAAATATTTCCTTGGTAAATATTTTGATACTATTACCGGTACTGCATTTGGTTCCATTTAGAGTAACTCTTTGAAACTAAATACTCATAAAGGTCCGCAGAGATTCACTACATAGAATCATTTTTCATTGACAACAGCCTGAATGAAGAATGTTACACTAAATTTAATTACAATCAATCGACACTTTGTTTCTACTTTCAACTTACACATTCCCTTAGAAAAAAATCAATAGAAACCAACTGAAAGCACTATTTTCGACTTGCGTAATATGTATTTTCATGAAAATCAAGATATCTTAAGTACATAAGGTATGTACCGACCGACAATATTTCCACATGCAAATTTTAAGCTCATTTGTATACAATTTCCCCTCCTTCACGAGTAGTTTACCGTATACGTCAGTAAGTCATTAAAGAGCTGAGGCGTGATGAGGGGACCACTTTGGTGTTTTGACTTATTTATTGATTGACTTTAAAATAGCTAAGACAAAAACGCTTTAATATCTGTACAAATGATGTTTAGTTGTAAGATGTGTAGCGAGGGAAGTATAATTTTCTCTAATCACTGAAATAAAACACCAAACGAGGGAAAGAGATGATCACGTTATACCTGAGTCCGATCTAATCGCTCTTAAGCTATCACAAAGCCAGTTATATCGGTCAAGGTAACTTCCCCCCCCCCCCTTTTTTTTCTCTCTTTTGACAAAACCCAATCATTCGATAACAAAATATGATCTTCGGTTGAACGCTATTACATCCTGTAATGAATCTTCCATACTAGGGAGTGAAGTAGAGCATAGGATAGGAAAGTCATCATTAACTCACAACATCGAGAAAAAAAAAGCAAAAGAAAAACGAACGTGCCCCATATAACGTTGCCAGCACTTTTAATCAGATGACGGGCTCAGAACCCAACCAAGCGAGTTAATAAAGGAAATTATTGGTCTACGTTAACAGAAGACGGGACTCTTCAAAAATTAGAAAATGAGCTCTGAAAGTTGCCAAGATATTGATGTGACTTGAGTATCTACTACAGACAGAAATGTTTTAATCGAGTATAACCTGAGCCATCGAGTATGAGTATGAGCACCGAAATGGGTTTAATGACTGATTTTGTCGTAACTTGTTGGCGACGATAATCCGTCATTCGACGGTGAAAACCATAGTTATAGAACCTGATATCATCTAGACCGAGTGGATGCATTAAAAGTGCTCAGTGTTACTAATCAAAATTTAATATCCGAAATGTTCATCAAAATTAAACAATTCTGACAGCTGATGTAGTTATCACTGACCCGGGTGCTACCGCTCGGCTTACTGACCCAGAAACAACAAATCGTTTATTGATCCGGTGAATTTACCCTAACTTTGTCCAAATGTTAAACTATGTCTTTTTTTTAGATCTCTCCAACTAAATTTCATGTTGTTTTCCTCTATGTAAACTTGTCTGTGCATTATTTATGTGTAGAATTGTCATTGTCGAACATGCTTATTGAACGAAAGACTAATCAACGCATCAACCAAAATGTACGATCAGGGATTCATGGAAGCTATATGCACGCGGACAATGACGTCATCCCCCGAGAGTGCATTATCCGTCAGGTTATGCACAGGTCCAAATTTGATTAACCGTGTCCATTCGTACAATGTGAAATTTCGATCAAAAGGACAAGAAAACGAAAGAAAATTTGTGGAAGTTGGTAAATAATCGCATTTTCATTGGAAAAGAACCCCGAAAAAGGTAAACACGATTCACAACATGTCACCAATGTTCTTGCGCCGTTAAAATAGCAGACGACAAAACACTGTCGACGTTTTTATTATATTCATCCGCCCGGTGGTGATTTAACTCTTAACTTGACCGTGTATTATTCACGTGTTTATGCACGGTCACCTGTCTGTAATGGGCCATTAAGATTTGAGACCGGCTTGTATGAATGAATGTTCCATTAACATCTCCCTATATCACATGAGATGTAGCGATTTTTACATGGGGCTTAAACTCGGGAATATGGACAACATCAGGTCTAGTTTAGCGAGAAAAAATATGTATCTGCTTAAACTGTAGGTGGACCACCCTTCCGGTGAAAAGTGTTACGAATGGCGTACTTTTGTGTGCAGTAGTGCATAACGAGACTCAACGTAAGATATCCTGGTATAAACGGTGTGCGAATCACCCAGACCCAACTTAGAGCTGTCATCAGATATTTCTTGTCCAACAGTTTTAATACATGGACAGCGTTGCCGAATTAAAGCCAAGCTACCAACACCATTGCTATCATTTTCTATGCCATGTCAAGGAAATAGTACAGAACAAAAATTATCACTCTGGTTTTGGAGGGACACGAAGAAACATGCGCAGGAACAACTGTACACACACAAAAAATCTCACCTTTCATCCAACTTTTCTTCATCCGACCTATTCCCATGCATGTTATCGCGCACTGGCGTCCAATCGGATTTTCCAAAGTTGAACAAAAGGTTGATCATATCGACCCAGTTTCTGTGCAGCCTAGAAATTGCACGTCAGCTAGGTGTCAGATTTATACCTTTATAGGCTACTATATAATACATGTAAGAAAATATCCAATACAATGTATGTTAGGAAGTTTTGTGTAGTTCATCCTTTCTTGTCAATTTGAATTTGTTCTTGTTTACGTTATCGGAAAATTTCACAAGTATAAAAAGTCAAACTAGGCATTGCTTTCCATCAAGGTCACATACACACACACACACACAGAAAAATGCACGATCATACTAACAAAAATAGACTTGAATACCAGCTTAGCACATTAAATTGAAAATGATGTTGAATTGCGTACAATAGGTTAGGCTAGTAAAGCCAAGGATTCCTTAGCATTGGTGTAGACAAAACAAACCGAAGAAAGCCTTTGTGAGGTGTTGAATGGGTTTCCTATTGTATTTGCATTGACTTCCAGCTGTACAATAGATCGGATTTAAGAAGTTTCATTTGGTTTTACTTTAATTAAATTTTGGGTTCGGGAATGAGGGTGGAGGAGTCATTTACTGGTATGAGGTTGATTTTTTATTGTTATCATTATAGTTATGGTATTAAATCATTGTTGTTTTTCAGCTGATGTATATACTGTTATTGATATAATAGTTGCTACACTGTACCCGAACACATACAGGGCTGTATAAAATGTGGTAGAGCAGCCAATTTTGGGCTTTCTCGTTGTACACCAGAAATCCTTGGATCTCCCCAACCCTCCCCTGGTTCACCTCGCCCTATCGTCAAAAAATGTCAAAATAAGCGTGTTTTTCTCAAAGTTTAGCTACGCGATCGATTGCACATTTAATATTCAACTATAGCCTATTCATTAAACGGTAACCCCTCAGTGTTCACTTCAGCCTCAGTCTTTCCGTACACGGAGTTGCGTCGTTTCGATGGAGATGGGTTTTGTTATCACGTTGTTTCTATTCTACTTCGAGTCTGGTCTTTTAATACTTCACAGATAACAAACCCCTTCAGCTATTTTTGTTTTACTCATTAATCCGTTCAATCGAACATTGCATGGTTTAACTATTTGCCATGCTACGAATTACCATTCATTTCAAGACCGGTCGATTCTGGTAAACATGAAAAAATCTATGTAAATGTCTCGGACGGCAGGACAACATTGTCTTTACGGCTCGTTTCCCAATAAAAGTACCAGAAATTCAGACTAAATATAAAAGATTATATCAGGTGGTTAAGACCTAATTTTTCCAGGCAGAGTTATTTATTTTTTCCCCTTTTTTTGTTCATTCGAGTGCTTCTTTGCCTTTTGGAATTAATAAGTATGACCTTCAGTCTCTGAATTTCTCAGAGTGAGTGATGTAATGTTCCACGTGAAAAGCTGTTGCACTTTCTGCGAAAGGTTGCTTCGTGGGTTTAGTGCCGTTTTTATCTTCTTTTATCTTATTCCTCATCTATTTTGTCTGAGGCTATATCTTTGTTTGACACTTTCTCTCTAAAAACAAAACAAAACTGTGCATTTCCAATTGGCATCTGACTTTGGGAGGCAACCGAGAAGAGAATTGGAATAAAGATCACCTATTTAATTACAATTTATAAGAGAGTGAGTCATACTCTGTCACACGATTTCAAACAATCTATAACATTAAACTGTTTTGCACTTTTTTGTCAGAGCCTTTCCTAATGTGTCTGAAATTCCCTTTACAGCATAACCCAGTCATGAAAAGGAGACTGAAGGCGGAGAGATCGGTTGCACATAAATCATCACACCCAGACCGGTGGGATAACAAATTGCATTATTGTTTTAATTTACTTCTTTCAGAGCCTTCGTTAATTGACATCATAAAAAAGGCATCTTCTTGACGAAAATAGGAGGCGATGTGTGGCAACTACTATGGTATATCATATCGCGCGATAACCAGCTCATATATATATATATATATATATATATATATATATATATATATATATATATATATATATATATATATATATATATATATATATATATATATCAAAAAAATATCAAGAAACACAATTATTAATCAGTGGAGTAACTGTACTTATTGTTCGAAAAAAAAAATGGAAGAGAGAAATATAATAGCGTTGTATCTCATCCGATCAGGTTTGGCGTTCTTGGTGGCTGGTTGTGGAAAACAACAAAGCCAAGAGAGATTCCAAACCCGCTGTAAGAAAGACCATCCCGTGCATGTGAGGAGGAGGATTCACGGGGATCTAATTTCATGTAGGGTTTGCCATTTGCAAAAATTATCTCCCGAAGACATTGACTCAGTGGGTGCACTCTTTTATATGAAACTCTACGCTAGTTGTATGCGCCAATCTCAGCGTGGTGGACTAAGACAAAGATGGACTTGTTTTCTTGAAATTCAAGACAAGGCGCATACCTGACATCCATGCCTGCCTGTACGTTTCAGTTATAATTGACATGGATATACTTTACGGGGAAGTTTGCATCCTGAGTGGGATGTCGGACGTCGCTATAAATTGTTGTGCCACATCATATTTTAAATGTCCCGGGGTTAAAGTTCAATGCGGCTACATGTAGCTTTTCGTTACCCGATCGTACATTTATTTCCGTTATGAAAAAAAAAAAAAAAATTGGGGAGTTTCGATTATGACAAAACAATGCCGATCATTGTGACGCCAGGGTGGATCGTTCTCACAGCATGAGACGTGACAGGGCAAAATAAAAATCGGTAATCTGATCTTATATATATTGCAATTATGTTATATTATTATACAAGGTAAGAAAGCTTCTCGAACACAAGGAGGCGTGTAATTAGGTGGGCGTAACTGCGTGACGTCACATCCACTGAATCTTGAAAAAGTAGTGTTCTGACATGTATGAGTTTTCATGAAAAGCTTAATTCTCACAAAGACTATGTAAAAAGAGCAAACCTAATATTACATTGCTGCGGTCTCAGTACAAAGTTTATGTGACCAGTAATGGGCTTTTCCAGTGACGTCATAACGCGGGCCTTTCTTTGTAGATCAGGGGTGGGGAACCTTTTCCCCAGTAAGGGCCACTTTGATGATCACAGCATTGCTCGCGGGCCGTATGAGGAGACAATCTAAGGGGAGCGCCACCATGGTTGACGCGAAGCGTACCGAGAAAATTTTTGTTTCACAGACCCCCTCAGATCGCAGGAAATGGCCTCTACGACTCTATTTGGACCAATTCGAAACCCTCTCAAAATGCTATTTTTCCTCACTTTGGAATGGACAGGTGGCCATTACGTTATATTTCCGTTGTTTTGAAATTAAAAATTTTATTCTGTAGCTCCCTCGCGGGCCGCATGAATTTGGCTTGCGGGCCTGATCTGGCCCGCGGGCCGGAGGTTCCCCACCGCAGTTGTAGATCATTGGAAAGCAATGGGTGCACACATATGTGGCGTAGTACATTGTTTGGTGTTCACTGAATGACAAACTTCTTTTTTTTCTGTTGTTGATTGTATTTACTAGAAATTGTTGAGGAAGCAAATAGTCACATATGCCGAGGTATAAAAAGTCATGAAATTCATCATCACGAGTCGCTGTTTAATTGTGCATGAAAAAAAGAAAAAAAAAAAAGAAAATGAGCACGTAGGTATTTATATGTCCATGTGCCCGACCTATTTACGGCATCCGTCCTAAAAGCTACAACCACTCAACTGTTTTCGTAAAACAAGCTACGTTTAACAGGCTTGTGCTATAAATAAAAGTGGTTTTGCCCGCTCTTCGTGGCTGTTATATGATGGATGCGTACAACAAGACTATAACATATATAGCGCAACATTTGATCTCTCCCTTTGATTTACTGGGAGGATAACATGACGGTAAAAGTGACATTATTAACTGAATCATTCCCGTCTCTCCTTCTCCATGAACTTGGATTATCAAAATCGTTTTCGTTAGTCAGGAATGCCTATGACGCAAGTTCTATCACGTTCGGTTTTAAACGTAACATAAATTATCTGCATTATATAGGCCTAAGTTGCTTCAGCTTTCCAATCTCTATGCGTTGTGAAGGTACTCAGATGTCGGTGTGTCGTAAGGGGCGTTGTTTAATGTTCCTGTCTTACAACCTTGTTTACGACGGAATCGTTGTACGAGTCGTGAACTTTCTCATCCTTCCGACAAATTGGCGAAAAGCATAAAGAGGTCGATACCGCGCCCTCTCCCTCCTCGCGGACTTCCATTCTTTTCAAAATGACTGAAACATAAGAAAAGACCCCTCATTTGTATTGAACTTATGGAAATTGCCATCAGGGAAAGATGGTGTTCTGTACACCGGCTAACAAATTCCAGAAAGAAATCATCCATAAATGGCGCACCTGTATGTATAGGAACGGGTATCACTTTTAAATCAAAACATTTCGTTTTGATTTTGGACTGAGCTTTGGCGCTTAACTGCTGCTCACCACTGACGCACGTAAGCGTGTTCAATAATGTAATTCCGCAAATCTCGAGAAATCCACAGTTGCCATATCAGTATTGCATTTATTGAATTTTCGTCTGCATAAATTTGTAGTTGGCAGATTATTCACAACGACAATAGTCTCACAATATTATTCATAAATTAATTTATTCCCCAATTAAGATTCGTTGAAAGAACACAAATAATGTATTGTAGGCGTAGGACATCTTATCGTTTTAGTAAGAGTTGTAACAATCAGTTTAACAATATCTATAAGTTTTGGGTGGTAAGTCTAAAAGTTGGCTAAAAATTCCAAGAAGGAACTCTAATTTCTAGTTACTGAGTTTGAGACTCAGCTTTATAACACCGTCTGTATAGAACATCACACTTGTATGTGATGAAACAGATTGTCCATGATGCAATCAATGAAATAAATAAGAGATGCCCAAAAAGTCAGCCTATCCAGCAGAAAATCGTGCAGTATCGCGAAAGCTTAAGAGTCTTGGGGAAGAATTTGCATCTGCAATAATTGTTTAAGTAAGCTAGTCGTTGACAGGCAATTTTTTGAAAGCGCAAATCCGAAATGTTACGCACGTGTGTGACAGCTGAGAAGTTACTCTGTCAACAAGGAGTTGTAGTGGCCTAGAAGGTGTGTACTATTGTCATTGGACGCCGGATCAACTTTGTTCTATCCGGTAATGTTTACGGTGTAGATTCTGTGGAAAAATGAGTCTGGTATCATTACTAAACAATGGCGTCATCTTGTTGTTTTTTTTTTTTTTGCAAGACAATGAAGGCTTTTCTTGTGCTCAAAACATTTGAAACTGTTTACAAATGTTATCTGCAATCATAGTTTGGATGAACTCTTGCGGCAGCATGACACCTCAGGTCTATCCCAGGAGGCACTGTGCAGAATCCCATGGTGAGTCTTCAACTAGCTTCAAGGGAGGCCTAGAATTGTTGACGCATTGAAACAAGTTCAGTGATGTCATATGCTTTTGAACTGTCTCGAATGTTGTTATGATAATCTGCATGCAAAGGGTTTGAGAATACTCCAGAACTTTGTAAGTTATAATATACTTCCTGGCCTTCTGTGGAGAACTGACTTTTGATCGACACTGACCTGAAGACGAGAGACTCTTTCATCCTTTCAGATCTTACTCCTATGTAGGCCTATATTTGATATAACATAGCTAATTGCCAGTGTGGAAGAAGAACTAAAATTATCCTTTTGTAGAGGAAAAGCAAATTTCCAACCCGTACTTCTAAAAACTGAGTACGTAAATGGAATATAAGGCTAGGGAGACTATAGGAAGTGCAATTTCCTGCAATCTGAGAGGCATTGCTATCCCAAAATCTGATATTTCCCCCGCCTACTGATGGTGACGCTCCTCTAGATAATGTCATTACTACTTATCTTTTATTCAAACCATTTTCTCCATTTTGCTCTTTCACCACCAATGACAAATGTCTTTCACACCACAGCATCGGAGCTCTTCCCGTGACCCACTGATCTGATCGATTGAAATTTTTGCACCCGCCCCTGCTTATTTTCTGCTCTCTCCCATGCAACCTTCGTAATGATCTCTTAGTATAACGGTAGTTTAACGAGGCATAACTGTATAATCTTTACTGTCTATTTTGATGCTGCATATTCAACGGTCCAATTCCTAACCATCTGATGTGGCGCTGTCAGTCTGTCTATCGATAACATTGCTGTCCGACACCTACACCTACTACCCTTCGGTTCTGATGAGATACTTGTCAACTGATGCCTTGCATTCTCTTCAGGGTTGTGGTCATCTTGCCAAGCTACTACTGTACGGTCTACCACAGTGCTGGCATTTGTAGGAAATCCGGAAACTCAACCCGAAGTCCGGAGCTGACACCAGTTACCAGCTTACCAGGTGTAGTACATACGCCAAACTTTGCGCACATTTTTAGCATTTTCTCTTTGTGTGAATATCCTAGAGTTAACAAACTAAAATGTATGGAAATTAGATACAAGACATTTTTTTAACTATGGATCACGTAGTCAAAGGTCAAATAGGCAAAACTGCTTGAAAAACTGTGCCACGATCACCTTCTAGACGGTACGTCGGATGAATACTCAAATTTGGTGATTATGTGCCCGGATATATGGCATAGTGTCCTTCAGACCGATGACGTCATAGGTCGAGGTCAAAGGTCCTTTTACTATCGTACATTGTACAGTGTGTTAGGTGATAGTAGTGAATGGTGTCAACATGACTTTTGCATCTTTGCCTTTCCATGATTGTGACATGGTATTTCAGCTTGCGCAACCATGTTCTGGGCTGAGTGATTATGTCTGGTAGCAATGTCATTTTCCATGCGTTGGTAGTTAATGCCACCATCCCTCCCTTATGGGGGGGGAAGGGGGCACTGACGTAGATAACAATGTCGACATTGTCCCTGTAGGTTTGCAGTCCGTTGTTGCGTTCTGTAGAACAAAACTACGCATGTCTGTATATTGATGTCTCATATATACTCTGTCGCTAACATGGCCCGACTTACAGCGTGGTTAACACTCGAAGTTGTGGGCGAAAGGTGTACACAGCCCAATCCGTTGTCTTTCTCCGTTCCTACGTTTTATCCATGTAATAGTTTCATGGTTTACCACTCAGTAACTGAGCGACCTACATATTGCATGACTCCGAATCTGCCGTGGACATTCATGTTGTAACACTAGGAAAACATGTGGACGAACCAGCCTGTTTAATCTACGTTTGGAGAATCAACAGAACACCAGCCTCGATAAAAATGTCAGGGTTAAACATTATTGCAATTAATCATCAATGACGTCATCAATGGCGTGCATTGTTTTGTACGTTGTCGAATGTGTCATGCTTTTGTTTACACCTTCCATAGTTAAAAGAAACTCGAGAGATACACTCATTTTTAACCATGGATTTCGAATCAACATTCTGTCACATCGTATAAACTATTATAGATTTGCGTCTCTTTCCATGGTTGCAGTAAAAGACAGGATTTCACACTCTAATTTGAATTTATTCCGTTTGTGACAGAAATTTTCACTTTTGCAAGCTAGAATTTCTCAGTCACCGTAATCTGTGATTTGGGTCGACTGCTGCCATTATTGGTGCAGGGGATTATAGACCCTTTGACCACGCTTTAACTATAAAAGACATTAAGAAACTTTCGATATTTTCCTCTCTTTTTCCTTTTTTGTCTTCTTAATTTTTGTCTTGTTTCCCGTGTTTTACTATGACTTACAGTGATTGTATCCGTTTGTTTTCGCTAAAATGTCAACTCTTGTCTTTACTCATACTTTAGCTACACTTGAATGTATTCAGGCAAAGCTTCAAGAGGGCTCGAGAGAAACTCAGGATGGATTAAAGGAGATGTGCATGACGTCATTGAACAAATTTGTTAAGAGTCGATGATGTAACACGGGCCTTTGCATAAGACGCTGGCATTTCAAATTTGCAATTAACTCTGCCATGACTCGTATTCGTTCACCAGTTAAATCATTAACTGATGGACTGTTTATATATATATATATATATATATATATATATATATATATATATATATATATATATATATATATATATATATATATATATATATATACATATATATATATATCCATTGGTAATTAATATTTACTGACGATAATGGAAGCCTCAGCGTTGGATCACAACTAATAACAGGATGATACTGCTCCCGACAGGCCTTGATACATGCTAGATTGTTCAGTCCCAGTCCCTCACCCACCCCATTCCCCTTCTGTCGGGGTAATGCCATGTGTGCTTGACATGGTATCATACCATGCGAAGGATTAATATACCTGCGCACATACATAAAACTGTTGTCAGTTCTCACTAGATCCATGTACACGGTCTGTACAAAACAACCTACCACAGCAATAGGATGACTACACGGAATACGGCAACACCTAACCAGGAATGACAGCCCCCCCCCCCCCCCTGTAAAGTTTTCATCCTCTCTGTCTCATCTTCCCATATGGAACAGTGATACATCTAAAGCTAAATCACAGAAAATAGAATAAATAAGATAAATTAGATTCGGAGACGTGTTTCAGACTTTTGGTAGAACTAAATGATTTGATCCGCTTCCTGGATACTAATGACTCAAATAATAGTATAATTGATTAGAAAAATGTTTGTGACGTCGAATTTTTAAATAGTCCTATATTCTGATCATTTGCAGGACATGTACTGCTGAAAGATAATATATACGTGTGTAGACAGTGTACATGTTGCTTATATTCAAATGTTTCAGTGGAGTGTCAGTCATTGTCAGAGCTGTTTTAGAGACAATTCGACTGAAATTCGACATCTCGTGAAAGTCTCATTAATGTAGTCTGCAACGCGTTACTATGGTAACTCGGAAACGTCGGGCCAACCCTTTTTTTTAAAAGCATTCCTAAAAAAGTTTTTTTCCTGCCAACCACCGGTTTGATAGCAATGTGTAAAAGGAAAGGAAAAAAAAACTCAAAGTATGTGTCACGTCTATTTTGTTATTCCAGAGAATGTGATTAAGTCATAGTCATAACTTTTCCCAATTTTCCTCCCTGCGTTAATTCCCCCTTTCATGTTGGGAAACAACGGGAAAATATATTTCCGTGATAAACAATGGGCAATATTAGTGTGTTTAATGAATGCATAACGATCGGTATTTTCAAGCTGTATTAAAAAGATAACAAAGATGTTAAACATAGAACAATAAACAAACCCATAAAGACATTGACAATCTTCTACGGTGTTTCTTGTCGTTACCATGCATAGAGCAGAATATATCCTTCACTATGGTCGGTTTTCAACCATGCATTTGGTATGACTTAGTGACATTTGACCAAACGTCTCAACGCAGGAACACACTGAACATTCATTTCAAGTTTTACATGCAGTCAGGCAGATGCAGGTAGCCTAGCTTACTGCTTGTCTTGGTTTAGATTTTGACTCCCATGTGTGTAACGAGTTACTCCGTAGAAACCGTTTGTAAGACGCTACATTATGTAAACGTCAGCTGTATAAGGGGAAGGGGATGCATTGGTAGAACCCAACTTCTCCTCTCCCCAACCCCTCATTGATTAAACGCAGTGTGGACATCATGAAACATTGACCAAACGTCTCATACTGTGCATACAGTACCCCGTAATTGGCGCAAATTGCAGGTTAATATATATACTACCAGGTGTACTAAACGAAGTGAACACCTGGCCTATATCTTGAGAGAGGGGGGGGGGGGGGGCGGTGGGGTGGTTGGTTGTTAAAATCCATGAACTCCGCCCCATGCACATAGACCTGATTACAGAAAATGGGACCACCGTATCCATGGAACACGTGACTGAGTGAGATTAGATTGATTTTTTTTTACTTTTACTACATACAGTATCTTCCTTCACATCATGACTGTCTCTTTACCATGATACAAAGCAAAGAAGCTCCTCTTGAATTTTAAGCGGCTTTGAAACTATCCGTTTTATATCCAGATGAGACCATTTTAGCAACTTTCTCCCTTTTTGAGTGCGTGTTACGGATATCACATTATTGACCTCAGTTTTTCGGCACATAAAGACTAATTCCTCTAGACTGGAATTATAGTCAGTTTGTTTATACCCTCGTCTGTATTGATATGAAATGATCCACAATAATAATGTAAAAAAAAGAATGTGCTAATTCAAATACAAAACAGAAAAAAATTAAGAAGACATATAAAAAGTTTAATGCACATTCCCATAACGTGTAATCTCATTACAGTGCCGTTTACCTGTGCACGCTGAAGAAACTCATCAGGACTTGTTTGGAAAGTAGAGAGAGAGCGTAAAGCTAAAAGAGAAATAGAGAAACACTGATACGTAAAGTTTGATACCCGTTGATGTTACATTTCACTATAGACTCTGAGTATCGAATGTGTTTTATGATTTATACATCAAGTTGGTCGAGGGTTTGTTTACATAATCGCCCGCATTCTTGATAACAATCGCAATTTCACCCGTCCGTCTCTTTCTCCTGATTCTGGCCTAGACTATGACTAATCATTAGGCAAACAAACTTTTCCTTCCTCAAACGACCATCCATCCATTTTGATTTTTTTGTATTTACCACTTGTGTATACAAATAAAATATCCCCCCTTCACGAGTATAAAAGGTGGTCGTCCAGATGTCCCTATTGTTATTCACTTTTCTTTATGATCGAGAATATTGCATCTCACTATGTAGGCTAGTTAGAGCGTTAGAAATGTCTAAATGTATACCTTTGTGGAATGTAGGCTAGTTTGTGGAAAGAGAAATCCGCAGCTTATAAGTTGCCGTTTATATCACGTGAACTATTTCTCATATCGTAAAGATGATCATGAATGCATATTTTGAAACCTTTTTAACCTTCAAGCTCAAGCACATAACCGCGTAATAAACCTACTTGGTACGTAATACACGAAAGCGGTGTCGGTTTACCCTCTCACGATACAGTGTTTTCGATAGCAGAAAATAATTATTTAGTTCGAAATTCTAGGGATGGCTTTCTCGCCAGCTTGACTTGAGGACAAAAAGAGAAAAGGAAAAGGCGAGGGGGGTGGGGGGGGGGGGGAGAGAAGCAAACAACAACTGAAAAAAAGCAAAGGTTCAACCTAAAAGTCCCGAGAAAAGTATTTAAAGTTCAGAAATGTAGGTTTGGGTGAGCCTAGAAAGTATGAAGGTCAGGTCAAGGACAAATCACTCTTTGCATGACTTCTAAAACAACGGAATATGGGACGGAGTTGAACGTGTCAAGCGGAATTGATCATGTTTAGCAGATTCGTAACCTTGGAAACTCTGATTTTAATGATTTTAAATGCGAAGAAAGAAAGGAAGACAAGAAAGCAAAAAAAAAAAAAAAAAAACGAAATATAAAGAACTAAACGAAGAAATAACAAGCAGGACGAAAAAAACAGAAAGAACAAAGAATTTGAAGGTCACCATCATGATCTATATAGTGACTGAAAACTAGTCCACCTTCCCGAAAAATTAAATAAGATCTCTCCGTGACATTTGTTGAGGGACACTGGTTCTAAGGAGCGGAATTGGTGTGGGTGGTGGGACGGGGCTCTCCACCACTCTTGAACAAGTATTCATGTAGGATTTTGTCTCTTTCTTTCATTAGAAGTGGATTACCTTTTGACCCAACCCAGATGCAATATAGCGGGAACTACGTATCTTGAACAAAACTCGTTGGGAGTCCCCCGCTCATTTCAATGTACTTATACGACGCTCATTCGCTCGTTCTGCCCAAACGACATATGGGGATTAGGGACAACATATAAGGATTAAAAGCGAGGGGGGGGGGGGGTGTTATAATCGGGATTGAGATTCAATAATGTAATAGCAAAGTTTCAAGACATTTATGTCCAAGATTGTCGACATATAAAGTAGGTGTTATGCCAGTGTACCTGCTGAAGAGTGAACATGTATGTGTTGTAACTATGTATGCAATTACTCCTACACGATTTCTAAATCATTAGAACAAGTCTTGAATATGCATCATTTGTTGGCGGAATTCTCCCAATGATACAGTTGTTGGTTTGCTTTGAGTTTGTTATGGCATCATTTTGCATATAACTGACTTAATTGCAGTTACATTTGGTACATGAAACAGTGATATATACAAGAAATCAAATAGAAATGGTTTTACAATTACAGAAGTGTTCATAGAAGTGTTCACAGAAGTGTTCATTTTATTCGAATATTGCTATTTTTAACATTGACCTTGTACCAACGTGAGAAAAATAGCAAAAAAAAAGAGAAATGTGAACATTTTCCCAATCTTCAAGGTCAAACTGATGGCGGCTGGGTTTTGAAAGTGAAAGTGAGGGTGGTGTTTTAGGCTCGTTTGAGCCTGCTTATGAGCGACACTTCTCATATGGTGAAACCGATAACCGATCGCCGTCTTCATGAGGTGGGGGTGGGGGGGGGGGTCCTGTGGGGTAAATCAGACACAAAACAGTACTAAATTTGATGCTATATTTGAACTGATTATATCTCTAGGGCAACTATTTTTAACTAATGATATTTACTTTTCCTGATTTTGCCTGGTGAAGTATTCATTTTCGGACCTTATCTGAGTACGGTACCCCACAAAGACAATTTGATAAGTCGGTGCACAATTTTGAAGATATTGGTGGGTCTTTCACTGATTCTGTCCCCTCTGTCACAGCCGAAGCTATGTCGAAAAAATCCTGATCCACTAGTTTTAGAACCCAGTGGGCTTGTGACGCCCACATCGGCCGACACCGCGTACACCCGATAAACGGTACAAGATCAGGAAAAATGCTAGAGGAAAAAGGCTAGCAATATAAATGAATGCAGATTACCTTAAAGTAAACAGAACGATGTTGGAGAGGCTTTCCTTGTTGGAGTGCCGGGTCATCCTTGCATCCTGTTGACAACTTCAGGTAATTTAAGACATCATTCTATGACCTACATGCAGTATTTTTTTTTTCTTTTTTGATTTCTTCACTTTTTAGTTTCAGGTCACATTGTAGTGCCTGCCAGCCTGTTAGATGTTCCATATTGCTCTACGGCTGTATTTTCCCAATTCACAGATCATAATAACACCAGCGCCGTACACATTTCCCCCACTGTGGAACTGGAGTCAGGCTGCTCGTTTATGCTCTAAGATAATTATCTTAGTTGATGCTGCAATGACACGCCAAATGTTGGCAAGTATGCTGCATGAAAACACGCATTATGAATGGAACGTCTCACAATATCTTATCCTAAGAAAGCTTTTGAGAAATGGGGAAAAGGACATATTCCCCCTTTTTTTTTTTTCAAATTTTCCTTAAACACTGTCCAAAAGTTGGGGTCCCTCTCCCCGGTAGATACGGTTCCGCTAAGTACATAATACACTGTATGAAGAATCACACTAACGACTTCAACAACATCCAGAGGCCCACTTGTAAATTCTATAAACTGAAGTATCTCTCAACGACATACACACTCACACACACACGCCCACATAACCGATGGGGGGGGGGGGGAAGGAGACGTTTAAGTTGTCATGTTCAAGACATTACTGATCGTTTTCCCCGGTAACGTTAAGTTTCTATTGTTTGTTTAGTCCTCATGGACCTATCAAAATCCACATTGAACTCTCCTCTATCAGGAGTACCATACCAGTATTTCGAATACTGTGATTTTCCTTTCCACAAGGAATGTTAGACTTTGCAAGAATTTACCTTCTAAGCATATAATTGTGTGTCTTCCCAACACCTTTCTGCCGCTTAAGTTTTTATTCCCAACCCAGACACGTTTCATCCAGAACCACACTAACCCCGTGATGTCTCCTTTTATGTTATTCACTCTTATAAGTTCATTGCAGCATAACACTCCCAATACGTGGAAATCAACTAAACATGAGATAAAGTTTTCCAGGCCAGCAACGGAGCTGACGTCTCCCCTCATCCTTGAAAGAACGAACGCTCATCAAGAAGAGCAAAGATAGGAAAAATCAAGGAGAATAAAAAGAACACGTGTTTGCCAGTCTTTGCCATATGAACAGGCAAATTATCTGGAAAGGAATACTAGACCCTTTCTTCTATTTCCAGCTGGCGTGCAGGGACTAATTTTGTCGCTTTCATAAACCATTCGGAATATGATATCTCGTAACATGAGGAAACGACTGGTTGTCAAAGACCTGTCAAGTCGGCTAAACGGAGATTTTCTTTGATCATGCATTGAACGACGTTGAGTATTACACGCTCGATTGGTGCGTTCGACCTTTTACGCCATTTTGCATTTTACGCCGTCTTTAAAAGTGACGATGGGAACGCATGAGGAAAAAAACAGGAAAGATTCTTAAATCGGCCGTGACATTATAAACAGGTATTCACGTAGTCAGTGAGTGTACCCGTGGTGGTGGCGGGGGCATGTTTAAGTTTTCTATGGCGAGCAACATACCGACGAAAAACGAAACTCTGACTTCGCACCTTGGCGGCGTTTTGGCATCCTTTTGAAGTCCTGTTGAGCGCGTGCACCGTCACCTGCTTATGATAGTAATCTTCGCCGTGCAGGTAACTGCGTGAATCAAGCAGGCGTGATAAATCCCACGTCCACAAGGTCCCCGATATAACTTCTCGTGTATATAATGCATTCGATGGTCTCGATCCATATATCAAAGATAATTTACTGTTTGACGTCATCACTCTACCCAGTTAGTGCAGTTACCGGTATATGCAGGTGATTGTCACATGTGTTTCTATTGATTTATAAATGTGCTGGAGTCCACATTAAGCATTGCACTCATTTCATTATTATTGTACCACATTAAAGTTCCTGTTGGACGGTGAGAAATTTAATACTCACATTGACGCACAACGCAATTATGAACTTGGAGTTTTATCTGCCCGCAATCTGGTGATTAAGTTGAACTAGATTACTGTGATTTGGTCATCATTCATGCAAATGTAATCAACTACAGCTAAAACAGTATCTTAGATTTAAAGGGACACATTGAGTTGATTTATATTTTGTGGCGACTTTTAAGGAAACCATTGCTTGAACATTCTTACTGGCCTCAAGTCATTTGTCGTGTATCCATTACTACAGCAACTGAACTTGTTTCTTTTTTTTCATGAACAGGGGTTGCCTATGGTTAATACCTTAAGGTGAAAAGCGTCTGGTGACAGATTTCCAATAAGTGATTTTGATCTTTAATTACCCTATCGTTGTTGCTTCAGCTGTGTCAGATGTTCAGAACCCTCTTAGTTTGACCATTCCCATCTACATATGAGTAATGCTCAACAAGTGTGATGAAATATCACGAATTTTGTGAACCGACCAACTCAATGGGCCCCTTAAAATAATTGCCACAGAAAGTGGAAAGCACATGCATAATTCATACAGATATAGACAACTAATATAGGCCTACTACATGTGAGTACCTTTGCCATCTACAGTAATGTACATACTGGTGAGCAAATGTATTTATGAAACTTCTTTCCTTTGTCTCTATTGACGAGACGTCATCTAATAAACCTCACGACGTTAATGAACACTTTTATTGAAGGGGGGGGGGGGGGGAAGGAGTAACTTTGCCCGAAAAACCGAAAAAACAACGGATTTTCTAAATTCCAACTCAGTGATAGAAGGTGTGAAGATGGAGCTGATTGTCTGACTTTCAAGTTTGAGCTCTTATCTGCCAAAAACAAAAACAATAAATAACAAAACAATGAAATATAGTTTTCATTTTTTTTTAATTCAGACTGTTTTTTTATTATTCAGATTATTAAAGTGACAGTTTGCCCTGAAAATTGTAGATCATTCAACCGGTGGTGGTAGAAGGGGACAATTTTCCCCTTCCTTCCTCTATTTCGTAAACATACCGAATGACCCTACACAAGTATTTGTAATAGGGTGTATTCTTACTCATAAACCCCTCAACTGCATATATGCCTATACACACATGTCTTGTTGCACGATGAATAACGCATGGACGAAACAATATTAATCAATAAAAAACGACTGAAACTCATATCGAATGTTTATCTTGTTCTATTTATGCTTTGTTTTTCTTTCCTCTGAAGTTTCCTTCTGAAATCAAGCCTAAATCGGTTCGATGAAAATTCGCCCCTTTGTACTTTCATATTTTTTTTTTCTGTGTGTGTGTGTATGTCAAGTTCCCACAACAAAATGATATTTAACTTATCTTATAAATTAAACCTTTTTGAAGCAGAAACTGATTGAAATTCAGACCTGCAGGCAGAGATTGTTCTATCACAACAGCGATTGCACGTAGACATTTCCTCAGCACATTCAAACTGATGACAATGATGGAACTGCAATCATCTGAGATGATATCATACTTGTTTATTTCTTCTCGAGATGACACTCTCAACATGACAGTGTACCTGGTTATCTCATCATAATTTATCAGGCAGGAAAAGCCTTCTCGAGACATGATTTAAATTAAAAAAAAAACGAAACTTATGGGAGGATGAGATGCAAAGAAACAGAAGAAAGGTGGCTCCTCTACGATAGAGCCGTAAGGTGAGAACAAGTTCTAGGTGGGGCTAGAAAAGAAATGAAACAGAAAAGAGATAAAAGAAAATGGTAAGGGACCCATACCCATCCAGTTGAGTCTCTCTCTCCATTTCAACCTCGAAAATTTAAACCTCCATCAATGGATTAATACAAATACACTGAATGGAGCTTATAAGGCCCGTGGAACTGGAGATTTCATTTACAACTCCTAGCCATTCTGAATGGGAAACAGTCGCTGTGTTTAAGTTTGAAAAAGTTTCACTAAAGGTGGCGTAATTTCAAATAAAGTACCTTCCAACACACTATACGGGATTTAAAAGGCGACAATTGATAAGCTGATTTTCCTTTGGTAACCATGATTACAAACAAACAGTTACTCTAACGAATGACAGACACTTGGGGCGTGGAGGAGGGGGAGGGGGATGGTGTGGGGACTAGAGGACGATTGACGGACATATACCTAAAATTAATACAACCTTCCAAGCTGAGCATGTTGAATTAACCTCAGTTTAACTTAAAGTTGCAATGGTAAAACATTACGTGTTACGAGGAGATGCGGTACGGATTAGCCTTAAAAGGATTATCTCAGATTTGTGAAGAACTGAATAAACAGACAGTGTGTTGCCTTTTTTTGTCAAGTACTAGTTTTAATTACTTTAGTTTTCTCCTTAATCCCAATGTTTTCTTCTTGCTCACGCTTTACTTCCATACAGAGATGTGGAACTTGTGTCTTTATTTTTTAATTTTAAACATAGTCTATAGTTAACTTTGGAATTGAATGAAAAAATCACTTTTACATTTTTTTTTACTACTATAAAATTATTGCATTTTTGACAGGTTTTCCAACGTTCGCCACTATGAATTCTACGTGGTACACGCCACTCTCTTGCAACACTAAAAGTAGGCCTATGGGATGTCTGAGGTCATTCGTTTACGCCATTCCCATTTGATCTTTCGGTCCGCAGACGTCAAAACATTTCCATTACATTCTTAATTATGTTGTTTTACTCTCATAATATTATCACTTAAGTATGTGTACCGAGCACTAACTCTACACTCAAACGTTTACTATTTATCTGACCTTTGACCTTTAGATTAGTATGGGACATACAGGTAAAGGCTCGACATTTGTGACCCCAAACTCAGGGGAGGACCTAACTTTGTCATATAGGTGTTTCCTGGTTATTAGTATTGAAAAATTTGCACCATCTCGAGTGCGGTCTTTGCACATTTCAGAAAAAAGGGGAGAAAATGAACCCATAACAATTACAAAACTAAATAAATAAAAGGACGTATTGTGACCAATCAAATTCACTTTCCGAGAGCGTTTCGGTAGGTTAAACTTGTTTTCAGCAGTAGAGAGCGCGTACCGTAATACCCGATGTTAACATTGCACTTTTACCTTTTATATGGCCTCAGGTTGAGTACTAACTACCAGGTTAAGTACTTTCGTTGTGCATGTCACTTTTTTTTATCTTGTTTAGACGGAGACATCTTGTCATTCATAGTGTGACTGATACCGATGCACCTACAAGAGAACACTTATACTGTACTCATATCGACAACACCATAAAAGAAAGGTTATTTCATGAGCGTGTGGGGATAGGGGAAAGTAAATCTGAGCTAGCCAGTGACGGACACAAGATGGACAGCCTCGGTGCGCTTCATCCTACTCAAAAAAAAAAAAAAATCACTTTTTGTACCTTTAATATCATATCGAAGACGTGTCATTGTTGCTGTCCTCGTCGTGGTTTTGGCGTAGGAACTTTCACACCAGATTAAGAACATTACTTATATGTAAGTATCATACAAAAGGAAGGCACTCTCCCTGCATGCAGGGTGAATCTAATGCACCCCCTTAAAACAGAAATCCTGGATCCGTCCCTGGGGCTACCTGGGATACAGGGGCAGGGTCAGCCACGTCGATGAGTAGAAGCTGTTCAGTGGGCTATCTAGAGGTCCTTTCTAGACACACTCTAAAAATAACAAAGCTTATGGTTATGCCAGATCACTTGTGGAACAACATGCTGAGCAATTGTTGACACATAATAGAGCAAAATGACATATACCAGCCAGGATGAAGTCCGTTTTCTCTGAGGAAAAACGAAGAGTCTGTTCACCGCTATAATGATAGGAACTATAGCAATGATTTTACTTACATTAATCCTATGGCACTTGACTATTTGGATCATTAAACTGAAATGTCTTCCATATACTAACATTCTGAATCAATATAATATCCAAAGCTTTTACTTTCTTCATATTTACTCTTTTTTGGAGGGGGGGGGTAGGAGTGGTTGAGAAGAAACATAACCTGAGTTTTCAACATACTTTGGTGAGGGCTGATGGCAATATATGAACATAAATCTCTAAAATAAATAGTTAAGTGCAACCCCAAGGGAGTGTTGACCTTTGACCTACAATTTCCTTTCTTTGTTAGGCCACATGTATTTACCACCCTCATAGAGAGATGAGTGACGCTTATATATACAACGAATTGATAATGACATCATAGTGACATCATTTCGACATTGGTATTCCAATTACTTGGACAAGTCGGTAGACTTACGGTATGAAGGACGCGAAGTGCATACACCTACCTTGAAACGACGAACCACAGAAAAGAAACATCAATATGTAATCAACTTTCGAGTTATTTAAGCAAAACAGCTGTAATTAACTGTAGTCCAATCAACCATACCGCCACCACCTTTCACTAGTGTTAGTTAATAAAGAACATTTCCATTTGTATTCAGTATATACTCCATCCAATAAGTGGGTGGGTCATCGCTCTGTAAAAGAAAAACATATTGACACATATTTCAATAGAACTAGTCATTGAGATTTCATTCAATAGAAAAGAGGTAAAAAAGTGTAAGCCTAATAAAGGCTGTGTCAAGTTACAAATGTCCAGGCATTGATATTGATAAGAAATTTTATCTATGCATCAATTGATGTAGGTAATTGTACGTCGTACGAGCAGAACCATTAATGTTGATAAGATATGGCATCTCATACATACAAAACCATTGATGTTGATAAGATATGGAATACCATACAGGCAGAACCACTGAGGTTGATAAAATATGGTATCCCATAGTTTATGTTCTGTTTATGTTGATGCCACTGGGACTTAAAGTTTTCACTTTTTTTTCTGTCCAAAAAGATTCTGTGTAGAATTGTTGTGTGTGATTTTAGTCATCTATAAGGAACCTATGCATTCAGGTTGGCGTGTGTGGGTGTATGTATGATTGTGTGAATGTATGTATTTGTGACACTTGCTTAGGCACTCTCTATCTCAACAGGGTAAAGTTGAATGAAATTCAAACTTGGATATGTATAGGTCTGTCATATGGAAAGGGTGTGCGCTATTGTTTTTGGTGGAGGTTAAAGGTCATCTGGGGCAATAGGGGGCAAAACTCTGAAAACTTTGTTTTACAGGATATCTCAAGTTATAAATCTTGGAAAAAGGTTATACATGGGTGTATGCATGCATTGTGTTAGTGGTGCCTTTGGAGTGTGAAAGATTATGAGGTCCAAGGTCCAAATGGGTCATATGGACCATTTTATGAGATCATGCTAAAATGCGTCTTCTCCTACACGTTGCATGGGTAGTTATTTATATATACTTAGGGAGATCAATGAGTGAGTCATTGTACGATTCAATACACTGTTCACATTACGGACACGACCAGTACAAATCAGGGTAAAAAAAAAAGACCGTTTCCATAACTAACTTGACTAATGACGTATTTTCATGTCTTATAACCCTTCAAAATCCCCACAAACTTATCGATATCAACACAATGACTCCTTGTAACATAGCGCATGATACAGTAGATGGATACAGAATTACTAAAGATCACATGAAAGCATTTTGGCCCACTGAAATTTTGGGTCACATTTAGCGGTTTTCGCATTCCTTTCCCCAAATTGTATTTAAACAATTCTCTTCTATTCTTTCTGTAAATATCACTCCATTCGAAAATCTTTGGTCACGTGTGAGACGTTTAAAGCTTTTAATTGACTTCAAATTAATTAATGTCACAATACAACATTTAAGCCCACCAGAGCTTTGAATGCGCATACTTTTAGATCTTTAAAGCAAACTGTACAATCAAATTATGTCTCTCTTTTTGTATTATATAAGAACCTGGTCTAAAATTTAAAGGAGAAAAAGTAGTTGAAAAACTACTTAGAAAAGAGTGGAAAGTGACGTAACTGATAAAACATCCCACAGACGAACGTACAAAACATATCTTAAACTTGAATTAATGTCCTTACTCACACTGTGTGGTGGAAGGGATTCATTCAAATTTAAGATGTGTTTTGGGCGTTGCTTTGACATTGAAAGTGGGGGCGGAGGGTGGTACACCTGGGCTTCAGTTTTCTCATTACAGTGGGGAGGGGTCAGGGCAAAGGGTAGAAGTGGTGAAAAACAGCAATAAATCCATGAAAACCGTATTTTTTTTTTCTGGAATCCATTAGAGTTCCTTTACAAAGGAACTTCATCTTATTGGAACGCCACAGTGAGTTGAGGGGTACCGGTGTAGGGTACCGAATGTTTTTTTTTTTTATTTTGATAAATATGTTTCTCAGATCGCAGGAAACTTCAAAGTCTCTCTGGTCTTGTAAATTTTAGCTACACCGTGTTTTCTGTTGTTAGAACACATGTTTGGAAATTTAATTTATGAAAAGAAAAATACGTGCTTATGGTTTACTCGAAGAATAGCGCACAGAAAACCACGTAGGATTAAAGTCTTCCGAGGAAATTGAATTAACTCTTAGACAGGGCATCTATTTACTTATTTACTTACAAGGTTCTCAATACCCCAAGCCGAAAGAGGGGAATCCTTTTTCGCTTCGCGCATTGGCTTTCAACTGAAAATGAAACATAAAAGTGTCTGTGAAAGCAACAGTTAAAAATACAATACCAACGTTTCCTGTAAAAATGATGGTTTGCTATTTCAAAGCAAAAGTAAAAAGTCAAGCTGTACTATCAAAAGGTTTCACAGACAGTGATGGAAAATATAAGCTTGCACACTGTTAATATTGTGTATCCTTGAACCCATTTTTTAAGAGAGACTATGGTTTCTATCAAGTTGTTGATAAACTGTAAATATTAAAATCCAGTTTCTGCTCATCTTTTAATACAATCTGCACTGCTACGGTTTGGTCAATGAAAATTTCACAGAATAGCAAACATATCTCCTACCTACATACATTAGAATTATTTAAAAAGACACCTTTCTTCACAGAGCTTTACTTTAAGGTAAAAAAGATTCCTTCCAACTTATTGATTTAACCATTATCTTCCTTAAGCAGAAGAAAAGCCACGTATTGTAACTTGTATATATGAATGTTTCTTGAATGTACTTAACAAGATTTCAATTCACCTCGCTTCTAGATACTGGGACTTGGCGCCCACTGTATAGTCTGCTCTAAAAAGGAAACATGCAAGTGTCTTTAAAAGTAGTATGTTAAGTAAAATACCGACGATTCATAAAAAAGTAGTTATTTTAAGAAATCAAATCAAATTTAAAAGGTCTGCTGTTTTATCGTTGGAAAGTGTCTGACAGTTGATGGACACTTATTTGTAAATCTGTATTATTCTTCATCCCACAGCTTAGGAAACATCTACAATATCAACACCATCTCAAGTTATAAAAATATTTCAATTGAAAATATATCTATTGAAAAATGTTCAAGGTGGAAACCGTGACAAGTTACAGAAATATTTCTATTGAGTTATTCAACTGATACTTTTCTCCATTAATGCGTAAGAAACTATGTATTTTAACGGCATGAACGTTTCTTGAAAGATATTAACATTTTGTTTTAGTATACCTTTGGGGCGTAGAATTCTCGCAGTGCTTTTCTCTGAAAAGGAAATGTGAAAAGTGTTCGTGGAACTAATGTCAAATGGCATACATTAATTTGTTATCACAGAAAGACGAAAAATGTTAAAGGTAAAAACCTTGACAATTTGCAGAAATATTTCTTTTGAGTTATTTAACTGATAATTATCTCCGTTAATGTGTTTAAAAAAAACTATGTATTATAATAGTATAAACGTTTTTTGGGAAGAACTTAACATTTTTTTCAGTATACCTTTGGGATACTGAATTCTCTCAGCTCTTCTCTCTGAAAAGGAAATGTGAAAAGTGTTTGTGGAACGAATATCAAATGGTATAAGTTAATTTATTATCACAGTGACGAAATGATCAAGGCAGAAACCTTGACAATTAGTATTTTGAAATTATGGAACATAAACTAATAATCCTCTATTTCCTTATGTTTTACCGGAAATATCGGAAATTATTACCGGTGGAGTTTCAGATGTAGTAAGAGATAACATATACCAACAGACGCAGATCTAGACAGTGTAGTTATCAAAAGTAAAAAAAAAAGGAAAGAACAAAAGCCCTCAGTGTTGACGGGGGGTGGGACATCGATCGATTAATCAAGATTATCGTTCGATAATCCAAGATATTCCAATTAATTTTGTATATTAGTTCGCCATCTTGGATTACCTCACAAAAGTAAGCGTAAATCAATTGGATTAAGAACTGATAATCCAAGACAATCAGTCGAGAATCCAAGATTACCGACATATTTTGATAATTCCGGTGTTATCTGTTAACAATCCAGGATGATAAAAATAAGTTTGACAAATCTGGTCTATACCACTCGAACATACAAGATTATCCGAATATTTTTACCTTATTTTAATCCATGATTTTCAAGATTTCAAGTTATTTTGAATAAAAAAGTTTAATTGTCGGTCGAGAATCCGAAATTATCGACTGATAATCCAAGATGATACGGTATTTAGTTTGATGAACTTAGTTTATCGGTCAAAAATGCAAGATTATCAAAACTGGCGATGATACAAGATTGTCGGAACCTTACCTGAATTATCGGTCGATAACCTTGAATTTTCGGCTTGCCATTGACGTATAAATTTTAAGTCGTCGCAAATCACATAAATATTTGCATCTTATGTGCAACATTTTCCGTATTTATAGGATCCTAGGGGCAGGGGAAATGAGGGACCATAGTCCCACCCAGGTCAAAAAAATTTGAGTTCAGTATAGAATAAACTGCAGTTGACATAGGCCTATAGGAAAACGAATGGTTCAAATAATTGTACTACCTCCTGCTCTTGTTGTAACAAATAGTATCTGAATGAAGTTAATTGGAGGAAAATGTATAATTTTTCCCTCCACAAAAGCCCCTCAGGCCTATTAATTTAGCAACAGTATAACCTCTCACAAACAAAGGTGTTTTTCGCAAAGTACAATGTTTACAAGCAGCAACCATTAAAAAGGTCCTGGTTTCAGACTGCAAAGACTTGATTTTTGTTGGCATGGTTCATTTTCGTTGATTACTGATTGAAGGACAAGGCAGCATTTTGTGTATTCACTTTAAAATGCAGCCAAATTTCTCTCGACCAACAAACAATCACAAAATGACCACACTGTAACAGTTTGTCGAAATGCACATTCTCCAAGATTATCTAACGGTACGTGTAAATTTACAGATCTCATGATAATGAAACCCGATAACGTTATATTTTTTTATTTCTCTGAAAGAGCAACAGATATTCAGATATATCATGTAAAAGAGGTCTTTATGTATCGGCTTTGAAAGCAATTACGGTGTATTATGCTCTGTGAGAAGAGGTGCATTTCAGAGCAGAAAAGAAAATTTTACTCACATTGGTTCCTTCAGCGCTTCCCTTCTTCTTTGCATCTAGTCCTCGATTGGTCCCATCACAGTGTCGCAGGGCGATAAGAACGTTCATCAGAACCAATGCCCAGAAGAAAACGATGAGTTTACGGGAAGTCATTTTCCTCATTGACAATTGACCGAATTGTCTTAAGATAATTTTTTAGTCAATGGATTTGAGAGTTCTCTCTTTCGCCACCCGTCGGTCAGTGAATACGGCTGGATAAGATTGCATTGAACTTTTATAAACTTTGAATTTTCGAATTAATTAATAAATCATTTCAATAACATTATTACTAGGGTTTACATTTTAATCGTAATGTATGATTTTTCTGAGTGCAAACAGTGATTAATATCATATGGCAACAATTGTCTACCAGTTAGAAGAATTAAACGTTTGTTTCAAATATACCTTTCCTGAAGGACGCTTACTTTAGAACGTTCTCCAAATATATCAAGTGGGCAATCCACGGAGTTGAAACGCTATTCCCATAATAATTACTTCTCTTCTTCACGAGCGTGTCATTAATTACGTGTATGCTTTATCGTACATTTATTCATGAGCAGCTGGCATAAAGTGGTTATGTGCCTCGATTCCCTTATAGACCCTGTTGAGTCGGATCGGATACAAGTAAGGTGTCTCGTACATCCCACAATGCCACATCTCCGTTTCATCGACCCTGGAAGCAGCAGTTACGTATTCACAGTCGTTCAAAGTAAAATACCAAATTTTACTACGAAATTAGTAGCAAAACCACAAAGTCAAAGGACTTTGTGAATCCTTGCCGACATCTCTTTTTTTTTTTTCATACCCACACAATCACTTACAAACAAATGCAACCAGAGAAGAACGGAAGGCACCATATCAAATGAAAAACAAAATGCAAGAATGACGACCACATTCTGCATCACTTGTGGGTTTGATGATTACCAAGTGCTGATATGTTACCAAGTGCTGATATGAATTAGTGAAGCCCAAATTGTGGTTATAATTGAGGAGTCATCAAAGGCAAAGTGGAATACATCTTGCCTCCCAAGGAAGTGTTTACTGTGACTAAAATAGCCAAGCACTTTGTAAATTTTCACAGGGAGTTACTGGCAATTGGGAAATTCTCTGAACGCGTAGAAAAGGCAACAAGAGCTGTGTTAAGTCGTCGTTTGGATAGGGCCTAGGAAATGGACTATAAATGTTCAACAAACTGAAAGAAGATAAGACCAAACTCTATCTAACAACAATCTATGCAATTCAAATGACAGACATCATCTGCTCATAAAGTGCTAACAATGTTGACACTTGGAAGTTCTAGCTTAATTCAGTTGCTGAGATATCTTCCCCAATAGGGTTTCATGCTCTAAGCTCTGGAGAGCTCAAATGATCTTTGACCTCCATGCAAAACAATATATAGGGATCATGTTCTCACACTTGACTACCAACACACGAACACCAACACCGTTTGAAGTTCTAGCAACTTTCCCTTCAGATACTGTGTTTACAAGGTTCTCAAACAATATACTCTATTGACCTTACATGACCTTTGTGTTGGAAAAAGGCACTCAACTGTCACCCTACTGTATAGTTATCTCTGTATGCATGCTGTATTGCTTTAACCTGTAGTAAATGTAACCTTTTGAACTCAGAAGGACCGTGGCAGAGAGACTGCTCCTGATAAGAACAATTGGTATGTTAATGACTTGAACTTTTGATCTTTTATCAGTTGAAAGTTTCACTGCTGCAAGGATCTAGTTATTTTTCTCACAATTTTGAGGACTGGTTTTTAATCTGTTTTTGGCTCTCTTGAGGAGTGGACATACTGTGGATTTTAGCTTGTGAATACATGTAGTTTATATTCAGTATCATACTGTATCTTGTATTCTGGTCTCTATATACTGTGCATGTTTGGTGTATTGGGACACTTGCCGTACTTTACTACCTTCTAAGCTGTACTTACTCTGCTATTTTCGAGTACTAGTTATCATTGTATTCGAATCTGAACAACACTTTGACCTCCATAAAAATGAAAGACATCATCTTCTTTTCAGTTGCTACTAATGATGTGAGTTTGAAGTTCCAACAACATTCGGTTGCTGAGATATCGCTCTTCATAGGTTTTCGTACTTTAATCTCTAGTGACCTCAAATGACCTTTGACTTACATGAAAAACACATCCACTCATGTTGGACTACCAACACACCAACTTTGAAGATGGAGCACCGTTCCCTTTTTGAGATACCGTGTTTACAAAAGAAGGCGTCACACATACACACATATGGATGCACAGCTTTGTTTTCCATCCATTCCGAGGACCGCATTGTGCTTTCTCTTGTTTTTTTCTTCCTCAACCCTGACTTTGCAATAGGCTGTCTATTGTTAATCTTGAAAAGACCGAAGAAATCTATTAAATTTTCTACAGAGGACCTAAAATCTATTGTTTCGGCCCTCGATCCCACTCGAAAACAAGGTCCCAGGCACACACACTCACACGCCATCACCATAGCATAGATTCCTTGCCTGCCTTCGGCAAGAATAAAAAATGACAACCAGTGACGATGAGCCTTTGAGTTCGAAGTGGAAATGACCAAAGTGGGGGAGATGCAACTTTAGGATATCCGTTTGACAAAATTTAAAACCGTGAACACCGTTTCCTAGACATATGGCAAACCAAAACAATTAATACGTGCATTATGCTGGCAAACGTGTGAATATATATGTCTATATCAATTGTGAATATTGAAAAAACACTCCAAGTGCGTGAAACGTGTACCCCTTTGTGGAACATACCATTCAGTCAAGTGAGGGTATACAGTATATTCATTGTGACTGAAAATGGTAAAAATTTTAACATGCGTAAATTTCCTAAAATTTGCCTGTGTGTGTATTCAGTTGTACACAATGACCTCCCATCTTCCAAGGGCTATTCGGTTGGACAGCAGTCCTGCGGCCGACTGATAAGTACGAGGAGTGATAGGATAGTAAACAGACGTGCTTGGTCCAAAGCGTACTGGTTGTATGATTGTTGAACGGTGCTGATTGTTGTGGATAGAAATGCTGAATCAGCATATACAGTGTTTTGTGTTCAGATGACAGTGACTTCGACTTATTACGTCATCCTTATCACTGGTGTACAGGACACCGCTTACGTAGACTCTTCCAGTATATTCGTACTTAAAACGTCGAGGAGGAAATTTCGACACTATGTGCATACGTTTTATGGCACACATACACTCAGACAGACCGACAGACAAAGGCACACGCATACGCATGCGCATGCACTCTCATACTGACACTCCTCTTCGACCCCTGAACCCCAATCGGTCATCCCAGTCCATGTCATTTTTCCACCATGTCATTTACCCATGTAATTTTTGTAACCCCTGATCAGGCTCACTGACCACCAAGTTTCAGATGCATACCACAAGAAATATACACACTTTATTATTTTTGTATAGTATTATATCTCAACCTGTATAGTTAGCCGTTAACTTTCCACAAGGAACTTCTCATGGACTTTGCAATGATTTACCTTCTACTGTGTGCCTTTCCAACATGAGGAAACGACTGGTTTTCAAAGACCTGTCAAGTAGGCTAAACGGAAACATCGAAAGGCCTATACTTTAGAAATCCGATCTCTTCGATCATAGATTGAACGACGTTGAGTATTACACGGTCGATTGGTGCATTCACCTTTTACGCTAGTTGGCATTATACGCCGTCTTTAAAAGTGACGATGGGAATGCATGAGGAAAAAAAAACAGGAAAGATTCTTAAATCGGCCGTGACATTATAAACAGGTATTTACGTAGCTAGTGAGTGTACCCGTGTTGGTGGCTGGGGCATGTTTAAGTTTTCTATGGCGAGCAACATACCGACGAAAAACGAAACTCTGCACCGTCACCTGCTTACGATATAGTGATCTACGCCGTTCAGGTAACTGAATCAAGCAGGCGTGATAAATCCCACGTCCACTAGGTCCCCCAATATAACTCCTCATGTACATAATGCATTCGATGGTTTCAATCCATATATCAAAGATAATTTAAGGCTTGACGTCATTACTGCGTCACTCTACCCAGTTAGTTCAGTTACGATGTATGCAGGTGATTGTCACATGTATTTCTATTGATTTATAAATGAGGGGCTGGAGTCCATACTACGCACTGCACTCCCATTTTATTTTTATCGTACCACATTAAAGTTCCTGTTGCACGGTGAGAAATTTATTACACTTATTGAAGTACAACGCCATTAATAACTTCGGGTTTTATTTCCACAATCTGGTGAAGAATTTGAGCGAGATTATTATTACTTGGCCATCATTCATGCAAATGTTATCAAGGACAGTGAAGCAGTTTCTTAGATTTAAATAATTGCAATCGAAATTGGGAGGCACATGCATAAACGAAACAGACATGAAAAACTAATATACTACATGTGGGTACCTTTCCCATCTACAGAAATGCACATGTTGGTGAACAAAAGTTGTATTTATGAAACTTCTTTCTTTTCTTTGTGTCTATTGCTGAGACGTCATCCAATTAATCTCACAGGGAAAAGGGAACACTTTTGGTAAAGGTGGGGGGGGGGGTTAACCTTGCCCGAAAAAAAAAAAAACGAATTTTCTAAATTCAAACTCAGTGATAGAAGATGCGAAGAGGGACAGTTGATTGTCTGACAGTAGTCTTAAAATACTACTTTCACGTTTGAGTCCTCATCTACCTAAAACAGACCAATATATATATTTAAATTTTTTATTCAGATTATTAAAGTGGCAGTTTGCTCGAAAAAATATTTAACCATGATGAGGAGGGGGGGGGGGGGGATTTCCTCTTGCTCCCTCTATCGGGTAGGCACTACGAACCTAGACACGTATTTGTAATTAGATGCATTTTACTCACATACTCCTCAATTGCATACACTCCTATACACACATATCTTGTTGTAGGATTAGTAACACAAGAACGAAACAATATTAATCAATAAACACGGTTTTAACTCATATCGAATGTTTATCTTGTTCTGTTTATGCTTTGTTTTTTTATAAATTTTTCTAAGTTTTTTTTCATAAGTTTCCCCCTGAAATCAAGCCTAAATCGGTACGATAAAAATTCGCCCGTTTCACTTGCATTTTTTTTCTGTGTCAAGTTTCCACAAACAAAATGACACTTATCTAATGAATTAAAGCTTTGTGAAGTAGAAACTGATTGAAATTCAGACCTGCAGGCAGAGATTGTTCTATCACAACAGCGATTGCACGTAGACATTTCCTCAGCACATTCACATAATGAATAAACATTAACTGATGACAATAGAATGCCAACAGCTGACATAATATCATACATGTGTTTTTCTATTTTTTTCTCCAACCCCGACAGTGTACTAGTTACCTCATCGTAATTTCTTAGCCGCAGGAAAAGTCGCCTCGATAAAACCAAATAAAAGAGCAAATCAACACAAAAATGTTCTTTAAATCCATTGTAGTCACAAACATTTTCGAAGAATCACTTCTTCCTCATCAGGTGCAGAAATATATATAAAGTTTAAAAATTCTAGGTCCATAGATAGAAAGGTGCAATATAAACAAAGAAGTACATCAAAATACATCAAAATACAGAAAGCGTATAGCAAGATCCATGGTGATTTAATTGTGTTTTAAAGGGAAATAGGGCGTTTAGAATACACCAACAAGGCATGCAAAGACAACAGCTTTAGACATTTTTAAACCATTCAGTTTCATCAATAAATATCTACAAAAGCTTCATCTCATCAAAACAATATGCATGTGATCAGAAACAGAAGATGCATCATTTGAATTTTGAAAAGTTTGGGTGAACAAATTCTTGTTGAGCAACAAATGACTGAATTTCTATCTGTGGGAAACTTATTTCTTTTAAAGGTGGCTACTGTCCTTGCTTATTTTGAATACCCTATCATTCCATGTCGACAAACATTGGAGTTTAAAAATATGGTTGTTTTCTCTGAAACAAACGCCTTATTTCCCTTTAAGGAAAGGTTTTGCTCCTTTATGAACAGAGCTTCTTTTTCTTTTTTCAAAATCTGAGTTGCCAGTTGCTAGTATGGAAAAGTTACTTCTGCAAGAAGAACCTGCATTCTTTACAGTTGAGTGTGTGGTCATGGATGGCTGATTTGCCAGATAGATGCTTTGTAATGCTTATAGGTAAAGAGTCGAGACCAATGTAAGATTCACTCATATCAAACAAGAACTTTTAAAAAAGATAAATGACATTTGCCTTCAAGCTGATAAAAGAGCAGATCAACACATTCTTGTGTTGATTTGCTCTCTTATTTGATTTTATAAATGTACAACTCTTCGGAAACTTAAGTCTTCCCGAGACATGGATTGAATTGTAAACGAAACTTATGCCAGGATAAGATACATTAGACTGCATTAGATGCATTAGAAATAGAAGGAAAGTGGGTCCTCACTGCTAAAACCATAAGGTGAGAACATGTTTCTGGGTGGGCCAGAGCCAGAAATAAAAAGGAAAAGAGAAAAATAGCATGGGAAAGGCTTTATACCCATCCAGATCGGTGTCCCTCCGTTTATCACCATCAATAGATTAATACCAATGGATTCAATGGAGCCTGATAGACCCTTAGAACTTCATTCACACCCCCAGGCTACCTGAATGGAAACCACTGAACTTTGAAGTTTGCAAAAAGTTCACTAGAAAGGTGGCGTCCTTTCAAATAAAGAACTTTCCAGCATAACCACAGCTAATTTTCCTTCAGTGCCCGCAAGAAGACTAACCTAATTATGTGGATTATAATCCAAGACTTGCTCCAAAGAAAGAGAGAAATGAGAGGGAGGGGCAGGAGGAGGGGAGTTTGGCGGAGAGACAGAGAAGAGAGAAGGACTAGAGGACGATTGACGGACGTATATACCTAAAATTAATACAACCTTTTAACCTGTGTTGATTAACCTCAGCTTAACTTCAACTTGCACTGGTAAAACACACATTTATAACGAGAAGATACGGCACAGGATTACCCTGATAAGGATTCTGTCAAATTTGTGAAGAACTGAAAAAAAAAAACTTATCTGATCATTCTGGAGACAGTATGTTGCCGTTTTTGTCAAGTACTATAGTTCAAGTTTTCTCTTTAAAGGAGGATATAGGTAGTTGTGAAATTCATTTTACATAATATTTTACACTGTCTTTCTTCAAATTGAGTAGAAGCATATCTATTTCACAGATTTGTGTCAAAAAAAAATTATCTGCTAATGACAAATTCTGTTCGAGAATTCCCCAGTAGAGAAAAAAAAAAGCGTTCATCTTTTAATATTTCATACGTTGACGCCCGCAAGATAACATTCATAACTATGTGTTTTATGCCTCTCCCTAGCTTTGCAGCAGGAATGTTGTTGGTTGAAGATCATCAATATCTACTAACAGAGTTCAGGTAAACATTGATGACCTTCGATTTAACAACATTTCATGTTCAATCTAGGGGAAAACATAAAAGACATACTCATGAATATTATCTTGCGGGCATCAACACAAGATACATTGAAAAATTAACGGTTTGTTTCCCTCTCTACTGGGAACACTTTTTTACAGAAGGTGTCACTGGCATAACATTTTTAACATCAAGTCTGTTGAGTAGATATGCTTCTCCTCGATTTGGAGAAAAAAGTACAAGACGTTAATGTGAGATGAATTTCACAACTACCTAATAGATGCTCCTTTAATCCCAACATTTTCTTCTTGCCCTCACTTGAGTTTCATACAGAGATGAGTGATGTGTATTTTCATAAAAAAAAAAGAAAACACTGCATAGCCTAGTAAAAAAACACATAGCCTAGTCAAACTGAATTGAAAAGCCACTTTGCATTTATTTCTACTATCAAAGTTATTATATTTTGGGGGGCAACTTTTGCAAAGTTGGTCATGATGTACTCCATGTGGTGCATGCCACTCTTTTGCCTCATTAAAAGCATGGACTGTCTGAGGTCATTCGGCTATTTCATTTCCATTTGATCTTTCGGTACGCAGACCTTAAAAGATTTTCATTACATCCTTAATTATGTTGTTTTACTCTCATAATATCATCATATAAGTATCTATACGAACGCTTCTGTCTGCTCAAACGTTTACTATTTATCTGACCTCAGACCTTTAGACTGTGGGGACATGCAGTTAAAGGCTCGACACATGTGACCCAACTCAGGGGAGGAGATAAATTTGTCATGTAACGAATTTGCACCAACTTGCATATTTAAAACAAAAGTGACAAAATAATCCCAGCCCCATCGGTGATTTATTCAAAGAAGGTAACAAGCAACTGTAGGCTACTGTGGCTGTTTAGAGATCCTTTCTAAACATAATTTAAAGTAGAATGCTTATACGGTTTTGTCAGATCACTGGTAGAACATCATCTTAATTGAGCAATTGACACGAAAAGAGCAAGATGACACGCAATAGCCAGGATGATTTGCATTCAGTCGGAGGAAAAGCGATGAACCTGTTCTCCATGCACTGATGGTAACGCTTTTACGTACATTTATCCCATGGCACTTCACTATTTAAATCATTAAACTGAAATGTCATCCATATTGGAACATTCTAAATTCATATTTTATCCAAAAGATTTCATTCTCTTCTTATCAATATTTTTTTTTTGTGGGAGAGGGGCATAGGGGTGGTTATGGACGGAGTAATGAAACAAATTGAATTTCAACATACTTTAGTAAGACTACTGATGGCAATAAATTGTTAATGTATTCCAACTAAGTTCAGTGTTGAACTAAACTTTCCATTCTTTGTTTGGACACATCTAATTACCACCCGCTTAGAGAGATGTAACGCTTAAGTACAAGAAAATGATAATGACATCATTATGACATCATTTTGTCATTCGTATTTAAATAAGTTTAGTATGAAGGACGCGAAGTGCATACACCGACCTTGAACGACGAACCACAGAAAAGAAACATCAATATGTAATCAATTTTCAAGTTATTTAAGCAAAACAGCTGTAATTAAGTGTAGTCCAATCAGCCACACCGCCACCACCTTTCACTATTGTTAGTTAATAAAGAACATTTCCATTTGTATTCAGTATATACTCCATCCAATAAGTGGGTGGGTCATCGCTCTGTAAAGAAAAACATATTGACACATATTTCAATAGAACTAGTCATTGAGATTTCATTCAAAAGATGTAAAATTTCATTCAAAAGAGGTAAAAAGTGTTAAGCCTCATACAGGCTGTGTCAATTTAAAAAATGTCCATTGATATTGATAAGAAATGTTTTCTTTTCACCAATTGACGTAAGTAATAGTGTGTCATATATACGTGCAGAAACATTGAAGTTGATGAGGTATGGCATCCCATACATACAAAATTATTGATGTTTATAAGACATGACTTCCCATATATAAACAAGACCCCGATGCGCTCTGTGGTTTCTTGCGTGGAAATTATTCTAACTGCAGTTCGTTAGTGTTAACCAAGGGTGATCCACAATTTATAACATCAAAGAGAAAAAGCTTGGACCTCATTTTGTCTTTAAGACTACTGATCAGTCAAACGTACTCCACTACCACAGTACTTATTTGAACTAAAGGGCAGCATGCAATGTCGTTTATCAAACTACTGGAAAACGGAATGCTGGCAATAGCAGAAATCAATTGGAACCTGTCTGACCTATACTTTCAAACAGGGACTTTATGTCCAAACAGCAAGCTGTCCTGTACTCTCTGATCTGACTGACCTCAAAGACGGAAGGTGATTGACACCGGCACAGGTGGCTTGCTTATTGCAAATATAAACAATACGTCCAATATTAACTAACTATGGTGGAATAGCCTCATTTGTCCCTAAGAATGCCTATCAGCCAAAGGCACTGACCAGCATAGCACTTAATATGAAAAACCCTCAACATTGTAACCTACAATTTGTAGAAAAACTATTGCTTTGCACAATGTAATAATTTATGACCCATGCGGCCCATCCTGAACTTGGACCCACAAATGTTGAACACTGCAAAGTGTTCCACTGATCTTTCACATTGTAAAGCAAAATGATGTCATGAAATCGTCCACATGGCCAATATGGGACCAATGATCCTGAAACACCTGAAGGAACCACTACCATAATAGTAATGCCAAGCAATTTCCATTTAAAATTCCATAAAATCAGTAAGAGAAGAGGCATTTTGCGTCATTTCATAAAATGGCCCATATGGCCCATTTGGACCTTGGACCCCAAAATCTTGAACATAGCGGGCTCAATTACCAAATTTCTAACGTGACAAGTACTTCACATTGTAAAGCAAATCAAGCGGAAAAGCATGATTTCATAAAATGGTCCATGAAGCCCCATAAGGGACCAAGAATCCTGGACAACCTGAAGGAGCCACTCCAATAGTATTAATGTGACACAATTTCAACCGAATACCATACAGTCTGTAGGAGAAGAATTATTTTTTGTATTATAAAAGGACCCATACAACCACATTGGACCTTTGACCCCCAAATCCTAAAAGCCAGGATTCCGCGACCACAATGCTAATTTGACAAACATTTCACATTGTAAAGCAAGGTATGCAGAAAATAAAACATTTTCAATGACTTCATAAAATGTTCATATGGCCTATATGGGACCAGTAATACTGAAATAACTCAAGGAAACAACAACATACTAGTAATGTGACACAGTTTCATCATAATACCATGCAATCTGGAGGAGAAGAAGCATTTTCATGATTTCATAAAATGGTCCATATGGCCTATTTGGACCTTCGACCCCAAAATCGAGAACATCCCATAGGCACCGCTACCATAATGCATCTATACAACAAGTATAAACTTTGATTAAGCTTTATAACTTGAGATATCCCGTTAGAAAGGTTTCCAGAGTTTTGTCCCCGATTCCCCAGGTGACCTTTGACCTTCACCAAAATTATTAGGGCGCACTTACACAATATAGCAGACCTACGTACAGAATAAATGGCATCCCAGATGGAATTAGCTGGCAAACACTGATATTTTATTATACAATGATTTATTTTGTTATTTCTCGCATATTTTTGAAGATTATCAGAAACTTTTTTGCAATTTATGAATCTGCCGCTCTTTGTCTCACCACCCATTAAATTGTTTTCAGGTATTCTATACTAACAGAAGATTAAGAAATAAACCCCGGAGGAAATACTGTAAGTACTTTTAAGAGGCGCATTGAGTTATTTCGTGAAGTTCACCAATTTTTTCCTAACCCTGTCAAATTACATCCACATGTTAATGGCAAATGGTGGACCTAAGGGGATTCCCTGGTGCCACATACGAAGTAAAATGAATGAATAATTAACGATTCAATTTGGTTGTTGGAAATTCATGACCAGGCACTTTTCACATTAGTAATATTCATACAAGCACAGACATATATGTACAAGCCAGGGTCAAAAATTTAAATAAAAATGACAGCTTTCATATTTATTGGATGTGAAACTTGACTAATTATGCAATTATAAGCATTTTCATGAGTTTAAACCCTTCAGATTCCTCACAGACTTATTGATGTCGACTCAGGGAGCCCCTTTAATATAGCACAGGATAAATGAACACATAATTACTGGTGATAACAGTCATTTTACTGAAATTCGAGTCACATTAAGTGATTTTCTCCTTCCTTTTCCCAAAACTGTATCTAAACAATTCTCTCCCAGATCTTCCCTGCAAACATCACTCCATTCGAAAATTTTTGGTGACGTGTTACGTTTGAAGTTTTCAGTTGACTTCAAATTAATGAGTGTCCCAATACTAATATTTAAGCCCACCGGAACTTTTAATGAGCATATGTTAAGACCTTTAAAGCAAACTTTACAATCAAATTTTGCCTCTCTCGTTGTATTAAGTAAGAATCTGGTCTAATATTTAAAGGAGAATTAAGTAGTTGTGAGAATATAATGGAAAGTGACCTAAAAGGCAAAACATCCCATAGACGAACGTAAGAAACAGGTCTTAAACTTGAATTAATGCCTTACCCACACAGAGTGAGGAAAGGATTTATTCCAATTAAAGATGTGTTTTGGGGGCGTTAATTTGATATAGTGAAGTGTGTGCGTGGTAAGGGGTTGGGGTACATCTAGCCTACATTTTTTTTCATATAAGTGGGGAGGGGTCAAGGTAAAGAGTTGAAGTGGGGAAAACAGTAATAAATCCATGAAAACAGTATATTTTTTGTGGAATCCCTTTATGGAGGAACTCTAGACCAGGGTTCCTCTAGGCTCAGGTGGAGCGCCACCATCAGTTGGCAGGTATAGCGTACCGAGGATTTTTAATATTTCTATAAAATTGGAGGATACCGCACTTCAAGTCTCTCTTGTCTTGTAAATTTTGACTATTTTTAGAACACATATTTGGAAATTTGCACTTCCACTAACACTTGTATAGTGTCTTTTTTAATTGCTGTGTAGTTTTTTTTTAAATTTCAGATTCAAAAAAAAAAGAAAAAAAGAATGAGACTGGAGAAGACAAATGGTTTAATGTCCCTTCCTCTCAAAAAAAGTGGGAAAGACATGTCCTCCCATCCGCAACCCCCAAATCGGCGCCCATGCTCACATTTAATTATATAAAACTCCGTTGTTTGGAAACTTGGTTCATTTTTTGTTCATATGGTGTAGCAAAATTATTGCTTATGGTTCATTCGAGAAAAAAATGTTAACAGAAAACGCACGTAGGCCTAAAGTCTGACAAAGAAATTGAATTAACCTTAGACAGGGCATTTGTTTACTTACTTATTTACTTACAAGGTTCTCAATATTCCTAGTTGCCCATCAAGAGGGCTTCTTCCCTAATTGGGTCCCTGGCTTTGAGCTGAAAATGAAATATAAAAACTTCTGTAAAAGTAACACTTCGAAATGGAATACCAAAGATTCTTGCAAGAATGACGGTTTACTATTTCAAAGGAAATTTAAGAGGTCAAAGCTGTCTTATCAAAAGTTGTGACCGACAGTGGTTGACACCATCAGCACACATTAAAATTATCCCTGAATCCCATTTTTAAGAAAGACTGTGGTTTCTATCAAGTTGTTGCTGTAAAATATAGCCATTTAAATCCATTTTCTGCTCAAGGATAAGTTGCACAGAATAGCATATACCTACATATATTATAAATTACTTAAAAATAAACGTTTTTTTTTTCATTAAGATCTTCTTAAAGCTGAAAAAGAAGCTCCTTCTAATTTATTGTTCTAACCATTATCTTTATTAAGTCATAGAAAAACAATGTTTCTTGAATGAACTTAACGAGATCCTCAATGTACCTCGAAGCCAGATACGGGGGCTTGGCGCAAATTGTATCGGCTCTCCTGAAAGGGAAACATGAAACTGTCTTTGAAAGTAGCATGTTAAGTAAAATACCAAAAATTCATAAAAAAGTACAGTAGTTATTTTAAGAAATCAATTCAAATTTGGAAGGTCTGTTGTTGTATCATTGGAAAGTGTCTATCACAGACAGTGACTGCAATCTCTACTCAAACGGCACTTTCCGAGTGTATACTTGAATCATGTTCCCAGCCTTGAAATAAGGAAATGAAGTCTGCAATTACTCAATTCTTCGCTTCCTCTTTCTACGGTAGGCCTGCACAACCGTTACCGTGAAACCAAAAGATTTTCAATAGTGTTCCTCGAAAATTGAACATTATCTTCCAACACTGCTGGGAGGGGGGGGGGGGATATTTTCAGCTGCAATACTTGCCAAATGGCCAAAAAAATAAAGGAGGATCCACAATTTAATAATATGACTTTGTATTATCTCAGGTCATCTGATGTTTTATGGTTTTTCATAGATGGAATTTCCTCATGATTTAGAAATTGTAGACATGAGATTGCTATGTAAAGGCTGGATATATGCAGCTTAGAACAACCAAAAAAAAAATGACGTTTCCGGCCATCTGGGGGTTTGCAAAGTCCACAATTTTCTTATACGATTCACGCTAACCGATGGTGGGACTGCTTATTGTAGTGTTGGCACGGATCCCCCATATTGCTGTTTGTTCCACTGACTTACGCCATGGCTTACACCTCTTTTAGGAGAAAAAGAAAAAAAGGTTTTAGGCCAGATGGCCCTTCACTTTCAATATCAAATCGACGCCCACTGCCCCACAGTTCGGGAAACAACTACAATATCTACACCATTTCATGTTACAGAAATATTTCTGTTGAGTTATGCAACTGATCATTTTCTCCGTTGAAGAAAAACTATGTATTACATCTTTTCTTGAAAGAATTCAACAATTAAGTTAACAACACAACTTAAGTGACATAACAATTCTCAGTTTACCTTGTGGGGGTAGAATTCTCTCAGTGCTTCTTTCTGAAAAGGAAATGTGAAAAGTGTTTGTGGAACTAATGTCAAATGGTATGAATTAATTTATTATCACAGAAAGATGAAGACTTGATTAAGGTAGAAACTTTTGACAATTGTCATTTTGAAATTATGGAAATTAATCTTCGATTTCCGTAAGTTTTACCGGAAGAATCGGAAATTATTACCAGTGGAGTTTCAGATGTATAGGGAGAGATAACATATACCAACAGGACGCAGATCTAGAGAGTGCAGTTATCAAAAGTAAATCTTAAAATGGAAAGGACAAAAACCCTGTTGAAGGGGAGTTGGGAACTCTCAACCGATAAATCAAGATTATCTACCGATAATCCAACATAATCCAATTAATTTTGTACGTCAGTCCACCATCTTGGATTATCCAACAATTTTAACCGTAAATCATTGGATCATCAAATGATAATCCAAGACAATATATCAGTCGAGAATCCAAGACTACCAAAGATATTTCAATAATCCTGGTGTATATCTGTATGTCAACAATCCAAGATTATCAGAGGAAGTTTGATAAAATTGGTTTATCGCTGGAAAATCCAAGATTATTCTAACATTTTTACTTTTTATGATTCATGATTATCAAGATTTCAACTTATTTTAAAACGTTTTCTTTTTCATCGGTCGAGAATCCTATCTCAACGACTGATAATCCAAGATGATAGGGGATTTAGTCTGATAAACTTGATTTTTAGGTAAAAGATACAAGTTTATCATAAAATTATTTGGATACACCTGATGAATCGAAACTCTTGGATTCTCCTCATAGATGGATCCTAACACTAAAAAATCTTGCATTATCGGATAATATTTCGATAATCTTGGATTACTGACGTATATATATCTTGAATTATCGAGGGACGAAAACGTGCAGGTTTATCAAAAGTAAATTTGATAATCTTGGATTCAGCGCAATGTTGGATTATTTACAAAATTATTTTTGATAATCCAAGATTTTACGGTCGAAAATCCAAGCTTCCCATGCCGTTGTGCAACTATGTGATAATTCAAGATTTTAGCGTCTTGCATCTTGTGCACGATATTTTTCCGAATTTATCTCACCAAGAGACGGGGCGGGAGGGACCGTAGCCAAACTAGGGGGGGTCAAAAATTGATCTGAATATAAAATAAATGTCAGTTTTTTTCATAATTGTACACTCTTCAGCTCTTGTTGCATTAAATCCTCACTGCTGCAGTTAGTTGCAGAAGAATTTTTGATAATTTCCCCTCCCCTTAGATCCCCCTCTAATATTAATTTACCTTGCACCAGTTTCACTTCTTAAAGAACAAAGGATATGGATATGCCAGTGTTTTTAGGCAAAGTAAAATGTTTAAGGATGTTGTTTTCAGATCACCGGGTAAACCATTTGACTTTTGCGGTGTTAAAAATAGAATTGTTACTAGTGTCAAGTTCCTATAGAGTTATATCATTGATCAACATCTAAGTTGGTTAAATCACATCATATACATAAGTAATAAATTATCTAAGGTAACTGGTATTCTGATCCCCTATGCAATATATTACCAAGTCACATTCTTCTTGTACTTCTATGTATGTCCTATACTGTAATATTGTCTGGGGGAGTGCTTTCCTTCAAGGATTCAACCTCTGTTTTTACTCCCAAAACGATGCATGCGTCCTCATCATCAACAAAACCCTTTAAAGGCACAGTACATCCCTCTTTGAAATATTAAATGTTTCAATATTCTATGATTTAAGCCGCTATATTATCGCAATTTTCAGTTATAGTTGGTCACATAATAATTCCCCTTCAGTTTTCAAACACTATTTTAAATTTCATGGTGATGTACATTCCTACCAAACTAGTTCGTCATACAATGTGTGTAGACTAAAATCCTCCAAAACAGTATCAGATACCTAGGTTATAAATATATGAAATTCCCTCCCTGCTTACCTGCAACACAACAAATACTTGAGCACTTAAAAAAAAAAACGCTTAAAACCCATTTACTTTGTAAAGAGGATTAATTTCACTTATTGTTCTTCCGTTCCGTTTCTCCTTGTTGTTTTTATTTTCTGTGTTGTTAACTTTTCTGGTTTGTTTTTGTATTTCCTATTTTGATTTAGCTTTGTTTCTGCCTTTTTAAGTTTTTTTAAAGCTTCGTATATTCACTCCCCAGTCTTTTAACTGAATGAATTATTGTAAATTTTACAACTGTTCATTTGTTGAAAAAAGACTGAAAAAAAGTTATATGACGAAGAAGAGAACTGTTTAATGGATCTTGAATTCAGACTGGAGGTTCTCGATTTTCGTTCGCATCCTTCAGTTTTTGTTTATTATTGGTTGAAAGAAAGGGCACAATTCCGTTCATTCAGCCTAAGTTGTTCCCTAATTCCTTTCGATCAACGCACGCTCATTAACTGACCACGATGAAACATCATGTCGAAATGCAAACCCGCCAAGATTACTTATATGTACTTGTGAATTTAGGGACCTTATGAAATGAAACCCGATTATTTTATGGCTAGGCCTTTTCTCTGAAGTAACAACATATAGGCGTATTTATAGACATCCTGTACATTAAGTATAGTGTAAAATGTAAAGGAAAGGTCTCCAGATATCGGCTTTGAAAGCAAGTGCGGTATCGTCTATTGTGAGAATATAGTTTATTCAGAGCAGAAAAGAAACATTTACTCACATGACCTCCATGAGTGTACAGAGCACTTTTCTTCTTAGCTGCGGTAAGTCCTCTGGTCTCTGCTTTCCCAGCACTGTTCCCCAGGGCGACAGCAAAGTTCAACAGAAGTATCGCGCAGAAGAAAACCGTGATTTTACGTGGAGTCATTTTCATCATTGACGGTTTACCAGATTGCGTGTAGGTATTTTTTTAGTCAATAATGGATTTGATAGTTCTCTCTTTCCCCACCGCTTGGTCGGTGAATATGGCTGGATAAGATTGCAATGGACTTTTATGGATTTTGATATTATCGACTTAATTAATAAACCATTTCAATAAAATTATTACCAGGTTTACATTTGAATCGTAATGAATGATTTTTCTGAGTGCAAACAGTAATTAATATCATACGTTAACAATCGTCAACCACTTGGAAGTATTACTTTTTTTTTTTTTCAGTTAAACCTTCCCGGATGGACACATACTTTCGAAGGTTCTCCAAATACATCAAGTGGACAATCCACGGAGTTGCAAACTCTCATCCCATATCGTTCCCATGGTAACTACTATTTTCACAATTGTGTTATTAATCACATGTATACTTAATCGCACATACTACATTCACGGGCATGCATGGTTACAATATTTTTTGTGTGCACATGGCGTAAAATGGTAAGGAAATGCAAACAAGTATATACGTACCACGTAATGTATTTTTCCGTGGTACCCATACTTCTGCAATTCTCTGGAACCAATATTTACCTAAATTGTATTGAGTTATTGTAATGACCAATGTGGCTCTTTGTTTATGCGTCTCGATTCCTTTAAAGCCCCCTTCACCGCAGGCGTGTATACTCTAAAGAGTACTGGTTGTACGTCAGATTGTTGTGGATAGAAATGCTGAATCAGCATACGGTGTTTTGTGCTCAGATAATCGTGACCGCAACCTTAGTTACGTCATCTGTCATGTTCATCATTTGGCCGACACTATACCTCTTACCGTACGCGGGCACTCTTAAACTATATTTCATGTTAACGCAGACAGACAGACAGACAGATACACACACTCACATGCACCCTCATACTCACATACATTCATTATTACACCCTTTTCGACCCTTGAAACCCAATCGGTCATCCCAGCCCATGTCATTTGCCCACAACGTCATTTGCCCACGTGATTAGTGTACCCACTGACGACGCTCAGTGACCACCAAGTTTCAGGTGAGGACCTCAAGAGATGAAACATACACTACACTTAAAGTATCATTTTTGTGGACTAAAATAGTTCGATGGAGTACAATGTCTCCTCCCTGTTTAACTATATAGTGCATAATGAAGAGATAAAGTTGCTGTAAGCGGTTTCCTAATTATGTTCTTTGATTTATTATCAATAGGCCTACAATCATAACCACAGTAAGTAGGCATAAGTTAACGGGAAATAAGGCGTTTGTCTTAGAGAAAACATCCATATTTTCGAAACCAATGTTTGTGGACGTAGAATGATAGATTATGAAAAGTAAGGAACTACAGAAACCTTCTTTTGAAGAAATGAGCTTCTCACAGATAGAAAATCAGTTATTTGTTGCTCAACACTAATTTGTTCACCCAAACTTTTCAAAATTCCAATGAATGAATGATCTTCCATTACTCATGACATGCAAAATGTTTTGATGAGATGAAGCTTTGGTAGATGTTTATTGATGAGACTGAATGGCTTAACAATGATTTTGTTTTGTATGTTGTATGTTGGTGTATTCCAAACGCCCTTCTTCCCTTAAGTAAACTTTATTTCTCCGAAAAAAGGAGAGGGTCTCCCACAAAATACTTGCAAGCGCACAAAGCCGTAGGTAGGGTCATATCTTTAGGGGGTGTGAAGGGGCAGAATTTCTACCGGCTGGATGTATTTTCCAACTTAGTGGAGACCCCACCCCGACAGTTTCGTTCACTAGGAATGTATCTCATCAGGAGGGGATCGAGAATTAAATAAACGGTGCAGTCTTCACGAAAAGTGCGCTCCCCCAAATATGCGGGGGGGGGGGACTGGGACTGAGTAACGGCAGGCCTAAGACGAAGCTGAGCGCCACCATTAGTTGCGCTGAGCGCACAAGAAAATTTCTAACCCACTTTGACGGCACTCTCCACTCAATAATTTCCGGGTGTACCTGAATCATGTACCTACAATCTTGGACAAAATTTTTGGGACACTTTGTCGTATGTTGCAAATATAACACTGAATTTTAGGTGAGAGGATAACATGAAACCCGGCGCCCCTTTCCAATGTTGCGCTGTAGAAGTGAATGCATCCTTTGAACAGCAATCCTATAGCCAACATTGAAAGGGGGCGCGGGGTGTCCCAAGGTATTTTGTCCAAGATTGTAGCCTTGAAATAAGGATAAGATCTCTACAATTCCTCAATTCATATGAAAAATAAATTCAGTCTTTGAAAAATGGTAACACCGTAGCAGGTGGGTTTGAGGCAAGAATCAAAATAAATGAAAAATCCTCTTTCATTTCGCTTTGAGTACTTATTAAATAGTGCCGGGGGGGGGGGGAACTAATCACAAAGGGGAACGGGATCCTAGAAATTTGGGGAACAGAGATTTTTCACCCGAAGTCTGTTTGTTACTTATCAGCGTGATTACCTCCTATGGGGAGCGCCACCATTTTGGCTCCCCATATAGGCCTAGACGGAAACGGGGTTTATGTTCTAGACTGTATGTATACAGCCTTAAAATAGGGATATCATATCTGCAATTTGAACGACAATGTATGAAAATTGGTAATACATATCGAGAAATCTCCATCGAAATGTCATCAAGCTAGGAGAGTGGTTCAAAATCTTCAGCGAAATTTCGAAAGGAAAGACAACAACTTTTGTCGGTTAGGCAGAAGGTAAACTTGAATAGAATGTGAACATAAATTACCAGGGTCAGGGGTCTAATGAAGGGGGGGCACAGATTGTCTATACGACATTGATATGACATATGCGGTGCCCATACCCCAGGAGTGAGGGTCTGGACAGAGAGTGTAGCGCGGAGCACAACGTTTGGTTGACGGTACCAGGTACCAGAAACTCTTTGGCTATATAAACTCCCCAAAAAGCAGGAAATCGCAGCTCCCGGATATCCTGGACTGCATGTGCCTAGCCTTAAAATAGGGATCTCATGTATGCAAATTTCTCAATTAATGAGGAAAACATCATTCTTTATGGAAAAAAGGGTATAAATTTGGATTGCTTTTGTCTTGATGACTTATTCTGCCGTAATTTCGTACTTTCACTTTCTACCGAAAACAGTTTTGTTTTTGTAATTTTCAACTACCAGGTAACCTTAGACAAAATCTGGTACAATATTCTGCATCCATAACACTCACATTTTGCTCCCGAGAAAGTATAATTCCAAAAAATTGTTCTAAAGGGGAAAAAAAAAAGACTTTGTGGCGATTACAGTTAGTTTGCCCACAACTGTTGATATTGCATAATAAAGTAGAGCTAGTTCTTGCACCGATAACTTTTGTAAATGATAGGTCACGTTTGTTGATGAGAAAAAAAATGTCATAAAATAGTACTTTGATATAAATGGCTGAAAGCATGAAAATGAGCGATGATTGGCCTGGAGGAGGTGTCACCGATTTTGAGAAATTTTTTATCAACTATATGTAGCCTTTAACACAGTCTGTTGCAATATTCTGCCTCTTATTTTGAAGTCATAACATGTGCTAGACTGAGTATATAAAGACCTCCAACCAGTATTTCAGATTTTCAGGTCATATCTTCTAGAGTGAATTATAACAAATTTAATGGTATTCCAGACTTACTGAGAAACTTGTCAATTTCAGGTAACCTTAAACGCAATATAGTTCAATATTTGACATCTCCTCATGTCATAAATGTGCTGACTGAGATATGAAAAATTCCTACTGGTGTTTCATACTTCCGGGATGGAGATGAGACACCTCCACACCTCCCAGTGTGGGGGTGTCACACCCAGACGGCCCTTCCACGCAACGGACGTACACTCATGCACTGGTTGGCTGCATTCGTAACACCAACATCCGCGAACTATCACTTGGATTCCTACTCAATCTGTGTACAAATTTCACGCTATTAAAATTACATGCATGTAATTCGTCATCAATTATACTCACTAACACTCAATACGTGTTTTCTTGAGATATAAATATTCATGTTTTTTCAGCCAATCATTAAATGTGAGGTAAGACTCATAAATACAGAGACCCAGTTTTAGACAGGACAAACCTGTAATTGTTTTCAGGTGTTTCGGTACTTACATTAGAAAACTTACATTACAAAACACTTGAAATGCATGAGAAAACATTTAAAATACTACCAAAGAAAAACAATTGAAAAAGATATGTAAGAACATATTCTTTCATGCTAATGGAAATCAGAATTTTACATGAACAATTCCAAAAAAAATGTCACAATTCGTCCAAGCAGCTTCGAAGGTGCGATGAAAGCGAATGCGTGTTCTGTTGATAAGTTGGCGTTCCATGGAGGAACCTAATGCTAAAGTCTGTTTACTCCCGCGTCTGCCCCCTCAGATCTGTATACGTAATCTCAATGTACAGATCTCCCTTGCGCTATATTCCTATGGCTCAATGACGTAATTTCAACCGATTGCACCGCAGATCAGAGTGAGGGTACGAGTCCGCATAGTATAGTACTTCGATGGCAATGCTAATGGATACAGAGTTGTACCGCAAATGAAGTCTAAAACAACAACTCACTCATCTTCCACCCAGAAATTTTCGATTTGATCCCGTATGGTCTCGTCAAGTACTTTTGAGAATTTGTTCAAGGCATCCTGAAATTGCATCTAGTCTGAAGAAAGAAGGAACTCAACAATACCGAAACGACATAACTTAAAACTTGTGTCAAGTGGAAAAGTGCAAAATGCAGTGGTAGGCTATGTACTAATATTTGTTTACGATTGACATTGTACGGCTGTTATTATAGCCCGCATCGGTAATAACATATATACCTACGTTAGTATCGTCACTGTTGCAATGTTGGTGGCCTACGTTAGGCTAGGCTGAAATCTTAGAAGTTAGAACTAAGATAGTAATCGGAAGCAGTGGTTCCCAACCTTTTTGACTCCCCTAACGCCTAAATTTGTTCCACTATCTCCTGGTATCTTGTACCCACCAAAACTGGCAAAAGTAAAATGAAGAACTATACACAGTAGGTCAGGTGTACAGTTTCTGCATAGACAAAAGATCACTTACCACTGACAAAATAAAATAGGCTTATTTCCTCAATCAGTTGAAATGCCAGACTGAAAAATTTGTCTGCTGTTTGTCATCAGGTTTGGATTTCTTGAACGAACTTGAAGTAGGCATAGTTCCAATTGAACGTAATACGCTCAGTTCTGAGTAGACAAAAATGACGTTTCCCCTTTTTCGTTTTCAACAAACTTTTGACCAATCATGTCAAATTTTTTAAAGATTATCGTGTAGAGATTTCATGCAAACAGATTTTGCTAATTATTTTGATGATTTTTATTCGTTTTGTTGCAATTAAGGTAAATTATCGTCAATCTAGGCCTACAATGTTTTGTGTGTATAAGTAACAACAAACATACCGGCTTAGCGAAATAATGATCCACTAGTTGGGCCAGCTATCTGGTCAACACAAGAACCTAATGGTAAGTATACAGCATTTTCAGACTTGTTAAGTTGCATTTGTCAATCAAACTCACGATGCAAAGGCAGGCCTAATATAGAGTAGGGCCTAGATTGTTGTAAGGAACTCAACAGCAGAATGTTGGCCCCTGTATTGAATACTTACCCCACCACTGTTAAATGTACAGTAAAACCCCTGTGATGAAATGGTGGCTTTACAGTTGGCAACATATCTACCTTATAGTTGGAGTCACTCTGTGAAGTCATGTGCACTGATGTCAATGTTAGGTAGGGGACATGTATCATAGTTTGTGTACAAGTAAATAACCCACTATACTGTAGCAGATAACTGTTGTGTCAAGGAGTTATTTTTACTACTTAGATACTGTCTCAGAAAAGAGGCATATACGGAAGATTCACAGGTAAGGTATTAACACTGTCCATTGGTATAAGTTGAAGAATTAAAAAGTTCATCAAAATGCTTGGGGTGCACTAGATTCTGCATAAACATATAGTTTGGAACTTTTCATTATAAATTGTATTTTAGTGCAGAGTGTGCAGATCAAGTAACAATAAACAAGCAAATCATAGTAAGGAGAAATGATTGGTTGTTTTTTATTAAACCATTTTATTTGTATTTTATTTCTGTTCTTGAATTTTAATGCATTGCATAAAGCTATATTCTTACCAGAAAAAATGTATAGAACAAAAGGAACAATAGTGAGTCAGTGTAGTGGTGCACCTTGAGCTTGTCACTCAAAAAGAAAATGTCAGGTGTAAGCAGTAGACTTTAAAGAAATATCTCCTAGTAAAGAAATCTCAGCATGAGATGACAATGCTCAACTGCACAAGATATGTCAAAGGTAAGAACAGTAATGCAATCATATCCCTCGTTATTTCTCTAAAGGGGCCAGACTTGAAAACGTTTCGCATATTTTGGTTCCCCTACCCATCAATGCTAACTTACTTTTCTCATGTGTGCCTTTATTCCTAAAATAACTTGTAATCATATAATATCCTTATTATATGTGTATAATTTTCATATCTCTGATATTCTTTGGTAATGGTAAAAATGAACTGATATCCAGCGTAGCATCCAACCTTTGTACAGTAGGAGTGGCCTTAGACAGTCTCCATATATTGTACAATGATGTTAAGCAATCCTATCTTAACATGAATAAAAGATCCTGATGTATATGCCATTTCAGTATACTGTATTTGAAAGTTTCCAAATGGAAGCTCCTGTCAATTACAGTTCTAAAATATTTGAAAAAAATTGACATTTACAGCTTCATGACTTTTATTACTGGAAGATTATTATTGACTGTATATTACAGTGCCAGCCTCTTCATCTGTCTGATCTGGTTCGCAATATGTTTTCTAAAAACAGGGTGTTCCCTGTCTCATACCCTTTCTTTGGTAGGTGAGGTCAAGATTGAAAGCTAGGAATAGGCTCTCCTATTCAGAATACAGCAACAAAACCTCTTGGAACATGTCTGAAGATACTTAGATAAGAGGAATCGGATACACTCCGTCTTTCACATTTGTAAATAGGTCCTCTGATTTAGTGTGGTTGTGTGTGTGATGCTTGGCATCAAGAAAAGAATTGCATCCTTATCATTTTAAATTGCCAAGCTTAGCTTGGAAAATAATCTCCAGAGCCAAAGATGGTGCAACCTGATACTGTTGGTATCCTTTTTGAAAACACTGTGTCCTAACTGTACTACTACTGTAGTTCTTTCCCTTTTTTTCCAATGTATGTTTTGAGTGTTTTCTCAAATCCATTGGATATTCCTACATAGAGGTCCCACCCACATGTACATGCAAAACTGGTATCATTGGATGACATGTACTGTAGAAAAAAGAAAAAAAGTTGTATGATAGTTAAAGATTTAGGCCCAAAAATCGTTAAAAGTGGGTCTTTTCTGATAAATGTAACCATTTGATGTGACTTTTTAATTTAAGGTACAAAAATAAATGGAACAGGAGTGGTATCACCTGAATTTGAATACACTCCATAACATCACTAGTGTGAGCTGGTCAGTGTCTGGTCAGTAATACATGTATACCCCAGTACTTATTATTGCCACGTTTGAAAAATTTCACAAATCCTTATCAGACACACTTTTATTAACTCCCCTTTACTAAGCCAAGAGTATGTTGTTTGTCATCAGTTACAACAACAATGTTGCATGCTGTAGGTATATACGCAAGAGGAGTTCTCCTATCAGAAGTACAAGTCCATTGATCAGTTCAAGCAGGATATTTTATCTTCTAACCTGTATACAGAGGAATGGCTTGATGTAAACACAGCTGCAAACTGTTTCAGTACTACTTTAAGACGCATTCTTGATTGTCATGCACCCCTTAAAAATGTTAGTACTTAAGGTAGCTCTCACTACTTTTCCCTGGTACTCGGACCATCCTGAACTGAAACGAAAGCGAAGGAAAGTCGCTCTTGCTGAATGCCGCAGGAATTATTATAATGGACTTATTAATGAAAACTCCCACAATCCAAGAAAACTCTTCAAAGTATTAAATGAAGTTACTGGTAATAACCATTTATCAAATTTAGCGGACACTGTTGACACATATCAACTTGCCTGTGATTTTGGTGAATTTTTTGTTCGTAAGCTTGATTTGATACGTGATAAAATTGACAATGCTGACGTTGAAACAAATTCCATAGTTGGTTTAGACATGTTTAACAGAAATATTCCATCTTTATCAAAATTGGAGCCTTTGACCGTAAATGATGTCAATAGACTCATAATTTCTAGTTCAAATTCTTGCTGTTCTCTTGACCCAATCCCTACGTTTCTCTTAAAGAACTGTTTAGATGTTTTGTCCCCAGTCATCACAATGATGCTTAATCTCTCTCTTCTTACGCATGAGTTTCCTGACTCCTGGAAATGTGCCACTGTTTGACCCGTTCAAAAGAAATCAGGTCCTGATACATCTTTTGCTAATTATAGACCTATAAGCAACCACCCGTTTATCTCTAAGATGACAGAAAAAAGCAGTTGTAGAAGAAATTATGACTCATACTAATATGCACAGTTTACTCCCTATGTGCCAGTCTGCATGTCAACCATTTCACAGTACTGAGAATGCACTTGTTAAGGTTTTGCAGAATATGGATAAGCAACAGGTCACTTTTTTAGTGATGCTTGATTTAAGTGCTGCTTTTGATACTGTAGATTATCCAGTACTCCTTGAGATTTTAGAATGTGATTTTGGCATTAGTGAGCAGGCGGCAAGCTGGCTTCGTTCCTGCCTCCTAAACCGTACACAGCATATTAATGTCAATGATTCATTTTCTAGAGATTTTAACCTGAAATATGGAGTCCCACAGGGTTCCTGTCTAGGACCAGTCTTATTTGTTCTCTACGCTAGTAAGCTTTTTGGTGTCTTGTCTTCCTACCTCCCAAGGGCCCACACTTATGCGGATGACATGCAACTGTATTTATCTTTTAAACCTGATGACAAATTTTCGGAGACTGAAGCCTTAAATGCCATGCAATGTTGTATCTCTGATGTTCGTAATTGGTTAGTTAAGAGTAAGCTTAAGATTAATGATGGTAAGACAGAATTTTTAAATATTGGCTCCCAAAGAATGCTTTCCAAGCTTTTTACGAACTCTACATTAGTTGGAAATGTGTAAATCAATGCTGTAACTGAACTTTGTAAGCTTGGTATTTGGTTTGATAAATATTTTCAATTTGATTTTCATGTCAGTAAAATTTGCAGTAAGTCTTTTCCCAGCTATTTAGGATAAGTCAAATTAGGAAGATGCTTTCTGAGGATGCATGTCTTTGGTGCATGCTTTTATAACCAGTCATCTTGACTATTGTAATGCATTATTATATGGGCTACCTGACAGTGTTATTAACAAACTACAAAGGGTTCAAAACGCTGCAGCCAGACTGGTAACTCTTACCCCCAAATTTTGTCATATCTCACCAATTTTGCACGACCTCCACTGGCTACCGGTGAAGTATAGAATTCGTTTTAAGGTGATCCTTGTTGTGTTTAAAGCACTCAATGATATGGCCCCTGATTATTTATCTTGTTTATTGTCAAAGAGGGAGGGTTTGAAGTACCAGCTGCATTCTATTTCCTCCATCCATTTAATTGTCCCTTAGTTCTCGACTTCTTTCAGTGAACGTGCTTTGGCTGTGGCTGGTCCTTGACTCTGGAACTCCCTTCCAGATAATCTTAAACGGTGCTCATCTATAAGTATTTTTAAATCAAATCTTAAGACTTACCTTTTTAGACAAGCTTTACATGTTTAGATCTTTAACTTTTATTGGTTTCCTGTTTTCTTTTTCGTATTAGATATTTTATACTGCACATCACAACAGATTATAATTTTGTAGTAGTGGCGCTTCATAAATTTTGGAATAATAATAAAAATAATAATAATAATAATATACACATGAAAAATGTTATTACGTCATGAAAGTGAAAGAGGGTGCTGCTCATGTGTATTGCCTACATATTTACAGCAGTACTGTACCCCTCATTGCTTTCACTTTCCATACTAAGGAGTGTGTTGTTTGAGTAAGTTATAGCATGTAACCGTACATTTAGAGAAAATTCCTGACTTTGAAAATAGTTGAATGTTGCGGACATTCGTTAAAGCCGACGTTCGTGATAATACGCGCAGTAGATTAAACGACAGGTGTTATGTATTAATCCAAGGATACTCATTGGAGAACTCATGAAGCTATTGCATTATAGCTTTATAGAGAACAAAACAGCACAATGAGGAATACTCAGCTGTAAGCTCTTACATAATCCCTGGAATGCAATGCAAATTGATGAAATGAAATTTCAGTTACCAAACATCTCTTGTTTAACAGTGAAAAGCCCCCAACAATTAACATACCGGTTATAGTTGCAACACATTAGTAGACTCTGAGTTAATCCATTTCGAAGTACAGTGGGGCAGTTTTTATTTGAGAAACTTCCAAAGGCAAGTTGCAGTAAAATAATGTAGCTGTGGATTCTGCACATATTTTCAGTACATGATAATTAGAGCAATAGTCTTAATTGTATGTCATTTCAGGGAGGGGGAGGGTACTGCATACCCTACAATAATTAGTAGCAACAATCGCTCTGACCCAGACAAGACAACAAGCCATTAGTCAACAAACTAACAACACCATTTTTGACTTCCTGTGTCTTGTCTATCGTTATGCACATCTAAGAGGGAAACCATATGGGGGTTGATGATACGGCGGTCACATATGAAGTCATTGGAGACCAACTTTGGAATAAGTTTCATAATCACATCTGACTTTTGCAAGTCATGGCCCCTCTCACATTTTTGCCTTCATGAGCGGGTCCATAGATTTTCCTAATTGGGAAACTAAAGATAGAGCCTCCTGTACATTGTGAGTACCTTTTAAACTTTTTTTTAAATTAAGCACATATGGAATGAATCAAAATGTAAAACACTATTGGAAATTACAAAGTAGGGTTGACCATGTGGTGTTTAAAAAGTTTTGTAAAATCTTATTTCCTTAATTGCAGGTTTATGCCATGTGGAGTATTTGCTTGAAGGAATTTATGCAGATTGAGTAGCCATGCTCAACAGAATAAAAAAATATTGGGTGAGGAGAAAAGAAAAAAAGTGTTGGAGGATGGAGAAGGCGGAATGCTGGCAGGACTATCTAAGTGGGGCACCACCATCAGTTGATGTGGAGCTTACAGTACAAGAAATGTTTTGGCTTTACAAGCCCCTCAGTTTCCTGGAAACGGCATTTCTTGAATGTTTTAAGCTGTATACCCAGCCTTGAAATAGGGATGTCATGTCAGCAATTTTATCAATGAGATTGAAGTCAGTCAATGAAAAATGGTAATGTGTATCAGATTCCCCTTTTTCCTGGGGGGGGGGGGATGATGCCCCAAGCCCTCCTCCCCTCTCCTGGTTCTTCCTCCACTATGAGTAGCGATGATTGTGCAATCATGCAGGTTTACTCAGCACAGGTTATTAAGCCTCCACCTTTCATCTAAGTCAAGTGTTAAATATTGTACCATGGTGGAATGAAACATGGTAAGCTGTTAAGAAAGTACATTCAATAAATAGCTTCTTGTCATCTTCACATTTATTCCGTTCATCGTTTTGCTGATTGATTTTTTGCTTTTGATCAGATCTGCAAGCAAACAGAATATTTACTGTAGTTTAAATTGACCGAGTTGTAACCTCACACGCTGTAATCTTGACCACTTTAGATCTTGTTTTTTACAAGAATATTTACTTCAAGCCAATATGGTCGACGGTCCCATTCCGCGGCTGTTCTCGTTGAATGACAGTTATCTTTTTAAGAAAGAGAAAGGATGTACCCTGACATCAATGATAGCATCAAGCAGGAAATAGAACATAAAACAGGAAATGATACTGCAATAGAGATTGTGAATTCATGTGTCATTTATACGTTAGTAATGGATTGTTTGTCGATGTGCATTGGCAAGTATGGTTGATCACTCGGGATTTGCATGCTGTTTGCATTTTCTTCTTCAATACAGTACGTGGAAAGAAAGATGGTCGGTCATTTTGAAAACATTGCAGAAGAAGAAAGGAAAGATGCAATAACTGAGCCATACTCTCATTTTGTTTAAATTTCTAACATTGCAACACTCTTTTCATTTTTATGATTTTGAAATTTCTTTTTCTGTAAATGTGTTTACTTGAGAGAAAAAGAGAGCCTGGCATGCACACTGCATGCCATTTCTATCTTTACTTCACCAATGTCAGGAAAATATCGATAGTAACCGTTTTGTCTCAAAGTATTAAAAGAGGATGGTTTTAATGGGAATTAATTTTGACAGGTTTGATGGAGCTGATATATGTACACCCATGAAGATGTGCTGGAATTTTGTGAATAATAGATTTATTCTTGAGACAAAATTACTAATACTTTTGACATCTCTCTGGCATCACGACACTGTAACCATCCTTTGCTTGTTGAAGTTTGTCAAACATTGATGTGCTGTGCAGTGTTTCCAGTGAGTGCACTCTACATATACGATATGTACAGGAGAACCGCAAGGTCTGCCAAGCTGTCATTAGAAAAGGATCCTGCACTTGTAGCACGTGTTAGTAAGGAGAATCTCCCGATTTAAGGACCTTGCACAGAAAATCCCGAAGAGAATCAGTAATGGTAGTGATCATTCAAATGTGTCAGGCTGAGCAAGCAAATGGTGATTGTAATAAATGAAGAAACTATGACTGTATTCTGTGAAAAGTTAGAAGTAGCTACTTAGTTTCTTTGTGACTGAGTATTGTGTGTTCAGCCTAGCTGTAAGGTAGCTTTAGTAGCCTATCAAAGAACATGTTAGATGTTAGGTGTAATTACAGGGCACACCTGCATACTGTAGTGTACACCTTTTGTCATAGTCTCCTAAGTCTCCCATTATGAATTACTGTAGTGTGTGCATTGAAAAGTAACGTCACTTTAAACTGTAGCATGAAGTGATTGAATCAAATTTTATCAGGTCGTTCAAAGGGACGAGACATGTTACGCAATGCTGTTGCCTTCTTCTAAATTGAGTCATTGTGCCAAATAATATGTCATTAATACAATTAAACTGCTTTACAGGTACTGTATGGTCATATCCAGTATATAAATACTTTTATTTGTGCTGTTTGCAATGCAAATTTGTCTCTAAATTCCATGGTATCATTACATTTTCCCTATTTGAATAAAATCTGAATATGGTTATGGACCATATGGTTGTCTGAAGAACAACAAAATTTGTTCTTCCTTAGAACTTGTGCATCTCAGAATCCAGAAATATCATCAAGCCTCTTCACTGAAGTGAATGTTTCAGTCCATAAATGTCTGGCGTGTTCTTGTATAATGGTAGTGAAATGTGTTAATGTCTTGTACACCATAACTACACATGACAATGAATTGCCGTCATTTTGGTATGTTTCTATTAGTGTTTGCATCAGGTAACCGGGTACCTGACTAACCATGTCAGACCCCGCTTCTGAAATTTGTTACCCAGATCCAAAGTTTCACTGACGTACCCTATACATCATATTTGTATTGCATTTGCAACTCACAACACATCATAGTCATTCCCGTACGTAAGATAAATGGTGTCACATTAACATGCAAAGCAAAATGCCGTGTTATGTTGTCACGACGCACTCGTAGCCAGATGCAAGCTACACTCTACCATTGACAGTACAGAATGTGGATCCCTGGGTGCGAGTTTTGAACCCGGTGTAAACGCTATCATACTCTTCAGACTCGACTGAATGAGTCAGTTCTCGTCCATGCTTTCTGTTTGCATGTTACGATGAATTGTAGAGAGTTTTCTTTTTTTTTTTGTAGATTGATCCATCTTTAGTACAAGGAAGGAAAGAAGCTCTCAGTACATAAAATCATGTATTCTTTTTATAAAGGTGAGTTGGAGTACAACTTCAATCAGTATTGTTTTAGTTGTTTGCACTGGGTACCTGATCGACGATGTCACGACCCAGTTCAGAAATTGCTACCTGGACCCTAGGTTTCAGTGACCTGCATCGTACAGTACGGTGTGACAAACTGAAGCATGCACTGCTTAACAACACTTCGTTCTCATGCCCCTTCATAAGATACGTCTTGGTTCTGCATGTGGTACATTAATGTGCGAAAAAACAAAAGGTAGTACTATGTCTTCACAATGAACCTAGAGCCGAAAGGGACCAGTTATAATTTCTGGTGCCCAGGTTCCCCACTGGCTGTGGACCCTAGGTTACTGGGTATGAAATTTGGACCTGATGCAGTCACTGTGCATCATGTTACCTTAAATATCTATAGTCATATAATTAGTCTCTTTGCAGTGCTAGAGTACCAAATTGTCAGTATCTAGTAAACCATTTTCCTCCTATGTTTGCTGTAAAATCCTTCATCTTACTTCGTAGCAAAGATTATCATCTCACAGTATTTTGTCAAATTCATATAATATATTACTCTGCGTGACAACCATCAGTCTTGTCCTGACACTGTGTGAAGTACCTTTTTGAAAATTAGGTACTGTGGTAGAATACAAAGTTTAGTCTTCTTTTCTTGTTTTGTTCTCAATTTCAGGTATTCTTTTAATGTATCTCATCTACCATTGCAGTGGAAGTGAGTATGACATCTTTCCTGTTACTGTAATTGAAATAAACTTACTTGGGAAAGAAACTTTATCAGGTCATTTGGAATTTGCTTTATACCAGAACACATTCCTTTTTTGCTCTTCCATGACATGTCACTGTCTATTGTGTAGAAATTTGAAGGTAGATCTTAAAAACATGTAGCATGGATTCTTGGTTTTCATGATATACTTAATTTCTGTATTCCTTTGGGTATGTACTGTATGGGTGAAGGTATGTGTGTGTGTTCGTGATGCCTAGTTTGTAAACAGTTTCTCAAGTAGGGAATGTTGTACAGATGCAGTATTGAAGTTTTCAGCTGCACCACATTGTGAACAAGAACTGTATTGTTTTGATGAAGGTCATAGGTCATGTGGGGTCAACAGACATCTAATAGTTAAATCTTTGTAAACATGATACCTCAAGAAGCAAAATTTGGACAGATCTGATATGCATTTGGTATGTACTGTACTGTAGTTGTAGGACGTTGAGCACAGGAACCTCTCTTGTGGTGGAAATCAAAGGTTATATGAGGTCAACAGGTGTCAAGTGGTAAAATCGTGATAGGTCATGATATCTCAAGAAGGAAGCTCGGGTAGATCTTACATATAGTGTGTAGGTGTACTGCGAAAGTACAAGAAGTCTAACGATTTTGATGGAGATCAAAAGTCATTTGGGGTCACCAGGGGTCCAATAGTGAAACTCCTAAAAAGCACGCACTTGGACAGAGGTAGTGTTTGGGTGTACCAAATTGAGTACAAGACCCTATTGATTTGATGGGGGCTATTCATTGCCAACAAGGACAAATTTGTTAAAACCATTTATATTGTACTCTTGGAATCACAGGACAATTAGATTGGGCATATCTCTTATTAAGCATGCAGGTGAGCATATTGAGTTCATAATGCCTATCAGTCATCATCATAGGCCAGCAGAAGTAATGTGTTACATCCCAAAGTACTATACCGTGATAGTATAAAAATCAAGCATGCCACACATCCTTACCTTATGCAGTACTATATTATGATTTATAAAAAAAATACTCATAATTAGATCATGGAAACCAATTTGAACATTCTGGTTGTTGCAGGTAACAGTGCTTTCCCTTTGATTTGTCCCTTTTTGACTTTTGGTGTGTGGTAGAAACAGTCGATTGGCACAAACATAAACAGAGTTACTTAATATTTAATTTGCAAATTTCGTTTAAAAAAAAAACTTCAATTAACCCTTGAGGTATTTAAAGTCAAGCTTCAACTCTTTGGACCAAAGGAAATCTGGGCTTTGTTTCGAACAAAAATTGAGACAAATTGTTATGTGACTTGATTGTGGTAGTAAACTCAGTTTGTACTACAGTAGATGTGTATGTGATATTTTTGTATTTGCCCAGGCCTGGATTGTGGAGAAACTCACTTAACTGCACCATCAGGCTACCTCACAAGTCCTGGCTTCCCCAATGGACTGCCACAGGCTGGAAGCTGCAAATGGAAGATAGAACCAAGATCTGCAGAATATGTAACAGTCAGGTATTGTTTATAGAAGTTGACTATCTGATAAAAATGACAATGAATGTGCTCCACATGAAGCTGAAGAAACTGTGTCCTGACAATTTGCTGGTTCACAGAAATAAGCCTTTTTCCAAGTTAACCAATAACAACCAGCAATAGTAAAAGACATGATACCATTTCTGGGTAAATTATCTGAAAATATCTTTTTTTTCTTTGTTTTTGTAATTTATGCCGAGTTCATTTGTCAACTGAAAGTGAGTACTACCCTTAAAGTCAAATTCTCTTTGATTAACTTTCAGTTGAGAGTTTGCAGAGAACTAAAATGTTCTGGTAATTTAACATAAGACAAGAACATGTATTGGTATTTGGTGTAGGGGAAAGTACTGTACAGTAGCTGACATCACAGACCACTCACAGCAGTCATTAGCCTGAAGTATGGTAGTGTAGAACTATTCTGGCAAACTCAGAGCCCCAGCCTGAGTTGATATCAAGAAAAATTTAACATCCAAACGTGAAGATGGAACAGAAACTATCAAATTTTATTTGCCAAATGAAACTGCAAACGCCATTCTCATAATGAGTACAGTCTTTACATTTACCATCATGATATTTTTTAAAATTGCTTTCAAATTCTTCCCCCAAGTTTACTAGTTCTTTCGTCTCAAAATCATCCTACCAGTCAAGTGTGTGTTTGAGGAACATATGGCGTAATGCTGTTTTGCATTCAGATTTGCTGACAAACTCATTAAAATGACATGCAAACAATATCTAGATTGTGGAAGGAGGTATTTCAGTGTTTAAGGTTCGCCAATCAATTGGGGATATATGCTTGTCTTTGGTACAAGTGGTGCAATGTTGAATGTTAGTGGAATGTCTCTTCAAAAACTCCCACATTGCATGTACCTTGTTAGTTTATTCCTCCTATCCAAAACTCAAAATGTATGCAAGGTAACAATGTTTTACTGATGGTATTAATACCCACCAGACCTGTTTATGCTAGTGTTTCCACGTATAGTTCTCAATATCTTCACCCACCTTACTAGTTTGTTTAGGTTAGTGTTTCCTGATCTTCTAAACACCCTTATATTAATACTTAAACGTTGTTTTGTCAATTGAGGCATGTTTTGTGTTAAATTGTTCACTTGCAGCATCAGTTGTGTACTGTGTATTGTATGCTGGCACTGAGACAGAAATCTTAGTTATGTGTGCCCAAATTTGAAAAGCGGATGTGCAAACACTATAGTAGACAATACATAAAATAATTATAAATACTTTTGATTACGAAATTATTGGAAAGTCTTATACCCTGTGACGTTACAGTATACTTTCACATCAGTGACGCGTCTAGGCGCTAACAGTGAAAACGTACATTTACATGTCAAGCAACAGTGAAATTTACAATCCACAGAGTAGGAAAACACCACTTAGGAGGAAACCTTTGAACCAAAAGTTTTGTGAATATGTTGCGAATTGTAAAGGGTCCTGTTCACATTGTGATCTAACTGTTTCTGGCATTTGTGACCAACTTCGGTATTTTCGATACCTTCGACATCGATATGTTGCTCTCCTGAATAGGAGATGATTGTCTAACTTACAGTATCATACAAAATTGGTTGTACATAGAGCAATAAAACTTGTGCAACCATGTTTTTTGGGGACTGAAATCTCACACCTTATGGAGTCTAAAGCGTTGCATACATTATCACAGATTACGAAAGCCATCACTTAAATAATTTTGATAGTTAACAGTCTTTTTCATGTCATTTTAATTTTTAATTTGACACTGTCAACATTTTGGTTGAGGCAATTTTGAGAGTTTTGGTGCAGCTGTTGCCCACAGAAGTTTCAGCCAACCACAGTCATTGTTACAAATGAAAATGTTCAATAAGGAGAAAGTAAGAAGCAAGCACACACAAAACTTAATACTGACAGGTTGTTGCAACTCTTCTGTATTTACTTGTGTGGTCATTTATCTGGAAACTTGAGGGTGTCATTCCACGGCTTTATTTGTTTATTTTGAGAGCTATTTAAGACGATATGGGCCTTCATAGGAAACTGGAAGTGCAAACGACGGCCGGATGGCTGTCCGCATGAACCGTTGATGGTATGGACAGAGAGTTCTCTGATGTAGTTTGTGGTCTGTGATGTGTGCAAGAATGTGTGTCTAATGGGACACTTTCTAACTTCATTTTTTTTTTATTTACATAGTTTGTGCAGTGTATCTAAGTTTAATGCTAACTCTGATATCACTCTGGACAAGAAAGTTAAACTTTAATTTCAACCACTTAAATTGAAATTTTAATTTTTTCACAACAGATTTCTCAAACCAATCATTCTGCTGTTAACTCTTTCAGTTTTGAAGTGTTCCATTTTCCAAATAATAACAATTCCTGGCTATCCATCGGCCCATCGCGTGGTGAAGGTAACCCATATTTTACACCGGCGTGAAACCGCCCATGGAACCCTACATCAGTGCCTTAGGGGATGGGACCATATCCATATCTATGGTTGTCAACAAGGATGACATAAATGCAAGGTTCAACTTGACGTATATCAGAGGTGAGTATCGTGTGCGAAAATGTTTGAGTCCTGTACCTAACATAAGGTGTAGGGACCCGGTTTTGAAATTTGCTAACAGGTCACAAAGTTTCAGTAATGTATATTGCACATGTGACAAATATCGGCATATATGCAACTAAGGATACTTCATTGTCTCGCCCGTGGGTAAGATGCGTGGTGTTACAATAAATCTGCCAAGCAAAAATGTATTATGGCTTCACTGTAAACTCGAAGCCTAACGGAAGTTGCGTTTTGGGGTACCTGACGGACTGTGCACAGGCAGGTATCTGGGTTCAGAGTTTGGACTCGCTGCAAACACTTATTTACCTGCCACAATGTCAGAGATGTTGGGGTGGGAGGTAGGTGATATTGGTTGTCTGTGGGGATGGTTGTTTTTCTGAAACACACAGTAATAGTCATATATGTCAAGGAACAGCAGATCTGTAGATGAAAGACTTTAAGCCTCTTCAGAACTGTCTTCAATAAGTTATAATAAAATGAAAACTAAAACAATTGTATTTGGTGGAGGGCATTTTGGTCAACAAGAATTAAGATTGTTGCCACTTGAGTGTGTTTACTGGAAATGAGGTTTCAAAACTGTTGGAACTACCGGTGACGTTTTTTTGCGTTGCAGTTATCAACACTGTGTACATCCGTGGTACAATCCAATTGCCACTGTTTGCTGTGACTGTTGGAAGTGAAATGTCTAATTGTCAGTTGACATTGTTTTGGGACATTGAGGGGCAAAGAAACACCCAACAAACTCTAAAATCCCAAGTGGGATGCTTTGAAAACATTGAAGTGTTAGAAGTGATATTCCGGATTATTTGTCGTTGTTTTGTTCCTTTTTGTATCGTGTAGGACCGATGTCACCCTCACGTGCCTGTCCAAGTCATCAATTCCAGTGTCTCAATGGGAAGTGCGTCTTGAGTGGTTGGAGGTGTAACAATCAAAACGAGTGTGGAGACAGTTCAGATGAGGCGGATTGCCCGGGGCTGCGTAAGTAAACTCTCTGCGCTCTCTGTCAGACTTTATTTTTGAGGGTGAGGGAGGGCAGATGAATTTTCATTTCACCCTTTGGTATGGCGATTTACAATACATTGACACATAACTGCCAGGTGCTATTTACAGTGATTGCATTTTTACGGTGTGATTGGCTCCATAGGACCTGAAAATTCCGAAGGAGGGCGATTGATCAAGCTCCTTGATTTCCCACCAAAAACATTGCTAAAGGGCAATGCAAATCTTGTACATAGGTTTTTGCCAACGTTTTGTCAGTGTATGTATAGTTGCTTGAAAACCATTTCAGTATGACCAAGTTCGATCACGAAAACCTATTGATATTGCTTTTAAAACTCAAATGCTTCTTAAGATGTTACATATTTCATGTGAATCAAACTATATTACATTTATTTATGAAGTTTTAGTGTATGGAAGTATCTTGGGAAAATAAATAGAAAATATCGCATGCAGCCTTTCCAAAATTCAAAATAATCATATCTTAATGTGGTAAGGTATACTACATAGTCTAACCACCTCGGTGACTCTGTATTTTATAGACAAGGTTAACAGTCGACTCGTTGTAACTTTGCTTACATCTGGTTATTTAAAAAAATGTTTAAATGATACTGTGCTATTCAACAAATTGTGTGGCTTAAAATGATGAGATTCAAGGTTTGAATTTCTTGAAAGGTGACTTCATAGACGGTTGCAAAATAGCACTACGTATGCCCTTGTTGTCATGTTGAACCCACCCACTACATGCATCATATACTCGTGACTGGCCACCAAAAATAGCGCAAAATACGACTGTTTCATCTCCCTTTGGACTTTAAACGATATCGCTTCAAAGCTGTCAATCATGATTTATCAGGGCATGGTCTACAAGCCTGTATAGGACGACCAAGAGAGCATAAGAACACTATTGGACTCTTAAATGAATACTGTATCTACTTTGCGTTCTTTGTTGCATTGCTGAAAATCTGTGATATCACAAAGACTCAACTATTCAGATATGATTTCTATTTCTTGATAGCCTTGCCTGTCAAAAGTTCAAGAGATGTGACCTTAATTTTCACAACATTTCAAGGCCATCTAGAATAAACCCAATCTCAATTTTTCACTGTTGTCAAATATCAAAGTTAACCAAATACTTCAAAGATTTCAAAGAACAACAACAACTTATTGCAAAAAATTGCTGTTACATGACATGTTGTAAACCATGTGGCATCTTGGCATCTGTCTTGGGTCATAGTGGATGGGGTGCATCAGTATTATATTTGCCCAAATACAGAGAGTGTCATTCCAGTGCTACTGCCTTTCATTTCAGTGTGATGCATTACTGCTCTGACAATGTTACTCTTACGATTACTCACACTGCAAAAAAGTACTGCGCAAAAATATTCTAACTTGGGGGGAGGGGGGTCAGAAAGGTGTGGGTTGCACGACCTACTGCCCCCAGCTACACCACTTTTGTTTCACTCTGACATCTTATAGACCTATGGTTTTGTTTTCTCTCTTTGTACCCAGCTACAACACCCCACTCGACATCATGTCCCAGCCATCACTTTGAATGCATATCTTCAGTAACCAATCGTCTTCAGTGCTTTGAAGAGATACGGAAGTGTGACGGTCACAACGACTGTGAGAACGGGGACGACGAGGAGAGCTGTACCACCATCTGCCAGTACTCCCTGGTGGGACTTTCTGGCTGGTTTGCCTCCCCCAACTTCCCGGAAAATTACTACGACAACTTGGACTGTGTGTGGCGTATATCCTTGGGGCAAGAGGGCATAGTGCAATTACGGTTTTTGTTCTTTGAGGTGGAGTCCGGCTTCTATATGGACTATGTCAAGGTCACTGAAGGAAAGACTGATCCCTCAAATGGAGGAGAGCAAGAGGTTGGTTGCTTGGACCACCCTTTACATACATTCATACATCTAAATATTTATGTAGTGCTTTCCCCACAAAGGCTCAAAGCACCTCACAAAAGAAATCCTAACATTGAAGAGACCTAAATTCTTAATCTGGATTTAAAGCACTGAACTGCTGTTGAATTACAGAGCTCAAGTGGGAAATTATTGTATTACTTACAGGCAAAGACAGCAAAAAGACCAATCACCATAACAACCACAGGTGCTTTGGGTATGGTCAGGAATTGTTTGCTCACTGACCTTAGACCAGGTCTGGTCTAATATAGTTCAACCAGTTCCTTGATGTAGGAGGCGTTACCATTTAATGTTCAATCAAAATCAGCATAAATTTAAGCAGAGTTTGAGACTCAACAGGGAGCCAGTAAGGGAACTCAGTAAAGTAGTGACATGGGTGACTCTCGGACGTCTGGAACCAGCACGAGCAGTTATGCCATGAACCATTTGTTAGCGTTTTAAAGTAGATTTACTGGAATAATGGGCAAAGTTATCTTTGGGTCCTGATTTGTCCAGTTTTAATCATTGTCTGCCTTTGGACTGTGCTTTAGTAATAAAGCAAACTGCTCTTTTCTGACATTTAATGTGAGACTCAAGTTTTGTTAAAAATAGACAGATACAGGGATGGTTATTCTTTTCTTAAAATCTAAGCTTTGAAGTGATGTTGAAACAGGGTTGCTCAAAGCAACTGTTTGATTTGCTTGTTTTGCAGGTTGATGGAGTCTTTAAACTTTAAGTGAAGTGCAATGACCTGACTCTTTGTTCCCTCTTCTTTCAAAGTTTCTCACTTACCTTGCTGTAGCCACTAGTCATTTGTTGCTCTTTTGTGCCATGTATTCAGGACAACACTGAAACTTAGCAAGTTCTGTATCCACATTTTTGATTCCTTGCCAAAGGCAAAAGGAATCAATGCCATGGTGATGTTGTGTGTGTGTGTGTGATGCCTTGCTCGCTAAGCACGATATCTCAAGAAGAGGAGCCTTGACTTATCTCATACTTGGTGTGTGAGTTGTTCATATTGAGTAGGTGATCCCAATTGTTTTTGGTGGAGGTCAAAGGTCATTGAGGTCACCAGAGGTCAAATTGTGAAACCCTTGTAAACACTATATCTCTAGAAGTATAGCCATGACTTATGTGGTACTTCATGTGTGGGTTGGTCATATTAAGTAGATGATCCCTACTATTTTTCGTACAGGTCAAAGATTGTTCGAGGTCACCAGAAGTCAAAATGTGAAAACTTTGTAAACACAGTATCTCAAGAAGGGATCAATGTCATACTTAGTGTGTGGGTTGGTCATAGTGGGTAGATGATCCCTATTGTTTATGGTGAAGGTCTAAGGTCGTTTGAGGTCATCAGAGGTCAAACTGAAAACCTTGTAAACATGGTATCTCAAGAAGCGTAATCTTGTTTAATTTCATACGTAGTGTGTGGGTTGGTCATATTGAGTAGATGATCACTATTGTTTATGGTGAAGATCTAAGGTCGTTTGAGGTCATCAGAGGTCAAACTGAAAACCTTGTAAACATGGTATCTCAAGAAGTGTAATCTTGTTTAATTTCATACGTAGTGTGTGGGTTGGTCATAGTGAGTAGATGATCCCTCTGTTTTGTGGAAAGGTCAAAGGTCATCTGAGGTCATTAGAAGTCAAACTGTGAAAACATGGTAAACACGGCATCTCAAGGAGCTCAATCTTGACTAATATTTAGTGTGTGGGTTGGTCAAAGCAGGGAGCTGTTATTTAGATGGAGGCAGTACGCTTTGAAGTGAGGTTTGTGCCGCCTATGTCACACCGTAATCTACTCTTTGTATAGTTACTGAAATTTCTAAGGACTTACACAGGATTAGGAGATAAACACAATAACAACTCTGTCGTCTGCTACGGCAGCAGAACTTCACTTTGACTTTCCCTACTGCTACAACATTGCCAGTCGTCACTGAAATAAATGCCTTTTTCGGCCTTTCGACGCTTGGCGACTCGTATGACCATGCAATATTTGGTTTGTTTATCTAACCATGAAAAAGAATCGATATCTCGCCATTTCTGGAAACTTGAGAAAACTTCTCGACTATTTGTCAAAAACATAGACTTTTGCCTGTGTAGCTCATTTGCATGCGCTACCTTCTTAAGGAATGGACTAAAGGTAATCATTCATTTCAATTAAACAGTCGTTTCGAGTTGCGTGCCATCTGCTCTTTAAGGATTGGCGGTACAAACCTACGTATCAAAGCATTGTTCGGAGCAATCTTCTTGTTCAAGAATAAGCTGACTTTAATGACCGTGCTTGGTAAATTGCATTGAACTGCTAACATCGAATAAAGGAAAGAAATACCTTTGAGCTAATTGCACAGCTTATCATCACTCAATTGGGGGGATCTTAAAGTATTAGCATTAAGTTAATTTTCCGTACTTTCTCCATCTAAATAACAGCCCCCTGGTCATAGTGAGTAGATGATTTCCATTGATTTTGGTGGAGGTCAGATTTCAATCGAGGTCACCAGTGGTCAAATTGTGGAAACATATGAAACTGCTCAGTTCACACATTGGTCAAAAAAGAGCTTAGTGTGGGCATGCTGTCTCCAGAATGATAAGGTATTTGAATTTCAAAATTGGTATGTACATGTTATACCGTGTTCTTCATGAATATTGGCAAGGAATCACAAAGTCATTTGACTTTTTTGTTCTCTAGGTGATGATCGGCCAGTACTATGGCTCAGCAGAGGGCATTCACAGTCCACCAACAGTAGTTGAATCATCTGGAAATTCGCTCATCGTTAAGTTTCATTCAGACCATTCTCTCAACCGCAGAGGATTCAATGCCACTTTTCAGAAGAAAGGTAAAATTTGAGAAATTCTTTCTCAATAAGAAAAAAAAAAAATGATGAAAAGAACAAACAAACATGCTTCATTTTTTTTTGGGGGGGGGGAGGGGGTTGAGGAAGAAAAATTTGAAGTTGCAAAGTTGTTAGTGTAATGATAGTTCGCCATGTCATAAAGATGTCACAGGAGTGAGATATTATGACACTTACAAGTTTATTAATGTATGTTTAAGGAAAGGAAAAGTATGTATCATTTAATGAAACTTTCTAGGTCAGTTACTTGAATTATTACTAACTTTAGGAAAATGCTTTAGTACAAAAAAGTAAATGAAATAGTGGAGAAGTTGAAATTGTCTTAGATATGGACCGCGAATAAAGGAGGGCTTTCGTAAACATGAATAAATTTGATTAAGGTTGTGATTTGTCATTTTTGTCAGTTTTGTGTCTCTTGAATTTTAAGTTGGTTTAGCCAAGGACTGAATTAAGATATAACTTTATGAATTTTTGTCTATGATACAATAAGCTAACCTGCCATGGTAACATGGCAATGTTTGCAACTTAGGCTAAAAGGTTGTGGATTGCCTTTCAGTGGTACAGAGCAAAATGTTGAAATAGATGTCTTTTTTGGTAAGGACTCAATTCGGAATTTTGAAATGAATCTGAAAAATTAGTATGTGATAGTTGATTATTTGTTATTATTTCTGGACAATTTTGGCAAGGGTAGGGAAACTTTAGTTTCCTGTTGGGTCATGGACAGTTCTTTAATGCACAGATTTGATTGCTTCTCCCAGGATTCTGTATCGATAATCAGAAGAGTTGTGGAGATAGCGATGACAACTGCTACAGATGTGGAGAAGGAGAAATGCGACGGACATTACGCCTGTCACAGAGGCCAGGATGAATTAGGATGCCGTGAGTAGAACAAGTGCGGGCCCAGAGGGTGGGATTGGCACAGGACGGGTGTGAAGTCAGGATACCAGATTTGAGTAACTACATTCAACAAGTAGCACAGCCAAGGGGTGGTGAAACATACTGTAGAGCATCTTAAGGTGGATGATTCAAGTATAAAGCATAGAATTCTACCTGATTGCATAGCTAGTGTTCTTGATAATAACAATAGTAATGGTCTAGTCTTATATACAGCGCCCATATCCAGTAGTATCTAACTGCTCAAGGCGCTTTACGGTATTTACTCATTACCCCAGTACATTGGAACCAGGTATGCTCCGGGAATCCCGGAGAGTACGGGGTTAGCCATCGAGGCGCCCGTCGTACTCGGGTTCCTCGCACGTCCACAATTAGCACTTGGGTGGAGAGAGGCAAGTTGACACAAACACCTTGCCCAAGGGTTTTATGTGGATTTGAACTCTTAACCACTGAATTATGAGTCAGAAGCCTTAACAACTAGGCTACCATGCTTTCATGTTCAGCCTTGAACAAACCCTTCAGTAGAGGCTGGTTAGGATCAAAAGGCTATCACTGTGTTTGACATTTTATTGTGGCAATACATTCCCTCATGCAGGTATTTTTTTTTTTTTTGATCAGTTCGTTGTTAATTCTACTTTGAACAGAACTTGAGCAGAGCAAAAATGCCAAACATGAGAGAACCCTTAATGTTTGCCCACCTTAAGAAAACGTTCAAGGAAATCTCCCAACGGTATAGTTACATGTTATGTTCAAGGCTAATGAGCTGATGCTGTCACCTGGAACAGGTGGATGGAAAGTGTACTAAGTGTAGAACTCACATAGTAAAACCAAATCACTTTGAAAGGATGAATGCTGTCATTTCAGTAAGAAGGTCAGAGATTGTCAGAGGTGCTGGATGTAGAGGAAATGAAAAAGTAGATAGAATCGTCAAACTGGGTACCCTAGTATCATACATTTTCCTCTACATGAGTGTTACAACTGTGTACCCAGGTCCACAGTATGTCATGTCCTCAAATTTCAGCTTAGCTAAAAGTCATTATATGTTAAATGTCATTTGACTTAAAAATGACATTTTAGAGTATTGGGTGTATTGGGTGTATAAAATGTTAAAATTAGCCACAGATTTCATCAAAATCCATAGAAGATTGACAATTTTACAGACACATAATTGTCTCACTGCTGCATCATGAATAAACAATGGCTAAGTATGCAAATTTGTGTCATCAAGAGATGGACTCCTATGTTATGTTAATCCTCGGTTTACTAAACCTTTATTTCAAGGACAATTGAGAATTTTGTATACCCGGAGGGTTTTATTTTGGAAGCATGTATTTTCTTCTTAAAAAATATCAATATCTCTTAATGTGAAACTCAGTAATTAAGAGGCAATATCTATAGGCTTAACAAAAGAAATACTGACACTGTGCGACACTCCACGTCACCTGTTTTGCATTTTCATCAAACTTGGAAAAGTCATATCTCTAATACAGTAATAGATATAAAGAAAATTCCAATGGATTTTCACTCAGGGTTTTACTTTGCAACTTCTGAGTGAAGCTTTTCTGAATGAAACTCTTTTCTAGATGCACATCACACAACTTTTAATGTTGCATTTGCAGGTAACTGTTCTGCTGGAAAAATACCCTGCCTCCTATCAGGTGACTGTTTCCTCCCGGAGGACAGGTGCAATGGAGTTATGTCCTGCAGCCCTAACAATGAGGACGAACAACTCTGCCCGAGCGAGATTTGCGGAGAGAGTGAAGGCCTCTTTCTCTGTGGTGATTCGACATGTATTCAAGAAAAGTGGGTCTGCGACCTCCAGTTGGACTGCGCTGATGGGTCTGATGAATTTGACTGTGGTTTGTGTTATAATACTTCAACAATGTTACATTTTGAAATAAGTTTTTCTCTTAGGAGGGCAAAGGATCCTTTTCCTTCTTCATAAATATCTATTTTGTGTAGGTATGAGAGCATGGTTGGCAATTGAAATTGAAAAAATAAGCATACCTGGAGTTCAAATTGCATGATTTTGTCATTCAATAGTGCAATAGATCATTTTGCTATTCTGGCTCACCCTTATTTTGATTCCAGATATTATTTTCAGTCCCAATTGTAGCAATGTTGCATTAGACTGACAGATATTTAAAACATTAATCTGTAATTAAATGTAGCACATCAGCTGTTGCTCGACGTTCTGGAGTTTCTCGTTAATTTTTTTCGTCTTTCACAGAGCCTACCATCAAAGTGGTAACAGCTGCTGTGATTGGCTCCTTGGTCTGTGGTATGCTACTCGTTGCTGCCCTCAGTTGCACCTGCAAGCTCTACCAGCTACGCAATGTCCGCAGGGAGGGACGGTCTACCTCGTCCTATTCACCCTACTATGTCTACAGGGGAGAACATGACCAGAGGGAAGCTCCACCATCCTATTCAGCCACTATGGCATCTCCACATTATGCAGAACTTCAGAGGGCATTTGTAGAAGGAGTCCAAGGTATCAGTGGATCATCCCGTCCGTCCAGGGGCATCAGTCGACGTAGGTCCCGCTTTCTGAGGTTACTCTCGCGTCACAACCACGTCTCGTCATCCGCCACCTCCAATCAAGAACTGACGCACGATGGCGGCACAACAGAGGGAAGAGGAGGAGGGGATCCTGACCGGGATGGACAAAGCCCACAGAATGAGGCCCGTATGGAGAGAGTATCTTCAGAAGGTACAGACCCTCAGAACAACATTGAGACATCCAGCCTCACCACGTCTGACACGGATTCAGAGGCAAACCAGGAGGCAGTCCAACAGGCGCACCTTGATCAGCAGATTCTCAATGCTGCAGCCAATATTCACAGAATCCGTGTAGCTAATAGGTTGCTGCAGAGGCAACACAGGAGCCGAAGAAACGATCCGGCACCAGAATCCGTGGGCAACCCACCCTCTGGGGATCCAGCGAATCAATCCTTGGACCCAACGAATGACAGCACGGCATCTTCGACGTCTTCATCATCATCGGCGACGGCCTCATCGACATCCCAACACCATGCAGGACGTGGTGATCGAGGAGAGGCGGCTGAAGAATCTCCGTCGGCGGTGGTCAACGAAGGTGGAGTCGAAGAGCATTCCCCTGCCATCATTGTGGGTGTGAGCGACCCAGATGATAACCGAGATGATGTGCAACTCTTGGATGATATATGATGAGAGAAATGAAGGATGCAGATAGATTCAGAAACTCGAGATCATAAAGTAATATTTTCAAACTGAATCAGACAAGAAAACCATGATAACTTTAGCAGGATTTTGATCCATCATAAACGTACCTGGTAAAGTGAAAAAAAAAAAAAAAGCTGGAATCAGACTATAGTTGAATAGTTTAAATCAAATGAAAGGAAGATACCAGCACTGTATTTTAGGTGATGGCCACCTTGATGATTTTTTAGTGACTGTCAGATTCTTCCCTGATCAGTGTCCTCTGCTGCTGCTGCTGCCAGTTCTTTGATGTGAGGCTGTTAACAGTGCACTAAAACTGACAATGTCTTCCCGTATTGATTGTCTCATCTGGCATGTTGACATGAAAAGTTATGAAAGGAAAATGATTCTGTGGCATGCTTTAATGTTGTTAGCATATATTTTTTAGGTAAACATGGGAGTTTTAAATTTTCTCTATGTTGCCATTATCAGTTTTTTCCAACCATCCTTCATCTCAATCACCAAAAATTTATTTCATAGCAGTGTTGATAAACCTTTGTGGATTGCTTGCATGTTGGGAATATTTGATGAGCGACGTTGGTGATTTGGAGTTGTACTTAATTCATTAGATGGTGTATGCTCACACTTGATAGAAGCAGAGTCAACAGAGGAATCACAGAGTCTGACTGGACTCCAGTGTGATGTCTTCATTAGCATATGTTTTCACATACAGGAAGACATCTTTAATGCAACAACCTGTATATGAATATTAATTGGAGAGACATCTCCTTAGTATTGTCTTATTCTTCATCAGTGCCTCATGATGTTTGCCTCATATTCAATCTTTAAAAACATTTCATGTCTTTTTATGTTGCTTATATTTGTGCGGCTCATGTGAGATCTCTCTGTTGCAACTTTAAATGTCTGTTGTTTTGGCCTGGGATGGTGGTGAAGAAAAATACAGTCAAGTTGTTCAGTGAGAGCCTGACTGTGATTGGATAAAATCCTCAATCTCTTCTTTAAAGTAAGCTGTGATTGGTCCTAGCAATTGTGCTATTTCTGTAGTGATTGCACTCAGAAATTATTGTTGCTACACTGTGAAATGATGGCTCACTACCCTAAAACCTTACCCTAACTTTGGGTACAACACTGTGAGGGAACTAACTTGAAGTTAGCAAGCTAATTCAGCTGGTACAGAGCCTTAAGTTGAGCCTATGAGGTCTTTTTGTGACTTGGGCTAGTTGTTACTGTAGTATAAAGAAAATATCCCTACTGATATAGTATGCTGTAGTTGGGACCAGTCACAATAGATTTCCAAATTTTGCAAACTATTTAAAAAGCCGTTACTGTCGAGTATTATTCCTGCTTATGTTCATGTTTTGTTCCATCTAGCACTTTATGTTAGACTCCATTTTCATGTGCTTAAAATTGGTATTTTCACTGCATTTTTGCAGTACATAATTATTGCATTTTTACCAGTGTATCCACAAAAGTGCTTCAGTCTCAGTTTTGGGCTCCAGAGAGATAAATTTCTGCAAGGAGAGGAAGGTGAGAAACATGGGAGGGAGTTGAGGGAGTTTGGTAAAAGTAAAGCCCCAAATATTTGAATTCTTTTCTAATATTTTTTTTATCATAACATTTCTCAGCGAAGGCTTCCTTCTCAGACTGGTTAGATTACCGTGGTTTGGACAGTTTTTGGGAGTTGTTCAGTCATACATGTCCTTGATAAAATGGTAGAAGTGTGCAGAACAAAGCAGGCTGTTTACTTTTCACTGTAAATGTAACAAGAACATGTTGTGTATGGAACTGGTATATTTGAGTAAGCTAAGGATGATCGTTTCCTTAGTTTCATGAAGGTCGTTTTAGATGTGATCAGAGGAATTTTGTGTCGTCTTGTCAGCGACGGCAGTTTGGCAAAGACAGTTTCAAAGATTTTGTCCACAAGATCTGATAAGTTGGCTCATTGCACAGTTTAAGTTGCCTCAGATAACCTGTTAAATGACCACCACCACCAGAAAACATCCACGTTGCTGCATGTTTGATCATCTGGAATGATTTGGAAAGAGTTTAATAGACTTAAGTTTGAATTATGTGGAGGGCATTGATGCCGTCCACAATCCAATCATTGTCTGTAATTTGTTTTAACGTAGTCTTTGCACAAGTATGGAAAAGTTGTATTTGCTTCGTGCTCAGCACCTTGCATTCTGTCGCAAGATCATCAAGAAGTTGCGGTCCAGTGGTAGTTTTTACTGAACACCTTTAACATTCAGTACTGTGTTGGTTTGTTTATATTAATTCTCTGACATTAGTTTGAAACATACAAAAGTTTAAACTCGCAGCCATTTTATATCTTTATAGAAATACTTTTTTTAATCAGTACTGCTTCTTAGAAAACAGCATGGTGGATATTCCCAGGCAAAAATGTCCATGCGGATTTTTCAGCGGGTAAAATCATGCACTTTTTCTTAAATGCATGAAGTTACAAAGGATATCAGAAGGAAAAATGCTGGATTTCCAGCCAAAATTTAATACGACAGATGTAAGAAATGAAGTCAGTTTTTGGGGTTTGGCCAAAAATATGGGATCCTCACAGGACGTTAATATGTGTGTAATGTTGGACTTTTGGAGGAGTGCAGTATTGTTGAAGGATATTATTTTGCCTGGGTTCTGAGATGAATTTTATTGGACCATGAATAGCAGTGCTTTTGTAGGTCCGCTACATTGGCCCAAAATGTAGAATGCTGAAACTGACAGATTTTTCTCAATGGTACACTAACCTGACATGACCAGTATGAATTTGTGATTATCATGGACAATTTAAAGTAGTCCGCTTCTTGAATAATTCGTCATGCACAAGGAAAGCGGTACACCACGGAAGTCTCAAACGATGTGCCGGCATAGATCATAGTTTTTACCTCAGAAGTGTTACAGCAAACTGTTAAATTTGCATAGGTGCAGTAGATCTTTAAGAATGGTGTTGCAGAAGTTGCTTTTTTTCTTGTTAATGATGAATGTGAGAAGCTGAATGGATTAACTTTGTCTCTGTCTCCAAAACAATTTCAACATCTTCCTTTCGTGTTGTAGTAAGTATGAGATCCAAGGAAACTCTTTGCCATTTTTTTTTAAGTGTTTGCTTCTTGCTGTGTTATCGTATCTTGTTATTATCACAATTATCACAATGTTCTTTTTACAGCTCAAGTCTTTTTTAATCATTCTGTAAATGTACTTCAAGACAAGAGAAAGTTAGAAGTGTCCTATTTATACAACATGAAAATCAGTTTTCATTAATAGTTCCATTTTGTTTCTTTCTCTGATAATATTTGTGTATGTATATTTGTTAAATTTAAGTTGGTGAAGAACATGATTTCAATTTATTTTATCAGTTCGTACATAAGCAAGTTGAAAGAAAATTATGTTATGATTTTTTAGCTCTTTACATCAGTTATTTGGAGAACAAATAAATATTGTACATCGTATTAAATTAGGATTTGCTTCCCCCGATTGTTTTTTTAATTTAGTATGCTCTGAGAAATGTTCAGTGTTGGGTGTAGGGATAACAGTGTCATTCACATAGTGGTCAGTAAGCACAAGAGTACATCAGTCAGTTGATCAGTGCTAAATTAAGGGAAATATCAGCAAAGAATGACCACAAAACTGAAACTTTACTAATATGACATTGTGGTGACGATATATTTAAGAAACAAAAGTTGGTATCCAGAAACTACAAGGGCCGTCAACAATCAGCACTCCGACGTATCCAAACGAAGATAAAAAAATAGTAATTAAAACGGCGTTCCATGGAAGTTGCAAATGTTCAGTTGTAGGTCACTTAGGCTTATGCATGCTAGGCGCTTGCGTACGTAGGTATTGCATATTTGCATGCACAGTATATATATATAGTGCCCAAATCTAATTGACGAAGAACATTCTTGTTCACCATAGCCTGTTACGCGGACAAGTCATACGGCTGTTTGACTTCAAACAAGACGAAGTTTTTGGTATAATCTTTTAACTAACCAAAGGAGAGTGCTTGAGTGTCATTTTGGTCATATCAAACGTGTGGATAAACTTTAAATATGTCCGAAACTACCACGAAGACGTACACAGTCGAAGAAGTTTCCCAACATAGAACTACCACCTCGGCTTGGCTTGTAATACATGATAATGTATATGATGTTACCAAATTCTTAGATGAGGTATGGCTGTAAATGTTATTGTTAATGATAAATGCTCATGGTTCATTGTTTGAACATTTATGGCTGGAACAGACGTTTGTATAACATGCGCTTGGACCAGTCTGCTCGACAAAATAACCTAGGTCTAGGTTAGTACAGTAGTGGCCCTACTACTACTGTAGCCCCTAATTGCTGCAGTGTATTATGTGCAGGCCTACATAATGTTATGGGACAAAGTTAGACCGAGGCCACCCTCAAAATAATCTAGGCTATATGATAATGCTGAAATATGAATTAAGCCCAATGCCCATGTCCAATAAGAATTAAGATGTTAAAATACTGTAATGTCACTTTCAAATGATGCAGTATCTTGAGCACTGTATAACGTGAGCCAGGAAATAATTTCACTGGTGTCACATCTCATTTTGCATGCAAAATATTAAAACTGTTGCACAAAAGGAATGTTCCACAGGCCTTGTGGTTTTGTTCATGCAACCTAAGATTGGGTTGATCAGAGACTTGGCAATAACATACCCAAAGAAGAAATATAAAAAACAATTATTTGCCTTATAATTGTTTGTATTTAAAGAGAATATCTTACTTATGGTGATATTTTTAAGTTTTTTTAAGTTTTAACTTTGCAAAAATTACCAAAATTTGTGACCAAAATTTTGTTCGATGATTTTGGACAGTGCAATTTTAGAAAAAAACATTCTTTTTGTCTATAAGCATTATTATTCTTAACAGTAACAGTGGAAATTGCTTTGCTTCTTTTTTTTTTGGTGGTGATCAACTCAAGATTGCATACACTGTGTTGTTTTGCAACCTTCATTTCAATCATGTATGACTTATCTATTAATGAAATATCTATTTCATGTATGAATTTCTATGGATTACTCAATCTCGGCATCACCAAATCATAGCATAAAAAGAGAGACACCTATTATTGCTGTTTCGTTAAGTGATTGACTCATGATACTCCCAGTATACATATGCTGTACAGTGTACCCTTTTTCTTAAAGACAAAAACTCATCACCCCAGACAGTTTCAGTTCTCCCAGCCACCTACCTCTAGTCCCTCCCTTAGCCTGTCGTAAATTCCTCCACATGTGTAATCAAAACAATGAATCCCTGTGTACGCTGTGTAACACAAGCTGCTCTGCATCTTTCAAATTTGCTGTCAATCTAAGAGTACTGTAACTTAGAACCAGTTGAGAATTTTCCTTTCCGGGAGGGAAAAATATAGCTTAGGGTGATGCAATACAGCCTTTAAGTTATTTTGACAAATTTACCCAAAGTTGCAAATTTCCTGTAGGAAATACCACATAAAACTAACAATTTTGTAAGTTTTCATGACATTCTTGCTTGGTAAGCAGCCCATACATTCCTTAGTAAGGAAGTGAACAAGTCAACATTTTGCAGCAAATTGTTGAATTGACAGGATGTGATAAGTTGTCATATACAGTATGAGCATTTCTCAAAAGGTCTTTAAATTCCTCACTAAAAACCGAGTAAACAAGTTAAGAATTTGTAGAAAAATGTTGGATTATTAGCACAAGTGAACAATGATTATTGATAATAACCCGGAGACTTTGTACAAAAAAATTTGGAGTAAAAAAAAGCCCTTGAAGACGGTTTAGTTCGTCAGCATAAAAGAAAGATCCTCTGAGATAGACCATCTTAAACATTCTATAACATTGTATTTTGAAAAGTTGTATGACTTAATTGGTTAGTACGATGAGGTCTCCATGAGGCATGAAGTCACAAAAATGTGTCGAGATGATGATGATGATGATGATGATGATGATGATGATGATGATGATGTGAGTACCACAGTATTGTCAGTGGTGTACTTATTTTGCACTCCCCTTCAATGACTGTATACTGAATGCTGTATGTGTGTGGAAAGCAACTGTGTTAGGACTTGCTACTTAGTTGAAAGTGAAAGGCACATACAGTAAGTGCTTCTCCCACTGTGACATTGTTTTTTTTTTCTTCTTCACAAAAACTGACACCACAAAGAGAGACGACAAAGTGACACACACCTCTCAAAGTGGAACTGCTCCATAGTTGCGAATCTGTTTTCGTCATGTTTGACTGTACAGTGTACACTGTAACAACTAATGAAGTTTAAGACAGTTCCAAGTTTGAAAGATGCCTTAAACACACAGCTAGGTGCCATGACAAGTTTGTATAATTTCTGAAGCATAAAAAGAATAAAACTTGGCAGTGTCTCCGTTGGTACACATTTTACCAGGATGTGCAACATCGTGTGAAATGAAGTAGTGTAGTGCATTAACTGTATTAATGACATACAGTGATTTTGCAGGAGAGAACAACATTTGTATGTTCTTACATTGGACTGCTAAAGTGACATGATCATCTGTGGTATGTGACTGTATGTGTATACTGCAGATAACCAGTAAGTATAGAGAAGACTATTTCTCGTACCGTTAATTGGTTCAACAAACAAATTGGAAACCAGCATCAAACGTATTATAAGTACCCAAAAGTACTTACTGTACTTACAAAAGTACTAAAGCTTCGGAAATAGCTTTAGAACCCAAGTGACTCTAATCATGCAAAATGCAGGTAGGTCTTCAGCACAGTCACTGCACAATACCTGGCCAGCAGCACTACATTACTGTAGTGCTGTAAGCCTATAAGTACTGAACTATATTGTGTGGTGTGTATGCTAAAAAACCAAGCATAAGCTACAGTATTAATGTTGCTATTGTGTACACTGTGTTTTGTGAATGTGTTTTTATTTTCATTCTCTTCTCAATTTTACTGTGAAACTGCCTTTATTACACACTTGCTTTTTATAGTACACTTGTTGTGGTGTAATGTATTTTAGAGAACAAATACCCCCCCCCCCCCCACAACATCTTTTGCAAACCCACAAAGATGGGGAAAACTTGCTTATCCCATGAAGTACACCCGTAACCTAACTACTGTCTCTGCTGTGCCGATACTGTACATGTGCCATACACTTTTACTTGTGGTAGAATTGTGATGATATACAGTAGTAGTGCAGTTATCTCTGTTGGAAATACTATAGTATGAGGTAATATTTCATTTTTCATATTTTCTAATTTCTCTCAGCTTGAATTTTCTTCTTTTTATTACTATGCTGTGCTCTCTTGACAAAATCTAATGTGAGAGCATTAAATTTTGCCAAAATCAGGAAATGGTATCAAACTGTTAACGGTGTAGCCTCTAGGCTGTGCAATTGTTCAGTGAACTTTTCAGTTTATTTTATTTTCTTCCAGCATCCTGGTGGGGAAGAGGTAATGCTAGAACAAGCAGGTAAGCATTGTTTATTGTTTACATGGTTTCGTTTTGGTTTTTATTATAATCATAAGCTTTGCATTGATGCAGGCATGTACTGTATGTGTCTATGTTTGTGATGCCTGTCTTGTAAACAAGGTATCTCAAGTATGGATTCTTGGAAGACTTGGACAGATCTCATAGTATGTGGGTGAATCACACTGAGTACAAGAACTTAACTGTTTTTAGTGGAGGTCAAGGTACAGTAATTTGAGTTCAACAGTGGTCAAATAGTTGAAACTTAAAAGCATGATATCTCAAGAAGCAGAGCTTGGATAGAGCTGATATTCAGTATGAAACCACATCGTTTTTGGTTGAGGTTAAATATCATTTGGGGTCAACAGGGGTCAAATAGCAAGAACCTTGTTAACACAATATTTCAAGAATCTTTGTAAGCTTGAACAGATGTACTGTAATACTTGATAATATAGGGGAACCACAATAAGTGCAAGAACCCCATTGCTTTTAGTGGAAGTCAAATGTCATTTGAGATCAATGGTTCATGCAGTGAAAATCATGTAGACACCACATTTCAAAGGGACACCTTAAAAAAGATCTGACATTTGGTATAGTACCACATTAAGATGGAGAACCCTATCATTTTTTATTCCTTGCCAAAGGCATCTGTGTGATGTGTATGTGTGTGTAAGTGATACTGCCTCTCGATATAAAGGAAAAATTTGGTGAGTCTTATACTTGGCACGTTGGTGTTTCATTTTAAGTAGATGTTCCTTATCAATTTTGGTGGAGGGTAAAGGTTGTTTGAGGTCACAGTAGGTCAGATTGTGAAAACCTTGTAAACACAGTATCTCAAGGAGGGTAACCTTTAATAACCTCATAGTAATTGTGAGGGTTGACCATATTGAGTAGATATGCCCTTTTAATTTTGGAGCACATCAAAGGTCATTAAAGGTCGCCAGAGGTCAAGCTGTGAAAAACTTGTAAACAGTATAACAGGATAATTGTGGGAAATCTCATTTGATGCATGAATTGCCCATATCAAGTAGATGATCCCTATTATTTTTGGTAGAGGTCAAGGGTCATCAAAGGTCAAGACCATATAAACCGACTGACATTAGCAGCTAAGATTTCTGTCTCAGAGCCTTGCAGTTTGTAAAAGGTTAAGCCCCTGTAGAAAAATACATAAGCACAAAGAAAAGACAGCGTCTGCTATTAAAAAAGAAGGTCAAACTAAGCACCATTGGCGGTTTCAGAAATCTTGGCTAGATCACAAAGACATCATTGAAAATTACTTTTGATTCAGAACTTCTAGTTTTGCAGCATGACGACCAGATTTCATAAACCTTCCTTTGGACAACCACCTTTAATTTCTTTAAAGTCAACCACTGTATGCTGAGGTACTTGATTTTAGTTTGTTACAATATGGCAAGGAATCACAAAGTCTCTTGGCCTTCTGGTTGATTGAGGTCAAAGGTCATTTGGCTTTAGTAGTGGTCACATAGTGAATGTCTTGCAAACATGATATCTCTAGAAGAAAAAATTGGACACAAGGGATATTTAGTATTTAGGTGCATCCCATTTAGTGGAAGAACCTTGTTGTTTTTGTTGGAGTTTATTGGCCATTTTGGGTCAATGGGGTTCATGTAGCGAAAACCTTGCAAACATAATATATGAACAGTTGAGACCTGGTTTATCAAGTGATACATATGTTTTATTACTCAAAAGCAAGTGAATGTGTTTGCATTGTATAAAATAATTATAAACAAAATTCTAGAGAAGAAATTACAAAAAGATCTTTGAGAGTCTTAAAGCTCTCTCTGAATTTGACCAACTTTAGAAGCTGCAAATGTAATATGGACTTACTTTTGAGTTGTGCAGATAACATACAGTTGTAAATCTATGCATTTCAATGCATTTCTGACATACTGAGCATATTAAAAAGCCCCATGTAATTGATTGCTTTGAATTTTTATGTGGTGTTGTTGAAATCCTTAAGTGTGTCATTGAGAGCCCTTCATGCTACTTTGTCAAATGTTGGTTGTGAAGCTTCCATGAGGATCTGCAGTACGTGAAGAATATAACACCAATGGCAACTAGCTTGTACACTGGCTACTTGGTCTGCTGCTTCACTTTGTTAATTCAGGTGTATGATACGTTTCATTGACAGTCTGGAAATAGCGAGTTAATACTGTATACCTGCACCTTGGTAGTTACAAGTGATGCAATCTATTGTCCATACTTGGTCTGTGTGTGGTTTGATGGTACTTTTATGCCTGTATGTCTCATACTGACATAGTGGAACACACTTTGTTCTAGGTCAAAAAAACGACTTGTTTTAAAAACGAAATGTCTATCTTTGGTATACATTACAGTATTGCACTGAAGAAGTTTCTGATCTGTATGTTGGTGTAGTATGTTTTTTTTTTTACATCACCATGTACTGTTTGTGGACATCAAAGTAACGAAGACATCGTTCAGCTGGATGAAGTTCAATTGTGTGACGATCAATTGCTAATTGTGACACAAAGATTGATCGTCATACAAGGAGATATACAAAAACAGAAGTCACACTCATGCCAGTCTATTACTTAACGCTAGTCCACTATCAGTAATATCTTCAGATTTGAGTCACTAATTGATTTCATTCGCTGCACAGAAAATTATGTCGCATTACTGTACATTTGTCCAGATAGCATTTCAAATGTATGCAGAGCATGCTGTTTTACTTATCGAAAAGACGAGACTTTCTGTAGTACATTGAGACAGTAGTTGGCAATATTTGAGTGTGCAAAGTACATAGTCCATAGAACAGTGTGTGGAAGTTGTCTTTAACACTTTAATAGCTTGTAATTCTGTGGTATCAGCGGTGAACGTGACTCCGATCACAACTTGTCTATCACAGGGAATTTTGCAGTGTTCACTGATATGAATCAGCGATACTTGCTGTACATGAGTTAATTCACTGAAGATGTACAGGCAACAGGGGAAATTAACCCAATGGGCAATGAATCTCAGTCATGATTAAGGAGTTGGCATTTAGCTTCTTGTATTTTCTCCTTCTGAATTTTTTTATAAAGTAGTCACATTTAGATTGAGTCTATAATTGTGTCATCATGCTACATTCATGAGTGTTTGTATGAATCTGCTGTAGTGTAGGATGGTCTGTCACTCTGACATGAAGTATTAAAGTTCCAAGTTCCAATTTTTGCAAGTCATTACGGACAACCTGTAGACAGTTGCACATGTGCAGGTACTGCACTCACTGTGTGTACCCCTAGTAGACTACCTGTACGTTACACAGCTCTGGCAACATGTACAGACTGTGCAGTACTATAGTTTTACAGTGTGGCCTGTTATCTTTCAAATTTCAAACAATGAGGTTAAATCAGTTTTTCTGCACTCTGAAAATAGATTTCCAGAATGTGACCCTGAAATTACCTGAAATGGAGAAGCCATTTCTTGAAATTGTGGTCAGAGTAAATCCTAGACCTCCCTTGACAAAAGACTCTGATTTATCCCAGTTTTCATGAAAATTTGTGTATGGATTATGAATTTCATTTGTTTTTATTTTTGTGAAGGCAAATTTGTAACTTGTGCATTAGGCTGGCCCGCTTTCATATACATATATTTTATTTTTATAAGCCTACAACAATATAACAATGTATTTGATATGTTTTTTTTTAGACAATGCAATTTCTGCATCTGATTATCTTGAATTTTCTGACTTTTTTAAAAAATTACTCGAAATAGTCCCAATTTCTCAAACTTTACCGTTTTCTGGAAATTTCCTTGAAAGTGGAAGCACTGGGTCAGACACTATAAAATAAAATGATAACCTGTGGTGCAAATAAAAGGTATGCAAACATTTCTAAGGGTATGTCACTTGCCTTCCTCTCCCCTCCTTTGTTTTTTCATCAATGAAGCCCATTGTTTTCTGTTTGTTTGCCCCTTCCTCTGTTGCTTTATAGCCTCTGACATTGCCACCAGTTGTGTGGAAGCAGTGTTTAAGGATCATTGTTTCTTCACTGAAGCCACGTACTGCCTTTCTTTACCGTAGCACAAGTACTCTTTCAAATTTGCCTATCAATGAAGGACATCCACAAACCTTGGGCGATCTCTTTGTAATGCACCTCTGCTCTATTGACAGGCATGCCAGCACTATTGCTGTGTGCTTTGAATGTGTTATCTTAGGTTGTGTTTGCATATAAAATACCTCAAGTGGACAAAGTTTGAAGGGTTTGAGTAGCAGGTCTGTTCAGACAGAGTTGAATTTTGATCAAATTCTAATAACAGTCAAGAAGATGGAAAGATTTCAGTGGGAGGAGTAGTGGTGGGGGGGGGGGGAGGGATCATGAAAATTTAGGGAATGACAGGGCATTTTATGCTCAAATTTGCATACATAGCACCTTATAAATTACTTTGTACACTTACTACAAGCTACTTTACCCTACCCTAGGACGTTTAAATGCTTCCAATCAGTGTTTATAGAGAGCTTGGAGGAAAAAAATGTAACAAGGACAGGAAGAGCACCCTTTCCTGAGATTCCTCCCTCAGCATCAGAACAACTATCTGAAACATTTTCTACCTTTCGTTCAGCTGATAACTGCTTCAATACATTCAGGGCAAATTGAATAACCCTGCTGTAGTTCACGCTCCCTCTGCCTCCGTGAAGTGGTAAATTTCTGGAGCTGTACATTGCACACTTCAGTTGGAATAAATTGACCCTTTGGGTGGCAACATGCTTAAATGTGCACTTACAGCACATACTGTGATAAGCACAGAACATGTGCAGTGTATAAATTATAAACAGTATTGCATGTACAGTACAATTCAAGGTGGAAATGTACTTGAAAGTTTCTGCAAACCTTTTAACACATTGTTTCTGTACCACTCAGTATTCTTGTCATTGTGTGCTGTAAATTATGTCAACTTTTTGTTGTCATAGAGCATATATATGCCAACTGCTTTTATGGCATGTCAAAGACTGAAGCCACTGTATAGTGTAAACTCTTACCATGACGTGCATGGTTTGAACAGGGAGCCCATATAACCCACTTGTGTTCTGTGTCTTACATAAACTCCTTTCTGCAGTGCACATTTACTGTCTCCTTTCAAATAGTACAGAAGTATTATACTTCACTGACACTCAAGGGAATGCTTGAATAGTGGTGAATGTATTTGTAATTTCCATTAACTATAATTGATGGATTGGTGCTCCACTCACTCTAAAATACAAAATGAAGTTACAAAACGAAGAGTTAAACTCATGCAGTTACAAAGCTGACAGTACAGACTTGTGAGTATGACAGTAGTGGCAGTAGTTGCCTTCACAGTCATTTGTGCCGCACAGTGTACACTGGCGATATTTGCTGAATATTTGCCCTTCTATACCCACAGATGAATAAGATACAAATGAGATGTAAATGAGATGCAGATTTGCATAAAGATGAGATGTAAGATTGTGTAAGATGTTTAATGCATGAGTTTCCATCAAGTGCTGTAGTTGGTATTGCATTGTAATGTATTGATTTGAGGCATTGCCACTTCATTTTCATTTGATGAAACCTGACCGACCGACTGACCAAAAAAAATGAGGGTGTGTCACTGTGCTTCCATTGTACTATGTGAGACATTTGTGTGAATCCATACCTACACTACATCGTTGTGAGTTGAACTTAATTTACTACCTAAAATTGTTTAATTGCTGTATGAACACATGCGTAGCTGAGGTCTATCTTGCTATATTTTGACAATATGTGGACAACTACGTGTTACACACTGTTCTACCATTGTTGAGTGACTGGGGTTCCCACAGTGATTGTGCTACAATACTCTCAGATTGCAGCACCAACAGTAAGGTCCTGTGTGGCTTCAGTATGTATAACCTTCCTTACTACAACTTCAATTTCTAATGGTAGATTATTTGCTATAGACATGTATAAGTAGCACCAGCTATGCTGTTTACCATGTGTGTTAGTTCCTGACTATTATCATATGGAGAGTCAATGCAAGTTTGCTTAGTTCGAGTGGACATACAGTACTTGGAAACTGTTCTGCAGAGACTTGCACAGCACAGTGCACACTGACTGTTCATAGATACCTGTATTTGCTGAATACATGCTCTTTTTTAAGATGAGATACAAATAAAAAGTGAGATGTATTGTAAATGAGATCGAAGCTTTTTTTTAATTAATTGTAGCCTGTCGGTACCTCAACTGAATGAGTTTGAAGCTGAGTACCACTGTATGAGGTGTTTGGTTTATCTTGCATATATCATTCATAGTGTGCACAGTAGGCATACTCTTCTCGAGCATGTGGAATAAATAAGGATTTGGTGTACAGTATCAGAAAAGTCATGACACTGTACTCCTGTAGTATCTACAGGTAGCCTGAGATGACAAGAAATAATTCCATGGAGAGTTGGAATGTACAGTATGTGTGACTGTATTTACCTTATTCTGTAATAACATAAGTTGTACTGCAGGTTAGATTATCATCTGATAAAGAACCAGAATGTTCTTCTTGTCTGACAAAGGTCGTAAAAAAGTGTGCATTGGGCCAAGGTACATGGCTTTTAAAGCGGCAAAGTAATTTAAACGCTTTTGTCAGTAAAGTATCCAAACACAATGCAATTTTGTGATGGCCAGATGTATAACAGATTCTAAATTTGCATCAAAAGTTATTAATGACTTTGAAAGTGATACAATAAACCTGTCTTTTCAATCATAGGATTGCTGATATGTACAAGTTAATGTGAAAAGTTGGGGACTAAAATTCAGTACTAGTACACTTATTGTCTAAATTCTCCTTCATTGGCATGAGCTTTGGTGCGAGAGATTGAAAGATTTATGTATCGAGATATTTCATGTTGTCTCATAAGACAAGAGAATGGCACAATGTAATTTTATTGAAAAGAGAGCAATTCTGTGTTTTCACCATCTTCATCTTTTTGTTGTTGTTTCATTTTCAGGTGGTAATGCTTCAGAAGCCTTTGAAGATGTTGGACATTCACAAGATGCAAGGGAGTTGATGAAGGATTATTTTGTTGGAGAATTAGATGAGGTATGGAATGGCTTTGACTTCATTTGATAGAGGAACTTTGCAGTCAGATCATGGAATGATTAGCTTGGGTTTGATTGGCAAGATACATGTAACATTTTCATGTTGATATTCCATTTTCTTCCCAGTGTTGGGGCCCTGTGTTGATGTTTATTGATGAACCTGAATGTTTTAACAATGATTTAAGTTATTGGTTCCTTGCGTTAGCAAGAGGAACCGATGCATTCAACTTGGTGTGTGTGTGGACGTGTGTGTGTGGATGTGTGTGTGTGTCTGTGACGCCGCTTGGGTACGCTCTGACTCAATACGGGCAGTTTAATAAAACTTACACTTGGTGGACAGGTCCGTCATAGTGCGTAGAAGTGCTCTTTTGTTTTTGGTGTCCAAATTTTGCATAGTAATAAGGTTATGGGGTCAAACATAAAAATCTTAAAACTGCCATATTTCCATAATGGTTGGTCAGAGTTGTTTTAAACTTCATGAGGTTGTCTGTTACTGACAGGTCCACAATCCTGTGAAATTTAATGCTTATTAATAGAGGGGAAGGGTAAATTTTTCAATCTAAAACAATAATAATAGCTTTAACACCATTATTGTGGTTATTATAAACTACCGTACAAATTATTTGACAAGCTTATGGGCTACAGTGTGTAAAATTCCCATTGGCAGTTTGTGGTTTTAGTGACACAGTTTACTCAATTGGATTTTGGTCATTGAAAAATTTTTGCTCTGTTTTAAGGCCATGGTAGCCTAGGAGGACCATCAGTGAATGTAAGTCATGTTTGAAATAACATTTTCTTTACAGGTTCTCTTATTGTGGTGTACTGATCCATCATAGTGGGTATAAGTGCCCTATTGTTTATGGTGTCCATATCTTGCATCTTAATGGGGTTATGGGGTCAAACATAAAAATCTTAAAACTGCCATAGTTCCATAATTGTGGGTCAGATTTGTTTTAAACTTGATATGGTTGTCTGTCGTTGACAGATTCACATCCCTGTGAAATTTATTGATAGAGGAGGGAAATTTTGTGGTTTTATTTTTTGGTCATTGGAAAATTGGTGCTGTTTTAGTGCTTTGGTCGCTTAGAAGACCATCAGCTGGTGTATGTAATGGTTGAATTTGCATTATCTTTATAGATTAAAATGGGTTGGGGAACAGTTTCAGTCACTGTGTCTAAACATGGTATAGTGAGTTGTTAGTTTAGCAGTTGGTACACAACTACAGTATGGTAACCAGTATAGTCAATGTGTGTACCAACTGAATTTGCATTATCCTTAAATTTGAAAAATTGGAAACTGTTTAATTCATTATATTTTAACATGTTTAGTTGTTTGTTAATTTAATTGTTATACATTGGCCCAAAATGTTTTGAATCCAGTTTGAGCTCAATTTTTGGGCCCCAGTTTTTTTAATTCATTATCTAAACATGTGGTATATTTCTTAATTCAATGGGGACACTGTACAGATGGGCCTACATTTTCGGACCTAATGTGGACTCCATTTTGGGCCCCATTCTTGATAGCCCAATTTTTGTGTCCCCAGTTTTGAGAAGCAAACTTTTCACTTGCCCTTATTTCTTCGCAAGTAACCACAGTGCCTATTGGGCTCTTGTTTTCTTTGCACACCCTGTTAGTGGATTGTATATGACCTTTATTTCTGTTGAGGTACTGTACAGTAAGTTTAATGCTTACAGTATCATTCAAGAAAGCCAAAGCCCATTGTTACTCCATGGTCTATCATACATATGGTACTCTATATCTGTTTGCCAGTAGGCTAGATGAACTGGGTCTGCAGTTCTCTTTTTGATTCCTTGCCGAAGGCAGACAAGGAACCTATCGTTTTTCATGGAGGTCATGGTCATTTGAGGTCACCACATTAGCAAAGTATGAAGCTTATTGAGTATATCTCAGCAACTGGATGTTGCTTGAACTTTAATGTTGGTAACCTGTGGTGAATAGATGATCCCTACTGTTTTTCCAGGAGTTTAAAGGTCGTTAGATGTCAATATAGGATAAAATATGGAAACTTACTAATTAAGGTACCTCGGTAACTGAAAATTGCTAGAACTTGAGCATTAAGTATGTTGGTTGTCCACTTTAGAAGAAAACAGCTATTATTTTTCAAGGAGGTCAAAGGTCATCTTAGGTCACTCGAGGTATGAAAACTACCTTGTCCACTGAATGTTACTAAATCTTCAAAATGTTTACATTGGTAGCTCTTGGTGAGCAGATGATCTCTGTCATTTTTTACTGAGGTCAAAGGTCATGTGACATCAGTAGAGATCATACTTTGTTACAGTACCTTGTGGATATGTTATTGTATCTGATGAAGAGTAAGGTGCTTTGAACTTCGAAATTGGTGTGTTATTGCCTTTTGTTTTCTTTGAATATTGGCAAAGAATCTCAAAGTCATTTGACTTTTGGTTAATCTGTGTCTGACTTCTTTGTGACCTTTCTCAATACATAGATTCACTTTGCAGACATACTTTACATTAAACTTTTGCCCACACACACATCGATCAACTGCACAATGGAAAAATCATGAAAATTTGGAAAGTTTATTTCAGCCAGGAAAAGTCAGAGAAGTCGTGTGAAGTCCTGGAAAAGTCCCGGAAATTTTCACAAAGTGTAGTGACATTGCTCCTTTCTCACTCCTAGTATCGAGATGTATCCTCACTTCAAAATAAAAATTTAAAATAAAAATTTATTACTTTGTTCACCCCATATTGATTTGGCTTCTGCTGTTATGTTGAAAAGTCATATGTAAGACATTAGACAGAAGGAGGAATTTCATTGAAATCATTTTTTTGGTCCTGGGAAAGTCATGAAAAAAGTCATGTTAGTCATAAAAATTGATTCCCTGGAAAGTGCAGGAATGCTTTTCAATAAGTTGCCCATTCATTTTGATTAGATGATTGAGAAATAACATCCTCAATGGAAGTGCAAGTATGCCTGGAAGATCATTTCATTTGTTTCAGGTCGTTGCGTAGGAGTCTATCAGTTGGTTTTTGTGTAGTTATTGTTTGCAACATACAAGAAAGTCTTTTTTTTTATTGTCACATGAAGTGTATCACACAGAATCTTGACATTATCTAGATAAACCAGCCACCTCATGATGTAACTACATGTATGAGGTTTAAAACCCTGTGTAGTAGCAGGAGCTGTTTTGATTCTTGTCGAGGAATGTCACTGTACAATGTCTTTTCAGTTTATAACATACTTTAGTCAAACGTATTGTATAGATCCAGCATGAACATATATTGCACACTTACTACGTGCTACATGCAGCAGTGTACCTATTATGTGGATCTAGGTCAAAACTTGCAGGTTACCGTTTATCACCCCTTTGTGCTAAAGAGTTTTCTCCTTAGCAGCGTGCAGTACTCTACCAACTGAGCTTTTCCAGGTCACTGGTTTAAACTCCTTTATATCAACCAATTTCTATGCTCTGTTCAAGTTATATTTGTCCACCCCTTGTATTACCCAAGTCATATTCTGGCCAGGCTATACCTGTTCAGAAATTTTATAATTCTGTGACAGGAAAAACTGGGCATTATTTTTCACAGAGGCATTTTTTTTTCTATTTTATTTCATTTGTGTTGAAATCTTTTTGTTTTGTCTTTGGTCAAAGTTTAAGATGCACACTTTTGGTTTATGTCCGATCAGTTGAACTCTTTGTTGTTAGTAATCAAAATTTTCTCTTTCCTTGAATTTCAGAAAGATAAAGTGAAATCAGCCAAAGTGAAGGTACTGTTGCATTCTTCTGGTCATATCTGGGATGAAATTTCTACATCTACCTTGTTTCTCAATCTATAGTACAGCAAAAATTTGTACAAATCCTTACATTTCTTTGTCTTTGTTAATAGACATTTGTATTGTGTTTGAAGTAATCACTCTAAAAAATGGAAGAAAAATGGATAAAGGGAGGATAGTGCAAGGAATGATCGGAGAATGGGTTAAGAGGAATATTTAGAGGGACAGAGTGATGGTTAGAGAGATGGCTAGAGAGATGAAGGGATGCATGGAGGGATTTATGCATGGAGAGATGTAGAGTTAGAGGAATGGATGGAGAGGTGGCTGGAGGGGGAGATGACTGGAAGGAGAGATGACTGGAGGGAGTAGATGGAGAGATGGATTGAACGATGGATTGAGGGGTGTGTATGGAGGGATGGATGAAGGGATAGTTAGAGGGATAATTAGTGAGATTGCTCTAGAGTCTGGAGGGATGTACAGATGAAGGGATTGTTGGAGAGATTTACAGACAGATAAAGGGATGGCTGGAGGAAAGGATGGCAGGATAGATAGACAGATGGAGAGAAGGCTGGAGTGATGGATGGAGGAAAGATAGAATGGATATGGAATGAAGAGGGAAGCAGATGGATGGATGTAGGCCACGGAGAGGAGGGAGAAAAGTTATAAGCAGATGAATATGTCAAATGAGTGCAAGTACCTTGCACAAAGGAAACATATGTGATGGAAGAGTGAAGGGTGTATTTAAGGATTGTAAGCTGTGTCATATGCATTATTCAATCAGTTTTGTTGCTTGATATTACTTACATTTGTCTTTTATGTGTGCGTGTGTGGGGGGCGGGGAGATGGGGAGTCAGGGAATTTGGCGATAGGAGTTAAAAAAGGGCAGGCACATGTCGAGGAAAGTTTGATACTTTGGACTCAACTTATTGATGTAGGTAGGTATCACTAATTCTTTTCTTTCGCTTTGTTTCTTCCAGAGAGCAGAGGACTTACCCTCCGCACCATCCAGTGATGGCGGGTGAGGAAACTAATTTAATTGTAAAAATGATTTCACTTTTGAGATACCTCTCTTTACTGCTTCATACAACCCAGAACAACATGCATATTTAAAATGCAACCCGTTTCAAAACGAACTTCAGTTTTCATAGGCATATGTATTGTGATACATTTCATCACTTTCAAAACAGCGCTTGTCTTCACACCTAAGCCGCTAAACTTACGCACCGGATAGCGAATCTCACATTTCATCATTTACAGAGTTGAGAAGTCCATGGGTTGATATCTTTGAAAAAACCATCTCCCCTGTTGATGTAATATTTTGTCGTATGTGGTTTGTTAATTGGACCTAAGCATTTGCTCTGGTGTGATATGTTTAGAGTGAGTCTGTGGTTATTTTGCTGTCAGATGTGTATGAGTACGGTAGTCTGTGGGTGTTTGCCCTCGGGATTCTTCGGCTTCTTTAAGTTGCTGTCATCATTGTTGTGTGCACTGTAAACACAAAATGTTGAAGAACATACAGTAGTTTTGAAAAGAAATAGGTGATAAGTTGAAACCTGGGGATGAGTTTGGAATGTGAGACAGAAAGGGATTTATAAGAGAGATATGTGAGGAAGGAAAACTACAGAGAGGAATGTGATTTATTAAAAGAAATAAAAGTAGAGATAAGAGATACTGCTGCTAAGTGACTATTTTTTAGTAGCTTATTTATATGTCTCTACTGTTAAATTCTAAAAAACATTTTTGTTTGAAAGTTGAATATTTGTTACTGCTGCAGACTATCGTTTGAAGTCATTTGTTTACATTTTATTAACTTGTAGGGTCCTACATCTGCTGAGCCCTGGGAACTAGAGGTTCGATCATGTGATCTAGGGTTTGTTTGATCTGCAAATAAACAAATTGTGCTGTATCATACATATACACACGTGGACATGAACACATATGTGTAGCTGCTTGTCTGCAAACACTGGTAGACAACTTCATTGAAGAAAGGTCAAATCGTAGTCCTATCAGAGGAGATAAGATATCTATAGGACAATCAGATTCTGTAATGAGGTTATCCTTCTGAAATCCATTAAAAAGGGGCTTTAACCAAATTCAGTTTTTGCTTTGGTGATATTTCAAACAGTTATGAAGTGGGCAGTAAGTACATCACTTGTAATAATTATTTAAGTCTTTGTGCAATAAGTGAGTCTTTATGGTACAACAAACAAAACCAGGTTGTTAGTTTGTTAACTGTATCAGTGAAACTATCGCGCATGATTTTCGTAGAGGGATAACTATATTTTTCATGGTAATTGTCCAGCTAAAATTGCTGAAATTTCAAGACCTCATGTCTGAGTTATACGTGTCTACAGGGACAAGACCATGAAAATGTGTCCCATGCCTCTCCTTAAAAAGGTTGTCACTTGAAAACATATCCTTGCCATTGAACTCGTGAAATAATTAAGTTTCAAAATTTGTCTCATGCTTTATAGAATATCAAGCTCAGAATGAAAAAAATTCTTGAAAAATTAAAAGAATTATTTTTATCAGATGACATAGTCTCCAAACGTGACACTCTGTCAGTGGGAAGACGCACTATATTCATTTGCCACATATGGCGTCACCCTGACTGATATTTCTAGGTTTGGGAAATGTCATTCTTTTTTAACCACAATGGCACCCTGTACAGTACAAGGTTATTCCTGTTATCAAAGTAAGACCGTCTTTTGGGTAACTGTGATGCAACTTTCATAACAGAAATCATCCCAGCTTTATCCATGCGTTTTAGCCGTCGGATTGCACAAGTTTTACAGAGCCTGCCCTGACTTCACCAAAGCAAAACATGATAGGATGTAAACCTGTTTTTGCACCATATTTTTTGTCCAGGATCATCACCATGTGTTGTCCTCATGTGGCTTTCCGAGCTTGTCGTATCCTGATACAAAGATCGGTCGATGGTACTAAATTTGATCTGCGGCATTTGGTAGCAAAGTACAGAACGGCGCAGACTTTAAGCTCATAATTAGCTTCTGTTAGATGCTCAGTGCTTACAGTCTATTTCTGAGATGAACCAGAGAATAGTTTCTACTCTCTAGATGCTTAGATTTTTTTTTTCTTAATAAACCTGTTTAGTATCTGTGGAGCAGGAAACCGAATCACACACTTCATCTTGTAGTGTCCTATTGTTGCATAATTACACAGTACATATTTGCTGGTCTCCATGTGTTACTATCATCAGATAGTCAATCCTGTGCGGAATATTCTCCCGCCCTTGATGACTTTTTGCTCTCAAGTAGTCTCTGATGAAAATGGTGCTGGTATAGGCCATTGATATCACTGTTAAGTCTGCAGGCTAGCCTTTTTCACTGGAACCTTTAAGGTTTTTCAAATGATCTGATCCCAATTGGGGATGCATTGTATTTTGTCAGGAAACTGAAAAGTATCATTTATATATTTGCTAGTACACTCACAACAGTTGTCCACCTGATTTGGAATGCATACAGTAGAATATTGCAGGAGACTTGAAACCTGATGTAGTGGATACAGTTAATGGTATTGCAGGGATTAAACTTTGAGTGGTTCATTGACGTTTATGTTGATGTGATTACCAATACCAGGCAACCATTGTAGTTGCCTGAAATAGAATTGTTTATGGTGTGTCTATATAGTACTCTTTGTATCTGCTTCCTCACATATATCCTACATATTGTTATACTCACTCACTCATTCTTACTATACCTGCTATTACTGTCAATTAATTGATCTCAAATGGCAGCCTCTTGTTATTAGAAGTGGGTGGAGGTGGGCATGCAAGTGGTACATTTGGACTAGGCAGCTGAATCAGTAGGAGTGGGTGCGAAGCAGGATGTGGGGTGGTGGGTCAGTGGGTGTGATCAACATGCGAGTTGATCAATTGCTTTCATGTGAGATCATAGCTCCGAATCCTTTCTCTTGATATTTTTTACTATTCATTGAGCCCAATTACTCCCTAATCCCCCAAATTTTGGTCACTTTCATTTGTCAAGGCTTATTTTTCAAATCGAGATCACAGTAATACCATCTCATACAACGACCTGAAAAGATAATGACATTTTTACCGTAATTCAGTTCATCGGGATCACATTCAGCTCGTCAAGTCCATGTCGAGCATCACACTCACATTTGTCTTTTTTTCACTTGCAGTCAAAAGAATTCAAGCAAATCATGTATCATCATGTAAGATGGGCTTCATGTTGGCACCATATACCCTAGGGTATGAATCACCGTCTTTTCTTTGAGATTGGTCCTCGTTTTCTGTAAACTTTGTCTCTGTGAAGCATTTTCCTCTGGGACTTTTCAAAATTGTCAGTCAATTTCCTGGTGCATGTCCAATCTTTCAGTCGGCAGAAATGTAAAATAGTCTCTAAATTCGAAGCAAATGATCAGTCGTGAATTCTTCAGTCGGGTACCTTGAGCAGGTTGTAGGTGGAGAAGAAGTTAGGGAGGGGAGGATGGCAAGGACAAGAGAAGTTTGATATCTCGGGATAAAGTAAACATTGTCACTTCATCCTTCTGTTAAATAAGACTCCAGTTGATGCCTATGTTGGTTGTCATCATTCATAATTACTTTTCGACTCATACATTATTATCTAGATCTATGTCTGCACGAAAGTAGTCAGTCAATGTATGTTGATGTTTGATAATAGGAGGGTTTTTATTGACTAGTCTAGAGGAAACAGTGGCAGATACAATTATATACTGCGATGAATTTGTTTTCCTAGGTCCTAAAATTTGGTGTTTCGATAATTTTGTCAAAATGACAAACCTCAAGACCTCAAATTTGATTTCATATATTCAATATAGACCAGAGTGTAAAATTGTCTATACCTGAAATTTTACCTTCCAGAATGAGATTTCAGGGAGACACACATCTCTTTGACAACTTTTTCTAAAAATTTTCTCGCATCTTTCAGCCTCTGTATTGTATTTTCATTCTTCGTGACCTGCCTTCCTAGTAGAGCTTTTCCAGTCCTACTTTCCATGCCCCCCCCTCCCTGCCACCATTTTCACAGTCTCACCAAGCTCTCACTTTGTTGTTAAACACTCTGACCATCGCATTTTTAAACTTGTCTCAAAGAAAGCCCAAGCTTTGTGATGTAATAGCATTGAATATTGTGTTAAATTCTCAGGGAAGGTATTTGTGTACTGCACATACCTACATGATCTTGGTGTACTTGCACAATGCATGTCATTTCTGGTGGTCAATTCATGTTGGTTTGGCCCTTCCGTGTCGTGTATTCGAAAAGTGATTATTTACGTAATACATTTATTGTATAGCAGGCACTCTTCAAAACCATTGTCTTTGTAGTTTTGTGACAAATTGAACAGTTCTCATTTCCATATTACTATTTAGTTTTTAATTTCACCTGTAATTTATCATTGCACATATTCGAAGACAAAAATAAGAAGCAGTCCACGATCATCCTCATTTGTTGCATTGTCATTGATATGAATATTTCATAAGCATCATTTAAGTTTTCATTTTCCCAGATGTTCCTTCAAATGTGGCATATTTCACTGTGTTTTATGAAGAGCATTTGCACCAGGGAAATCACATTATAAAATATCAACCATTCTGCTATCTTGTATGCTGGGGTGTCATCCATTAGTTTAAAGTACTTTTTAAAAGTAAAATAGTTGCTCAAGTCTGCTTGGTTTTCATGTTTTGTGGGTATGTATAAATTCACTCTACCGCTGTAGTACGCTGAGTCATCAACTGCTAAATTAATAAGATAAGTAGTGCTATATCTGGTCGCCTGTTTCATGGCAAGTCTACAAACGTTACCGTTGTAAACTCAACATTGTTGGGGTGTATTATGTAAAGGGGTTTAAAATCTCTACGTGGTCGAGAGATGACGAACGTATCATGCACATGCTACATGTTTCTAATTACAACAAGTATCCCACACTGGCATCAGCCAGCAGTAGTCAAAATATGACCTTAATGTGGACTGTGTCTTCTAGTCACCAGTATGTTTGGACGAAGTGTTGAGTGTGAGTTTCTTTATTCTTGGGATTTGACCTTGTAAAGTTCCCCTTACACTTCATTTGCAATGCTGTTTTCTTCGTGTGTTATGTAAAATATTTATCAAAGAGTGTGAATGGTTGCTATGTGTAAAGTAGGTCGTATCACGTAGCTTACACTGTCCTTAGGATGATCACTAACTTAAATTACTAACGGTCCCAGTATACAGTCTAGGCTAGGTTAACGTCGGACTCAGGCCTAGCCATGTACGTATGTGTCTGCAGTGCCTACAGTGCGTACAAACTATTCTTTAATTCCAGCGCTCGCGGATATACCACGGTTCGCGGTGTGCGTGTACTATATAATGTTATTTAATATTGTACGACATATATATATATATAGACGCGTGTGTACGCATAATGCATTGCATGCAGTGAATTCTCTGTGACGTACGTAATATCCTTATGAGTAATGTAGTACGTCACAGAGGATTCCCTTTCTGCGTTTATTTAAAATTATATTCAGTCTGCGTCTCTGCGCAATAATTTTGTAATTCAATTTTAAAAAAATGTTTACTTGCGTGGAATGAAACAGTTGGTAGAACTGAGCTGAATGAGGTCGGACGTCCGTGGTGTGTGTGTGATTTGGGGAATGTTGATTAAGAAGGTTCAGGAAGGAATATAAGAGCTAAGTTATCTTTACGTTTATTTTATACATTTTCAGTTCATCGGTTGCCAAATTTAATAATTGACTTTCGTTTGTTTTATTATTCAGATAATTTTTGTAAGCTTTATTAAGAAATATATTGTAGGGATGGGTGTAGTAATTAAATAATTCGTAGCCTTGAAGAAATCTTTGTTAGTCTATTTCTTTAGTTTGAATTCGCTTTTCCTCCATGAATCTTCATATTCATAGGACGGAATGTAAACATTTGCCGACCCACTTAAATAATTATAAAGTCCTAACATTTCGGACACTTTTACATATGGTTACTATTTGTTTGAATGAAATCATTGAATCATGCATGTAGTGATGAAAAGGGAAGTAACGTAACAGAGTATTACATTGGTTGCGGGGAGTATGTAGAAGAAATGGCCTGATGCCACTGTCTCTTTTAAAGTGATGGCCAAAATATTAATCTCTTGTATCTAGATGCAAACTTTTGTACAGCAAATCACTGTTTTCACGCACATTAGAATCTGAAGTGATTGCGGACTCTGTGATTGTGTCAAGTTGGGTTAAACTGTTAGCTGGAAGGGGGCTGATAATGTTAACTTTTCAATGAGAAGGCCTACGCATTTTTAAAGATACCATTCTGAGTGAGGACTTGTAGGTAAACCAGCACATTTAATTTACCAGAGCTTGCAAGTTAATTTGTGACAATAATGTGAGGTAATGCAACTACTTTTTCGAGTTCAAAACAACCAGTGAACTTGATTTGAACGTTTCCATACGCAGTTACTTTTTAACCCAGGAAATTTACCCATCTGATCTTTACCTCAGAAACAGAATATACTCATCATTTGTTAATGCCTTATGTTTTGGAACAATCTTTAAAATGGTTCTGGTATTTTGAAAATTCCCATTACTTCCAAGATTTATCCTTTGTTGTGTGCAGTTTCTGCCATACTTATAGTTTAGTGCACCTATATTCAGGATGCTGAAGTTGAGGAAGTCGATGGTTGGGTCTTTGACAGATTTGAACTTTGGAATTTTAGCACTTAAAGATAGAATACCAGTAAACTGAACACTTAATCAAAGTATCTACGTACCAGGGATGTAATTACAACTACCTTCAGACTTAGACAGCATCTGCGTAATTTATCAATGGGTGACACTTTGGTTTGTCGTGTTTTACAGTGAGCGCGATACATACACCGGTCCATTCCTAAACACAGAAACTGAGCAATCATCACCAATCAGCAATCCTCATAAACAAAACACAGATAGGTTACTTTGCAGGAAGAAAGGTAGTTGAGAGAAAGACTTTATATCACTCTTTGTCAATCTGTTTCCAGCCAGGACAGCTACAGCGCATGCCTCTCGCAATAATGTCTAGTGGAATATATTGCCTAAAAAGTTTCAATTTAATTTTGACAACAAATCATCTTCAGTGGGCAGGAAACATGAGCTAGAATTAAATATTTCCTAACAAGTGGGACACTCGGAAAACAAAAATTTGAATTTTTGTATTTGCAAGGTGCCTCCGGTCAAATGAGAGCTGTTTCTGTTATGTCGAGTTTCTGCTCTAAATCTTTGCAGTAATGTTGCTTTTTGGCTTAATTTGGAGAAAGACAACAGAAAGTAAAAAGAAGAGGAAAAAAGTAGTGTTAAATGGAAATAAGATGTTTATTTTGCAGAAAAAAGTCATTTATTTGAAACTAATATTTGTGGACACACAGTGATAGATTAGTCTAAACTAGGAAGGATGGTGGCCATCTATTCAAGTAAAGAGACTTTCACAAATGGAAATGCAGTCGTTTGTTCCTCAATAATTTGTTCACCCAGACTTTCAAACATTCAGATAAAGCATCTTCTGTAACTCCTCTTATGCATAGTGTTTTGAGGAGCTGAATGTTTTGTAGATGTTTATTGATGGACCTGAGTGGTTTTTACAAAGATTAAAGCTACTTTCTTTCCATGCCATGTTGGTGTATTAAATGCCCAATTTCCCCTTACCTGTCTTCCTCACAAGTACAGAGCAGTGTCTGTTGTGGGCAGTGTTCCTGTTAATCCACCATCACACGATTTTGACAAAACTTGACCTCTCAGTTTGATGCATTGATCTTTGTGGAAAAAATTAAAAAAAAAAAAAAGGTTTTCATTTGTGGTCCCCCAAAGTTGATGCAGCGTGAGCAACAATGCCTCCACAACAGATTCACAGTTCTGCGAAAATTGAGGATTCTAGTCAGTCATATTTTTCTAATATTGAGTATATTGACCCATTGGATGGTCTCCTGGAGGATACACTGCTTGTGAATTGACTTTCTGTATTCAGTGCACCGTTTAATGGTGGGAAAGATGGTGCTTCTGCAGGGTTCTCCTTATAACACCATTTTTATCTCTCTGTTTGTCTTCGTAGAGCATTTTGGAATTGGATAGTGCCTGGAATCATCGCTCTCGGGGTAGCTCTAGCTTATCGTTACTTCTTCGCCTCTTCAAACTGATGATCCAGATATTTTAGGAGCATTCCATCAAAAGCTGATCCAGTGCCGCTGTGTCGGTGGTGTGCTGTGACCAAGGAATTTCGAATTAATGGACAATTCAAAACCGAATCAGTAGGACGTCTATCAGGCATTTGTTGTTTTGTCATCTCCTCGTAAGGGGCGGACAGAGGTATTAGGGTGATGGGAGATCACAAGTTCGAAGGCATTGTACGTCTTGTCATATGTACTGAAAGCAACTGAAGTATTCTGATGCATATTGTAATTTTGTTGATTTGCTTGTTGTGATGGCTACAATGCCTTCCCATGTGGGTAATGCTTTGTGGGGGGGATGAAAGTGTACGTTGTGGACTTACTGTTATAGACAACTCTGATCTCATTCCAGAAAGGGAAAGATTATCTCCGGTGTATTACTCAACATTTCTATCTTTACCATTTCTGATTCTCGTTAGTGGAAAGTCTGTCAAGGGGGAGGGGCATGTCTGTTATGGGATAAATATGTTTGATAATCAAATGGTCTATTTCAAGAGAAAATTTGAAAAGGTGAAGCATAAGCTGATGGTCAACAAGCGCAGGAATTCACTCAAATTTTCCGTGAAAGGATGCATCTGGCATTTTGTTCCTGCAGCCTGCATTAATACACTTTGGGAAAGAATTCCAGACAGTATGACAAGGTGTTTTGTCATGTTTGAATGTAAAAAAAAGTGCAGCTGCATGGTGCTGTATAGCTAACAGATAGTGTGGTTGCATATTGGTGTCACTAAATGATGGTGTGGCCAATTGATGGTGTAGTAACGATGTAACAAAACAGTAAGCAAGATTTAACACACGTAACACTACTTTCTAAAAGACAAACTTGGTGAAAGGCAAAGTCTTTTTGCAGTCTTCAGTTTTACCTGATCACATTTTTCAAGTTTTGATGATAAACATGTAACGTTTCCATCTCCATGGTATCATCAAATTCCCACTCTTTGTTTCTTTTGAGCTTAGGGCTTTCTTTTTTTTTCAGACTCTTTCTGTAAACAGTAATTAGAAGCAATGGAAGTTACAAGAGGGAGGTTGCATTGGAGGTAATGTGATTAAGTAGGATAGTCAATACTGTTATTTATACTATCAAATTTCTATACAAATTGAAGACATCAAAACTGTTAAACTTGAAGTTGTGATGAAACAATTGCCACATTGTTGGAAACTGACAAAATGTTTTTATTCTGTAATAAAATGTGATCTGTGTGGGACCAGTTAAGGAAAACTTACTGAAGGTACATTGCTGTTGTAAAAGAATCTGTTCAAAGTTCCACCTCTGCTCTGCTTTTCTTTGTGTTTGTTATCTTCTTTTTTAGCACTTCGTTTCTATCTTTGTACTCTTACTGTACTCTAATATACTCATGAGCGTATAGAACTGTATAGAAGGTTACCATAGCCTATACTAACATTCTGTGCCATTGTCACACTTACAGTAGCATCAAAATGTCCTGTGGGTGGTATCCTTAATAGTTGACCTTTGACCTTCATCGTAATCAGTCATTAATTACTGCAGTTTCTTTAACCATTCCAATTGAAATGGTCAGAATTTGTAAACTTTGAGATCTAAAGTTCCCATTTAACCTGTGAGTGTTCTTGTTCCATTCGAGGAATGTGTGTGAAAACTGCATTCTTAGAAAAAAATTATGAGAGCTGATGTCAGACAAGATGGGTGTGTTCAAGCTAACAGATTTTATTGATCTTGCAGAGTGGGAGTGTATGTATGCGCTTAAAAACATAAAAAAAGATCTCAGACTTGCTGTTGGTATTAGTATCTGGCTTTAACTGTTTTTTTCCAAAAAGGTTGAAAGCCAAACACAGGAGAAGTACTAGAAAGAGTATGGGTACAGGATGCACTGGGCTTGAATGAGTGACTTACAAGTAGGTGATTCAGGAAACTACCAAATAGAACGGAATGGGTACTAGTGCACCATTTTATCTTTATATGTAATGGTAGTTAAGCAAACTTGAAGGAGGAAGGGGGCCAAGGTCATTTTGGCAAACTGGACCATCAATTTAGTTTTGTAATGCTCCTTTTGTTAAGTAGTATATGACAGGAAGCACCAGAATTGTGCTTTACATCTTTTTTGAATGACTTGAGCTTTGCAACAAACATTGCCAATCTCCTGAGTGAAACAATCATGTCAGCTAATAAGTTTGCAAGGTCCTATTGCCAGTAGGATAAGAAAATAGTGTAAGCTGTCGACGTTCATCTTGTATTCATCATCAGAATGGGCCTTGTGGTGGTGGTTTGAAATAAACTCTGCCTCATTCTGCTAAGGCTTACCTCTCTTAGTGCTTACCTACTAGTTATACATCTAAAACATTTTGAAAACGTCAGAATTGTAAAGAATAAAAGTGAAATATTGACAATCTATGCGAACAAATAATGGCGTGTGTCATTTTTCCACTTATTTAAATTTCCTTGTTCTAAAAATCTGCAGTTGCCATAATGATTTAACTAGTTCCTTACTGGATCCAGAGGGTTGCCACTGAGAAGGAAATGTATCACTTTGAACCAAGGTTTGCACCACCAACGTCACACAGAAGTCTGTCTTTTATACCATTCTTGTCATTTCAATAGGGCTTATACGGAATTTGAAAGTAAATACAACGTAGCAGTCGTCATCTGCTGCTGTCATAGTTAGATTTGGAACTATTTGCCACTGCAGCCATATTGCTGGTCGTTCTTGTGATGCTTGGTGACACGTATAACAATATAACACTTTGGTTGTAAATCAAAACATGATGAAGGATCAGTAATTGACTATTTTGGAAAGTTCTGGAAAATTCTTTTTTGGTTTTTAAAAAAATAGACTTCCGCCTCTTCCACTCATTTGCATGTCATCTCTTATGAAAAGCTTAAATGTCCTCATTGAAGTCAGTTAAACAGTTGTTTTCAGTTTTATACCACCTGCTTTGAAAACGTCGGCGGAAACCCTACATTTCAAAACATTGCTCTGATCGAGCTGATTGTTAAAGGACTGGTTGACCTGGGTGACATTGCTATGTGAATGGTATTGAACTGGAATTGCCGAATGAAACATCTGTGAGCCAACGACACAACTTATCTTCACTCAATTTGGTGGGTTTGAAGGTAATAGCTGCGTTTAAATATTCTGTCCAATCTTTTCAGCAGCAACTCCTTGTTGATGGATCAGCACTTATGGGAAGTTCATCATTGAGCCAGAGAGGTGTAATTGAGGAGATACATCAGAGAGGTTAATTCACATCTTAGAGCACTGTTTTACTTTTTTGTCACGTATTTTCAGTTGTACCCAAGTAAATCTTTATTCACACCTGCCTATACCCTTTGAAAAGGATTACATGAAACAAAGCTTTTTTGTAAGCGTTGCTGCTGACAGTCAAGCCAGTACCATTGTCTCACAAATGCTAGCGATTGGTTATCTCGCTGGTCATGTTCAGCGAGTTACACGGCATTATTTTTCCTACTGAGATAAGCTCAAACTGCTTGAAAGATGAAAAGAATGACTGCCACTGTTATAGCTGTAGAGATGAAACTTTCCGATCTAATTTACAACAGAGCAGGCAATTCAGACCTTTAGTTTTAAGTTGCTAATACATTTTCAGCCCATTGAACCTAGGTAGTGAACAAAACAGAGATCTTAGCAGAAGGTTGGTAACTTCAAAGGAAGGAGTTCTGCTGTGTCCTCAATTGCACCTCTCTGATTGAGCGAAAGCACTTTTATCTCCCGTTTCTTATTTATCTATTTTACTATATACATTTACATGTCCAGTTACATCAGTAGTTACAGGAAGTCAAAACATGAGATTAACCTGTGTTCAAACAACTTTTCACCAGTATTATTAACCATTTATCATCAATTTTCATAAAACTTAAGCATTCTTAAAAATCCTGTAAAATTGCTGCCTCCTTTACCATTAGAAACCACAAACATGAACCATGCATAAAGAGTTGTGATGTTTTACCTTCTAAATCTTTCTATACCAACAAAAGGAAAAATCTAAATCTTTCGAAATCTTTATGTACCAACAAAAAAAAAACATACCTGGTACAGTACAAATACCATCTTGTGGATTATGGTACGGTATATTTTGCATTTTTTAAAACTTGTTGTAAACTGCCCTGGTCAATGGTTATCTGTACTAGTCACACAAGAAGAGGCAAACATGTTTTCAAAAAACCTTTTCCACTAGTCTACCAACTGCTTCTCATCAACTCATAATATTACATATTGTCAAAACATGCATACAATTTTTAAAGTCATTTAATTGCAGCCTCCATAAGAAACACAAAAGATTTTGCTTTCTTCAAATTATTCTAGAATGCCCATCTCATTTTGTGACCACTGTGTTAAATGTTATTTGCATAGCAACAAAGGAGGTAAAAGCTTTTCATTCGTTGCCAAAATTACTTTGATGCAGTAATATCACAATTTTACCGTCTATGGATGTGACGGTTTTTACGGTAAGGATTTTGCAAAGCAATATCACAACATTGGAAGAGAGTAATGTACATTGTATGCTGGCAGAATATACATTAAAATGTGGAAAAAGTTTTCTTGGGGAATAGCTGCCTACAAGACTTGCCAACTATCACACCTATAACACCTGAGTTTTGCTTATCTGCTCAAGGAAAATTCTGAAACACAACCAACAAAAAAAAAAAAAAAAACCACCATTCACAAATTCTTTACTATTGAAGGTCCTCATAACTGTACACTGACAATTCTCTGAATCACTTGTAGAAATGTCATCTTTGGAGGTAAAACATATACATGTAATGAGGACTCCTACTAGGATTGGTTTGGGATGCATATTCAACAGTTTGTGAAAATGTTCGCGTTTTAAGGTTGGCATGTCATCTATTGCAAAGAAATAAAAAAAAAAAGAAAAGAAAAATGTGTATACTGAATATACATAAATAGAATACCTCTGGAAGCTCAAATGATAGTATTTGTTGAACAATATGCCCCATATAAATTTGAGAAAGTAAGGTGTTTTCTATGTTGCACATGTGGTCACAAAATCATGGCAAAGGGTCTTCATAACCAATGAATGGAGTTAAACCGTGAGTGTTAAGGAAACACATAGCTGTACATGATGGAAGAAATACCGTAATGCCTAGGAAGTAGCAAATTGTAATGTTGAATGGACAATGTCCACTTTAATTGGAGAAAAACCTGTTGAAGTATGGAAGAAAGTGAAAATGATCGGTAAGCAATGCTGAGAAATAAGGTAGAAGGGTAATAGAGTTACTGATGCACTTCCCAAAGAAACAAGAGTTTTCCATGGAACTGGTTCTGAAAGCAAATCTGCTGATTACTATGTCACAAGTATGGCACTTGTCAAGTGTAAATTTAACTGTAAGGTTAAGTTGGTGAGTGAGTGGTTTCTGGGATTTCATGTTTCTGCAAGAGAACAAAGCATGTATCATCATCAGCGTGAACCAGCATGTGGTGATGCTGATGTCTGCAATGAACATTCCAGGACTCAAGATCCACAGACCACTAGCAGGGAGACCACTAGCAGGGGAACCACAGGGGGACCATCAGTACGGAGACCACTAACAGAGGTACCACTAGCAGGGAGGCCACTAGCAGGGACATCACAGAGAGATTAGGAGGGACACCACCAGCAGACATCCAACTCCCTCAATAAGATATACTTTTCCACTCTCCTGCTTAGACGTAATTCTCTAACCCCTCTCCTATTAAGCTATGCTATACACTTGAATTAGATGAGCTATAACACCCTCTCCTGATCTGAGGTGCTACTTTTTTAGGGTGCATATTCAGGGTTAGATGGATGAGATATGACGAGACCTTTACAAAATGGATACTACAATTGAAGCAGCAATCAACTTATGAGTGAAGAAGCTCCCTCTTCATCTTATGGTAATTCTCCTCTCCCAGCTGGTTGTAACCTCAGCCTCCTCTTCCCCTACCCCTTTCGACTCAGACCTGCAGCTTGGCTACACTGCAACCACCACTGCCAGCGACCTTGTGGAGAGAGAGATGAAGAGCCACTGAAGAAAATTGTAGATGAATCTTTGCATGCCGTAAAAAAGAAGTTTCAAACCAACCAGAAGACTAAGTTCAAAGAGATCTTGGATCTTTATGTACAATGAATAGCAGTGAACTGCACTAAGACAGGAAAACATGGAATACCAATACATCTTAGTTATCATAAGATTGGTCCATCCATTACCAGATTGGCTGAATGTTACAAATGGTCCATTCACTGACAGATGGAAACAATGACTTTGTTCACTGACAAATGCTTTCTGTTGGTTGATCTCAACAATGGTGATAGCTAATGATTTACCCTGCTTGATACACTTAATATTGGAACAAAATATGAAGCCATATCTGTTGTTACTGTTGAAACAAGACAAAAAAAATATGTGCCAAATACAGAACCAAAGCATTACAAAATAAGTAGGAGGACATTAACGTCTTCATGGACAATGGCTTACTTTGTCACCTGTGGAGATCCCCTTCTCCAAAACGACTACTGAGATCGGTGTTACCAGACTTCAAGAATGAATTTTCTAAATTTTATCCAAAACTGTCCTCAATTTTGACATTATTTTATGACAGAAGTGACTGACTTACAATATAGATCCAACATATAGCTTACATTAACAACATACATCACTCAAAAAAATTGAAAGCTCAATCAAAAGATCCTTATCAGCTTTTTTAATTTTGCATATTTTTTTTCTCCCAGATTTCCTGTGGATGGCGTTATAGGACTATATGTCTTTTAGATAAATTTCTGCAGAGGTGGCAACATTTGCAATTTCATTCAACTTCTTTCTGAACATTAGTAATAAATAATGTTGCAAGAAATAGAAAAACAAGTATTATAAAATACTCAAAATAATCATTAAATTCAAAATTTCTCTGGATGTTTTTGTCCACTGTCAACTGTGTGAACTTTTTAAATGCACCTTTTCAGAAGTTCTGAGCTGGAGAGTGAGTCTTGACCTGCAAAACTCTGAATTATGCATTTTGGATAGAAATGTTTCAAACAAGAAATAAAAACATGCTGGAATTCGAGAAGTCTCATGGTGAAAAATACAAAAGTTGCACAAGAAGGAAAAACATTTAAAAAACTGGAGTGAATATTTCCATTTGTTCTTTGGAGGACAGCAACACGGGTTATGACAAAAAAAAAAAAAAAAAAAAAAAAAAAAGCAAAAGGTACAATGGTTTGATGATCACTTGCCTGGTCTATTAATTAAAACTGTATCATTAACTATCCCTTTGTTACCCTGTTACAGGTAGCTTCTGGAAAATCTTCACAACTGCAGGATCCCAGCCACAACTTGAACAACAACGAGGAATTACCTCTGGCAATATATCGCAAAATCATAACCAGTACTGGGATCAAGCTTCCTTCAGCTCTTTACAGAATCGATGACCCAACTTTTCTATATAAACCACATATTACTATAAAAAATGGAACAAAAGCATGGAGTGAAAAGGAATTATAACTTAGTGAACTTAGCATATATTTATTTATCATGTGAAGCCAAGTAAAATGTGAGGGCACTGTTTTATTGTGCACAAAGTCGGATAACGTGTGACCTACACATCTTTAACGTACACTCAACTTTGAAATTGAATCTATAATCGCTATTCTGTTTGTTTTCTTTAGATGTGAACTTGCAGCCTATTTCTTCTAGGCTTTATGCAATTTTGACATCTAAATTCAGCACCCAACACCTTGCCCTTTGGAGAGATTAAGATTAATGCACTGTGCATATGCCATCACTGACAACAGCTAAATATGTGGCTTTCAGTGGAGTTCTGATCACACCCATGGCCATCAGTTCAGTGGTAGTCAGTCCACACCTTAGTTACAACTTAAATCTATGAAAGAAATCTAAAAAAGAAGAAGTTGCTTCCTTGTTGTTTTGGTTGTACAATCATTTCTCAATTGATCGATCACTTTGGTTGGAAAATGGCAACGAATAAAGTTGAACAACAGACAAATTTAAAAGAAATGACAGTGCCACAAACCTTGTTCGTTTTCGTTGTCTGGTTCAAAAATAACAAATTGAATACATATTATGTTGTTAGGTCCCATAAAACCCCACAAAATAATTATTTTTTTCAACCTCTTTCTAAAGTAGATGACCTCACTTTTCGTGGAGGCAATTGCAAGCAAAAATAGCACAAAGTATGGAACTCAGACCTAAATACACCAAAGGAAAATTTTATAAAGGTAAAAAAGGAAGAAAATGAAAAAACAACAAAATTAGATCTGGCACAGCTACACACACTTAGATTATGCCAATGACGACTGACCTGCAGTGACTATCAATCAACGCTTTACTTGACTTTATTCTGGCAGGCTAACATTTTCCAATTTCGCTCCTTTTTCTTGTGTATGTGTATGTGTGCTTTGTGTGACTGATTGTAATATCATGCTACATAATTTTAAAACTGTTACATTGGTTATACAAGCAGCATCCAGTTGTCACCAGCCAATAGTGTTTAAATGGTTTTTCCATACATTTTCAAGAGAGCTAAAAATAGAAGTCATCTGCTTAACAAGCTTGTGACCATATGAGAGTCATTCCTAGGATAGTCTCTCAAAGGGGAATACTTTTGACTTTGGAATTTTCGGCCACCTTCGTCTCATGAGGGTTTACGAATACTATACCCCTCAAAGGCTACAACGGATGCAGGAATGTATTGCGATTCCAGTTCTCTTTGACTGACTCTAACATTAGCACGCTATCACTATGACAGTGCCACCCACAGGATGTCAGCACCAAATGTTTCATCGTTTAGAGAAAGGTGGTTTGGTCTGACCAATCATGGTGATGCTTAAATTAATAAATGACATCTACATGTCAATCTGACAGGCATGTGAATCTTCCCGAAAACATCACAGAAAGCAACGACAACCTCCACAAATATTCTGTGCTACTGTTGTTACCCTCCCATCGCTAGGATATGTTCCTTATCATTATGTAACAAGGGGTGCCATTGTCATGGTCATACAACCTCAGCTTCCACAAAGCAAGCTGCCCCACTTCTCCTTGCATGTGCATCTATCTGCTTTGTGATGCTCCCAAATGACAGCAGCAAATCCTTCAGTGATGAGATGTTCATCTACGGTAGCTTGAGCAATGACGAGAAGTGTTCACTGACTGAAGATTTCAAGCCAGTGTTTCCATTATTGAAATGATATTGATATTGATCTAGCATGCTAACTTTTGGAATCTATTCATGGCAGAACTTTTTACCACAGATGATGGAAGGATTGACCAGACTTGCCAACTCTCACAATTTTAACCGTTAGTCTCACAAGTTCAGACAACGTCTCTCACGGTTAAAATGCTGAATCTGAATGTGAAAATCACTTTGATGCAATATGTGTGATGTTTCCGTTTTCATTATTTATTCACAGAGGTATCTTTGTAGAACAGTGACTAATTTAGTGAAATATCAAGTTCTACAGGATTAAGAGGGTGAAAAGAGAAAAATCTCCCTGGTTTGGACGACACTTTTCACATTCGTGTATGAGCTTTTTAAATATCTCCAGGTTTGGAATGTGGTTCCCAGATTTTCTTGCAAGTACTTCATGGTTTGCCATTTTTGAGGGTGGCAAGTCTGCTAACCGGAATAAGGCACTGACAGGAGTGGCCATTTTGGAACATTGATCAACCCCAAATAAAAGTTGTCAAAATATGGAATGATATGGAATGTTCCACAGGGAGGCACTAAATCACGCAAGTCTCTAATCAGAAGAAACTGGGTGCATATCACAACATCAGAAAGTGAAAAAAGTAAATCTTCTTGCCTACTATGTTACAATCTCAGAAGCACAAATGTAAGAGCACCATTATATGAAAGAAATCAAAAGTGAAAGCTAGCAAGCTACCCAAATTTCCTAGAAAAATGTGAAGAATAAATTAAAATGACGTCATGCTTTGAGTATAAAACGTAAGAAGAAATTCCAAACTGAAAAGAGAAAGATACTTGGAAAGAGTTTCAAAGAAAGCAAAAGAGTAAACACTATAACCAAACTGTGGAGAAGACATGTGACTCAAAGTATCTTACAAATAAATATTTCTAGTCCAAGATTAAAAAAAAATATTGGACCGAGATCGCTTCGATGAATATTTTGATAATGCAGTTTTCCTCATCACGCGTTCACATGTCCATGATCACATGTTCATATGTTCATGGTCACATGTTCACATATCCTTCTTCTCCTCAGACAAGCTCCTTTCCATCTCTGCCGCTTTCTACACGAAACACAGAAAAAAAGAAGATGGAAAAAATGAAAGATATACAAACAGGTCAATTTCAGTTGCAGGTATATGAAATTGGAAAATCATCGTATGTCGATACCCAATGTACAATCACATCTTGGTGCAGTCATTCTTGGTGAAGGCACACCTTGCTTATGGTCCTTACTTCAAAAATTTCCTGCTTTCCTCCATTGAAACAAGAATACATAAAATCCGTATAAAATTTGCTCTGGTTACAGTCTAATGAGTAGGTAGTCACCACACATAGACATCTCAAATGACTTTCAACATTTCATCCATCCATTCACAGCAATGACGGAGACCAACTATGGCTGTCTACACAAAACACTGCATTTTTATAAATTGCTATGAAACTTCACTGATTACTTCTTTTAATGAATGTAAAACTCGACAAAAGTTAAGATGCAATGTATGATTAGTTTTGTGTCACCTTTTTACTTGCAGTGTCGAATGAAATAAGTGGGCTTATGTTCAGCTGATATAGTATTGCAGTAGGCCGCTTCAAATCGACAGATTGTCTCGTCTGTGCAGTAAGTATTACACTTGCCATATTCATTTGGCATTCTAAAAGGGTAGACTGTGCTGGTTCTCGTAACTCGAACATGACTTCATGTCTAAAATGTGGCATAACTATCATTTCAAGATCAGCTAGAAAAGAAAACCCATATACAAAACTACCCTGATTTTTATGACAATTCCTTGTCAGGATAAGAGCGATACAAGCACCATGAGCAATTTACAGGGGTTGGTTGTCATAGCCATAATGTGCAGTGAGGGTCTTAAACAAGGACGAATCTTTGTTACACTATGCAACTATCTGCCTAATACCTGCCTACAGTCACAGAGCAGGAACAACACAGTTTTCAGAATACTCAGAGATGTGACTGTACCCACACCCGACTGCAATGTGCTTAAATTAACTTGACACAGCATTATAGTCACATAAAATGCATGACCATCTCTTCCTAATACTACCTCTCAGCTGCATGCTCTTCCTGTTTTAATCTCTTTGTCCAAAATCCTTGTTGTAAATGTGCCCACTATAAGATCATTCTGAACAGGTGGTATGTCACAAGCGAGGCTAGGATGAGGGTCTGAGGGGAAGGGCATGAGAGAAAGCGGTGGTGTGGATACATATTTTTGTACTAAATTATCTTCAGTTTCCAAACCTAGATCCAGTGTACATTCAACATAGAGTGTACATACTGAAGTATGCAACCTAACGTGAGTCACTTTCTCGATCCAAAAGCCAAACAAAGAAGGTAGTTTGTCACTGAGTTCATGAGTTCAGCTCACATTAAATTTCAATGAATTCACTGTTACTACTTCAATATTTTGACTTTTAATTAAATATACTTGAATATTAATCACCAGTTTAATCCAAGGAATCCTCTAACATTAATTTCGGGGAGAAAATGAAAGAGTCAGTTGGAAAATCAAAGTTCATCTGACACCTACAAATGGCACCAAAGGTCCATGAAGGGACTACATTGGCATCCAAAAGAGAAATTTACCATACCTTTTGGTTTAAGGCATGTCTGGACTGATACTCCTCCTTGGCAAGCTCTTCTTCCATCCAGTCTGGTAAATCTGGAATCAGGATGGCGATGGCTGCTTTGATGGCAAGGAAGACATGCTGGAAAGGAAGATATGAGAATTGGAAGCGGTGAAGATGACAAACTATATTTCAAGTTGATACAAGGTATCAAAAGCTTAGAGCTCTGTGAACTTTCCAGCAATTAACAAAGAATTAGAAAATTCAATTGGTTCAAATGAGAAAATTGTTCAATTCCAGGTGGCAAAAGAAATGTGCAAGAAATGTGGCTAACCAGTAGTTACCTCTTAAACAGTTTGCAAATACTGCAGTCAAATACTTCAGTAAAGTAATTACATAAGTCATAGGACACATAGGAATTAAACCTCTGTAAAACGTCCAAAGTTTGCATTTCTTTCATAATGTATCACATATTGCAAGGGACAAAATAACAAGGTTCACGTCACAAATTTGTCAGTTTCCAACCAATAAAATCCCAATTATGATTCAAGTTCATGTACGCTTGTTGAATTTTTTTGTCAAATTGTTCGCAGTTGAAGCCACAACTGTGCTTATGACACATGCTTGAGTGAGTTAAGTTTTCAACTTATTCACACTGCAATATTTGTAACAGTTGGTAACCAAATGAGTTGACTGTTAACCAATTCAAACATGGACTAGTAAAAACCATTTGTCAACACAATTTTGTCCCTTCAGATGTATGTGATAAGAGAGACTAAAAGAAAGCAGGACAAGATGTAGGAAACGAACAAATATCAACTTCACAAGGAATGCTAAGAATGAATGACCAATTAAGCTTTCAGTGTGCATAGGCAGTTTTGTTCATTTGAGGGCCAAGTTTGTGACAGCTTGATGTTCCCATTTACTCTCAAACCATCTGGAATGACCTTTACTTTTATCTTACTTTCATTTTATCTTTTTCTGAGTGGAAAAAGGTAGTGGCATTTGCAGGAAATGAAGCTTAGCAACTGGGAGGTTCTGGGTTTGTTTCCGGGCTCGGTCACAGTCGGAGGAGTTTTTCGTCAAAGAGTAATCTAAGGTTTTCCCATTTGAACTGACCTTGAAGAAAGACAAAATTTGATCCAAAATTGTCCAGTTGGTAGTCCCCCAATGCAAAGCTGGAAGTCACATGTTTCCTCCACATTTATGTGGTTGCTAAACATTTTAAAATAACTGCCCTTCAAAGGCATGAATTATTGTTATTAATCATGTTAGCTTTTACCAAAACATACATTTTGTTTTCAAAATCTGGAAATAATTTGTCTCATAAAGTTTGGTGTTTCACTGGCTGAACCAAAGGCAAACAGAAAATGTGACCGCTGCGTCTGAGGATAACAAAATGTCAGATGCTTGGTGAGCTAAGAACAAGAAATGTATTTATGCCGACAGAATGAACTTAAGGATGCTTCATTGTGAGATGCATAGACTGAAATATTTTTAACCTTAAATCTGATTAAAATAAATACTTAATTCTTTATGTTCGGAATAGCTAATGCGTCTTCAATATAAAATGAACTTTGTTCATCCATCTATCCATATACCTGTTCTTCCATCCACCTTTCTATCTGTCCATCTGGATGTCCATTTGTCTTATGGTCTATCGATTCCTCTACCTTTCCATCCAAACATCCGTCACAACCTGATTCTGCCCATCCATTGACACATATTGCCAAAATAATTACTTGTAACATAATAATTGTATCTTACCAGAGGCCAATCCTTACCTCTACAGCCACGAATAGCAGAATGAACTTTGACGTGATGAGATGTGACACAAGTTCTTGTACCTCAGGAGACATAGCTAATAGAGCAACATTGGTTAGGACAGCAATGATACCCATTATCTCAAAGGTTACCTAAAGCAAAACATCAAAGAAATTTTGAGTCAGAATGAGCTTATTATATTACTTTTATCGTCATAATCATTGAATCTTTTCCCCAGGGGTCTTTTCCATTTACTGTGCTAGACCTTTCATTAACAAGCTTTTGACATTTGAAAAAAAAACACTTGCTTAAGGAAAATTATCACAAGGCCACTGACTTATGATGGATTTGTTAATAGATATTATCATATTTACCTGACTTACCTGTCTCAACACAACAACTGTACTCTTATTTACCATGCAAAGAGTGCCTGTAACCTTCAACACCCCCTCTAAGACCGTCAGGTCTAATACAGACTAGTGCCTCCCTCCCACATCTGTCATGCTATGTGCTAGGTGTGTGAAAGTCTTGGCGAATTGACATTTTCAGATATCATTCCTTTGTAACTTCATCTGGTATTCTTTAACCTGCTATTGTGTGTTTCAATCAGCTTTTCTGCAAGTTTACTGCTATTCGCTACGTATCCCCTAACCCTTAGAACGAAATTTCTCCAGTTTTGTTTCCAGCTTGGTTATGTTATTTTCTTGCCCTTAATAGCTATAGCACTTAATTCTGCACAGTTATGCAAAATTTCCGCTGATGTTGCTCACGTTCTCACATCAAACTACTTTGTAAGTTATAAAGAATCCTCACTCTCCGGGGAGACATTCGTTAATGTTTTAACAGAGATTGCTGACAGTGTTGTGCACATTCATGTGTTTGTTAGTGATATCTGCCAACTCCTCGCTCATCTATGGAGGTGTTTCAAACTCAGGTCTTGTTCGCACAAGAACCTGTGCACAATTTGTGGCGATTCCATGCCATCCGGACAGGACAAAGCTGGAGTCAGCTTATGCAACAAAGAAATAAATTCCAAGCATAGTTGGATCAACTCCCTGCACCAACTTCCACAGTCTTAAGCTTTTCTGGATCAAGGTCTCATTCCTTGTTCCATCTGAGGTCCCCAAGAAGATCCACAAGAAAAAGAAGGAAGCATCAAGTTCACAATCTGAATCAGAAGAAAGGGGCAGGTGCTTGAGGTCATCGAGGAGACAAAGAACCAGCCTGGCTTTGGAAACTTAGAGGTCTGCTAACTCCACTCCTTGAGGGGAAAAAGAGGGCACTGACTTTGACATGGATGCACCAGTCTTGAGCACCTAAACTACACTGCATTTAACATCACAACTCCAGCTCCAGAACTGGTTCCATGAATTACCTCTGTTAACAGGAAACAGAGAAAGGAATCCTCATTGCACTGAGAAGACACTCTGGATTGCCAAGCACCCCTATCTGACTAAGAGGACACACAGAACCTAGAAGAGGAATATGACTGCCAAGGAGCTGCTTGAGAGGCAGAATCCGACAGAATCCTCCAGAAACTTGTGGGGCAGTACCCACACTTTCTCCATGCTGAGCATCTAAAGCTGGCAGAATCTGAAGTGCACGATAATTCACTTCAGACAAAGGGCAACATCAAAACAAATGACCACGGTCAAACTGGTAGCTTGGCTCCTCCCAGACATTCCACTGAACTCAGAGTGCTTCCACCGTGTCAATGTGTGGTTAGCACTACCCTTGCGATAAGCGAAATCCCTCGAAGATTCAATTTCAAGATTGGAGAAATTTTTTGCACTCCAACAATTCCACAGGAGGATAGAGAAAGAGTGGATGGAACAACACACAAATTCAGGAACCTTCAGGGACGCCAATCAGAGAAAGCTCAGGAAGGCTAGAAGATGCAGGCAAGAAAAGGTTTCAAGGCAAGAGACCCTTAAATCAAGCTGAACTTTCACCTTCAGTCTACCTCCTGGGACCAACAAAGAGATGTTTCCAAAAGGTGAGAGAGAGGTCGAGACCATATTGCTTGCTCATGGCAAGGCTAAGCAGCAAGGAGTCATGGATCCGCAGATACGACCAAGTCCTTAAATGGTATTCTAAAAAAACAGGAAACCTTCGGAAATCTCAGAGTATCTTCATCCTCCTGGGAACTCATACTCAACTTTACCAAAACACAAAATCTCAAGATGGCTGGTGGGAATCATCACCCTTCATGTCACAGGGAGGTGGGGGGTGGTGGGAGTCAGAGTCCACTATATGAGGGGAGAGGCAACCTCTTCTGTCTGTTTGCAGGAATCCCCATGGAAAGGTTCACGAAGGCTGGACATGAAAAACTCTGGCCCCTTTTGCTAAGTGCTCTGTGACTGACACACTGGCAGCTGAGTGAGCATTTGGACATAGGGTGTCGGGAATGCCAGAAGTAGGTCTAGTTCCTCGGACCTCCCATCACTGAACTAGTGCTATTCGGTTCAATTCTTGTGTTGAGACTGGCATGTGAAGAAAATATCCAAACAGTTACTGCTTTGGCTACATGTGAATGACGTTCTCTGTGCTGCTGTCTCTGCGGATGTTCTTTTCATAGTGAGTTGGCCTAACAGCACATTCTACTTCATTCATTCACATGGTACAACGTCTTTATGATATAGTGTAACTAGAGAGATATGCTTATGTGTATATTTATGTACTGAGAAACAGAATTATGACTTACACATATCATGTACACATACCTACAGAACTGAGTTGTTACACTAATGTGTATTTACCTTCACCAGCATGGTAAATGGGAGTGCAATTGTTTTGCATTGAGACAGGTAAGTCAGTGGCCTGTAAATAACCAAACCAGGTAGTTTTTGGGATTTCTGACCAACCAGAACTGACATTTGCAACTTTTATTAGCAAAAACTGCCATATAAAAATTATTGGGAACGAAGCGGTTTTTCAAAGATAGACAAGTATCGATAAATGTTACATTTCACCTTTGTTTTGGTAGATCAGTTTCTTGATGCATCATCTTGTTTGTCCCTTTTTATGTAGTTGCAGGGACGAAATTTCTGTAGGACGACCAAAGTTACTACCTCAGGTTGTCCTTTTCACTACCAAATTTTACCCCTGGTCATTTATATTGTGACACAATGCGTACAACTCAACACTGAGATGCAACCAAAATATTTAACATGCATGAACTCCATTCCAAAACATCTGTTTTCTTTCACAAAAAACTGCCAAAACAACCTGAAATCCATGGGAGGTAAAACACCAAACAAACAGCCTCAGTGTACCATCATGTTTCAACTGATTTTACTGTACCAGACATGCACATACTGTACACAGCAAGTATCAGATAGATGACTCGCAGTCGAAGAATTCGGCCATATGTGCCACTGCATGGAGAGCTGGTACATATACTGTTAAGTTTCATGGAGTTTTTTAACCTCCATAATTTGGGCTAGTCCAAGTAGTACGTAATTCAACCAATCACAGTGCAGAATTTTCCTGCTGGCCCACAGTGTATTTGAGATTAACAAGACGGATTGTTCCAACATAGGGGTGAAAAATATTTTAGAACTGTTTGATTTCCCCGGGATTATGTTCTCACGCCAGGTGAAAAAAAAAAAAATCCTTGGAAAGGAGAGTGGAATGAGTTGACAGTTGAAGCAAATTCAGATAAGCCACTCAGATGGTGTGTTTTCAATAGACTCTTCACGCGTACTGTCAGATTTTGATTCAAAAGGAATGAATTTTCTAAATAGTGATAGCACCCTTCAAGATTAGTAATGTATCATATTTTGATTTGAAACAAACATTATATTACACTGAGATTTTCTTCTATATGATACATACTTTACAGCATCAGTGATTCTAGATAATGACATTTTTTTTTTATTATCGAAGTGAAAAGGTGGAATTTTACCAGCCTCCTTCAGGAAGTCCCCCCCCCTTCCCTTTGGAGAAACCCTGAGCATTACTTTTAAGTTACAAGTCAGTAGTATAATTTAGCTGTGGAAAGTTTCAACCTGTATAAGAAAGACAAATAAAAACATGGTCTTGACTGTGCAAAATACACATTTTGCACATTTCTTGTTTTTATATCTCTGTTGTGGAGGACGACCAAATTTTTGCAGCTGGTTGTCCTTCGGACAACCATTTTCAGTTGCTTAAGAATCATCCCTGAGTCGCAACCCTCCGACTGAAACCCTGCTCACCTGCCATGTTCCTATGTCAGCCACTGCCTGTCCAAAAGGTCTCCTGCAGACTTTAGTAAGCTTGAAGGCATCACTCTTGACTTCGATGACATTATTCAGTAAAGCAAAGACGGCAGCCAATGGATAAACGGCTGAGAACAGGAAGACGTAGCCAAACTGAAGAAAGAGCTCCAAGTAGTCATCAAATGTCCCCTAGTAAAGACAAATAAGGAAATTGGTAAAAACAATAAGGTAATTAACGAAGTCATCAAATTTTCCGCAAAGCCAAAGCCATTTAAATGAGAGACGGCAACGACAATATAAGCAAGAGGACTAACTATGTGGTAGTCCATACTACAAATGGACATTTCCGATGGATGAGTTTTGGAAAAGCCAGCAAGTCTGCATGATGTTTTCACAAAGTGGCCTAAAAAATTTCATCCAGTAGGTGACCTTTGACTAGTGGTGCAGCAACAATGATGGTAAATGCAAAATACTTAATTTTCCATCTGAACAGTAAAAATTTCTGGCTATATATTCAGTTCAAATCTAGCGACAAAATTTGCACAATTTTCCATCTAGTCCACCCGACATAAACAAAATTTTAGAATGGGGAGAGAGCCACTCCCCTTAGACCGTTCTCTCAGGATGCTGATCAGTCACCAGGTTCATCACGTCAGAAGTCGCCCCCATAGACAGGCTCAGACTGGCTTACACCCCTCATGTCATCTCTCCCAACATACTTTTGCCTCTCCTCCCCCTTACTTGGGACATATCCTAACTACAACACTAAATTTAACTTCACTTGTTGAACACCTCTGCAGCTTGCACTGGATCAGTTTCATTTACCAAGCTGGAGAAACTGTGTGCACATAGACGATTTGATGTAATCTTTTGCTTGATATTTGAACCTTGTCTCCTGCGTAGTCTGATTTATCCCTGGTGAATGAACATATTTGCTATCCTAACTTTCTGACACAATCACAACTGCCTGACCCCTGTGATGGATATGATTAGAAACACAGAATATTGTTGAATGTTGTTACTTCTTTGCATCTAAAACTCCAACTGTTTCAGATTGCTGTACAAATGTTAGATCATAATGACACCTTTCCATTTAACTGTAATCTCAATAGGAAAACCCCAGTCTGAATTTGTAAAGCAAATCTGAACGGCAAGAAGATGTTCCTCATCATATAACAGGTTGACGGACAGATGGATGGACAGATGAACAGACAGACAGGTAGTTAGACAAACAGATGTACTGTACACTTTCTGCAGACAATGGCCAATCCTAGTATCATTATATATGCTAAATATGGATGACAAGTGCATGTTTTAAATGTGATTTTAACTTTGCAGAACAGCAGATGCACGAAATTCAAAAGAAATAAAAATTTGGATACGTCTATAATTTTCACACTTCTGTCTAGCTTCATAAAGTTTCTTTCAAAGGACAATTAACAACGAACTCCCCCACCCCCCCCCCCCAATAAAAAAATAAACACAGACATATTTGAACATAGTCTAGTGCTTAGTGACATAAAACTCTGAAACAGCTTATAGAGCCATCCTGGTTAGTCTTTACAACTTTACACAATTGAAACATGGGGAGATGAAATCAATGTTTCCACTTTTAATTTCTTTTTTTTTTGGTCTCACTGGATATATGTCCATCTTGCCCTGTTCCTCTGCCATCAGCTTGCTGGTATCCAAATCATCATTCAGATTTGCATTCTCCTCATCATTCTTCTTAGACAGTGCCACATCTCCATTCAGCTCCTTGTGTCCTCTCCAGAATCTCAAGACAAGGTACGGCAGAGCCGTCTCCAGAAACTGCTCGATGAATTGTTGGATTATGAGGCGCGTCCCCAGATACTGATGATTGGAAAAGGGAAAAAAAAAAACAAAAAAACATATGAGATGGAAGGTTCAGCTCTATGGGTAGCATACAGTAAAACAGCAGAAATTGTTCAACAGTTTTAGGTCCATAAAGGATGGTGATATGGTATGAAACACCGCATGTCTAGGGGTGAGTTGTTGGATTCTGAGGGGTATCCCAGGTACTGTGTTGATTTTGAGCAAGTAATGAAGTTCCTCCAAAGATAGACACTATACCCTTCAATCTGGTCCACCACCCTGATACCAAATTTCACAAACACCCTAATCCCCTATACCCTAGCTTGCACCTATCAGACCAACATCTCCCCCCCCCCCTTAAAAATGTCAGATTCTCATTTTAGTTAAAGAAAGAAGGATGTTCTCTGCCCTCAAATCCTGCAGACTGATTCATTGTTTTTCTTGAATGATAAAAAAGTTCAGGCTTTATGTAAATCCTTTTCAAATCGCTTTAAATTTTCGTTTTATTGCTTTAGAACTTTTTTTAAATGGAAAATTCTTTCATTATTTGTAATGTCTGGAAATATTACACAGTTGGAAAAAAATGAAGAGAAATGGTGATATTTGCGTAGCTTTCGGCTATATACTGTACCTTCTACCAAGCACTCTTGTACTAGATTTCTAGACTAATCAAAAGTGTTTACAGCTTTCCCAGAATTTATTTTTTCTTCCAGTTTACAGTCCTTTTTTTTACCCTTTGAGACAGTTACCTTTGATATTTGCACATCAATCATTGATTCTGCCTTACTGCTTATTAAAGTCTGACTATATGCTGATATATATACATGAACTGTTGATATCAAATATGAAATGGTTGGCATTCTTTCAAAGAATTCAACTGCAATGTCAAACATTCAATAACTATTGTACAGTACATAGGCATATCAGTATATCATACATGTCTATACAGGTCTCTTCACAGGGAACGGATGCTTCAGTGTCTCACTGGCGTGTGTTCAAATGTCTTTGAAGTTATGCATTCCATTGTGTTGTATACATGAACTAGTTTTCCACTGAAGTTGTAGTTCTGCAGTACAAAGGTCAAGAAGATTGCATTTGACAGAAATAAGAGTATGTTATGTGTATGTTGGAATGTTAATTCAAAAGCAAGTGTGCTTTTATAACAGTTTGTGATATACACTTTTAGAGGTGATGTAAGTTCATGTCATCAGAGATCAACTGAGTGTAGCTGGAAATAATTCTCCATCTAAAACAGCTTACAGAGTAAACATAATGATGAACTCCAAGTCAGTTGGTTTTCTGCGCAGAGGTCCGAGATGCTTTCTTCAATGGCGACAGGCTTCAGATGTGCACAACAAGGTATGTAGACCTACAATCTTGGACAAAATACCTTGCGACACCCCAAGCCCCCCTTCAATGTTGGCAAGATTGTAGCTACACAGGTCAGTCTGTTGCAAACCTTAGGTGATTCATGTATTTGTAGACTGAATCACATGACACATCTAAATCATTGGTCATGTCCATGGTCTTATTTAAGGACCATCTCATCTTCAGTTTTTGTTTTCGACAGTGTCCCTCCGAGTTGATCCTTTCTGTTAGTCCTAAATTACAACATGTTATGTATATGTTGGAATCTTAATTCAAAACCAATTTTCCAAAAGGCTCCTTACACAGGGGCCTCAAACTTAATGTTAGCCATGGTCAAATCAAGCAAAGGATTTATGAAAAATGTATAAATAATCTCAATGAAGCAGAACTGCAAAGTGAAGCATACTTGCAATTCTAGTGTATTTAAAGTGATGTACCCGAATGTAGACCTACCTAGTTACTATACTGTATCATGGTGGCACTTATCCGCCAATTAACCATCTCTGTTTCTTAATCAATAGTCCAGCTGGTCACTATGTAGCATGACGCAAATGTAGAACGATATCGATTCCCTAGAGCTGAACAATATCACATTACATACACTCCTCACAAATATATCCCCGTAGCCTGGATGTACAGGGGCTATTTCAATGTTTCTGACATCAGGTGGTTCGATGTTTCCCGGGTTCCATGTTACCGCGGTTCAATGTTCCTGAGAATTGCAATGAATTACAGTGACATTTCCGTGAACACCCTACAGATAGGAAACCTTGCACTCATTGACAACCATTGAAATAATACGAAAATTGGGGAATAACAAACCCTGGGAAGAATGCACTCCAGAGTATAGGGTAGATTCAGATGGCCATACACTGATTCTACAGTAGGTCTATAGAATATATGCAGCGGCAGCGTGGCTGGGAGGCAGTGTTGTAAAGGCTTGAGTCACTGACTCGACTTTGACTCAAGTCATGATTTTCGAAGACTCAACTTGACTCAAGTCACTTGCGTCAAAGACTTGACTTGAGTCAGAAGTTTGAGAAAGTGCAAAAGACTTAATTGACTTGACTCGAGTCAGTATGTGGAAGAGACTCGACTTTACTTGAGTCACTATGCTGGATGACTCTACATGACAATGACTAGAGTCAAACTCTTAGCAAACATTATGATACTAAACACTGCTTTGGTGTACATTTCAAGAAATGGACTACCAGTTGATTAATTGGAAACGGCAATAGAAACAGTTGACCCATTGTAATCAGAATTTGTCTAGATTCTCTGTTGATTGTGCAACTACAGGGGACTATGTATGGGTAGGCTATTCTCCTTTAGTGAAGAATGTTGTTTTGTTCAGTCAGTGACATGGCCAATAGTTTGTTAAATGGTAGCGCTATTCTGAAGTGATAACAGGTGTATCTTGATTTCTCTCCACATTTTCTTGGACAGATTGAGTAAAAATCATTAATAAAAACATTAAACAAAAGTGGAATCAAGCATAATGGCATACATGTTACTTCCTTCAACAGCTACAAACTTTAATATAGATCATGTTGTTGTAGTCATTTCTGGGTGTAAGAAACAAACCATTTATTTTCAGTATGATTAATTTGGTTATGCTCATCAGATAAGCGTCTGTCTAGGGAACAAGGGTATTGATGAATTGTGATTAATAGAAGAAATCACTTTTGTGAGTGTGGCACTCATTTTGTACAATGGCTTTTTTTTTACTGATTTTTTTCATTTATTGTAATATTTTTTATTCACAGAACAGGATTGCTACATGAAAACTTTTATTAAGGTCTGGTGGTGTGACATCAACATGAGTTTCTGATAGATTACTGGATACAAAAATAAAAACGCCATGTCATTCTTGAAAAAGGAAAGAAAGAACTAGATGACTAAGTGACATGGAGAGTGAAAGTGAGCTGTGCAAAGCAAAAAGGTTGAAAAAATCTGTAATGGTAGAATTCTTTTTATTTCGATACTACATTGACACATGGATGAAAGGAGGAGGCACAATTCTTGCTCCAACAACGCTTTCAGGATCTGGGGTGACCAAGTCAGCATTTTTAACAATTGTGTACATAACTTGCTTGTCTGATCTACTGTAGTATTAAGGGTCAATTGTAGGTCAATATGCTCAAGTGACTCCAGATCACTTGAATAGACAGAGTAACTAGACTCAACTCGAGTGCGGTTGCATGGGGACTCCACTCGAGTTCAGTTGATGACTAGACTCCACATGACTAGTGAAAGAATCTGACTCGACTCTGACTTCACTCTGACTCGACTCGTCTATCGGGTGACTCAGCTTGACTTAAGACTCGAACTTCAGTGACTCGATTACAACAGTGCTGGGAGGGGAGGTTGCTAGCAGCTCTTTACTGGAACTTGGGATGGCGATTTCTGGCAAACTAGGGGGTATTTTCATAACCAAATTCTCTGGTACACTCCACTCAGATGTTCTCCCAGCAATTCTAACCAGCATGTGATGACGGGTGTTACTTAATTGAGTGTTGCCCCCCATCCCAGTGGAAAGACACATTGCCATGGCCACTGAATATATCTTAAGAGTGTTCAGGGTATTATAGACGAACATGACCACAGTTTTTATATTGCTGCGAGTTGAACTTTCGTCATGTGATATGCCGCTATCCTACTATCATAAGTTTGTTGGTGGAATTGCTTTTGTAAAGGGCATGCTGAAAGCGCATCAGTGGAATTGCCGTATTGTCTTTAATAATGCTCTGCAAGTACAAATTCAGCCTCAGTCAGAATCTCAAAAATCCTCCCCTGTATGATCAACATACTGTATGTATGAAGTTTCTTTTCCTACATCCCATTTCAAAGTGAGCATTACATTGTACAGGAATAAAAGAATTCATGGCAGGGGAGCAATATGGCACACCAGATATGACAAATCGTTATAAAATTCACCGGAAACACGTCAGAGATTTTGGGTCTAGTCCCGTTCTTCAGGCACAATAGGACACAATAACAGAGTAAAGAATGACAGAATGGTAACTTGAAACAAGATGTTGTGGAACTACAGTATTAATCATATTGAATTGTTACTTGAAAGGAAATTTTAGACCTCATTTTAAAAGTGAATTCCACATTTGGAAGCTGTTAACATCTCGATTTAACAAACTTTGTACACCTCTGCTGCTGAATTGAGAATGACCAAGATTAATGCAGGTGCATGCTTGATGAGATAAAGATGGAAAAGAATAACAGATGCAACTGAATTCAGTATCACAAAATGACTTGTGATGGAACTGTCCAATATGCTTCTGGCTGTGAGCAAGTTCGTGGCACTTTTGTGCCTCGTGCCAACGCCCTTTTCCAATGATAATGCATTCTGTGTTCATCTCTTTCTTCACTTCATTTAAAACTCTCTTTACCCCACATAGCAATTCAATGATCCAAAAGTTTAAGGAAATCCGTTTTGGTATACATCTGTTAAATATGCTCAATGAATAGCATAAATGCACCAAATCAAACAATGTGAGAAACAAAGCCGTACACCCCCCCTTCCCACCAATTTGCTTTGCTGGGTTCTGTCGATTTTGCTCAATCTTGACTATGCATCTCCCATATTATTGGCAGCTCTGCTCTAGTATCATTCTCTCTTTAATATTTAACTACTGGTATTTACACCGTGATTTCATTACAGCTATCATATCCGCTCACAAAGGATGAGACACTCTTTTATCTGAAGAACAAGTTGGAAATACAAAGTCCTGAGAAACTAATGAAGACTGACAGAGCAGCATTTCTCACCAAACTGATGGGACAGATGAAAATGAAGACACCTTTTACCAACATTCCCTTCATCTCCTCCAAAGATGGTGCCTCTCTCCTGTCTCTCCATCAGTGTAAAGAAGCAATGATATCGCTTAAAGGAGGTAACTGCATGGTGATCAACAGCTTTCTGAAAGCAGTTCTGGATAATCTCGGGTTCAAGACCTACCAGATTAAGGGTAGCGTCTATCGTTGGATAGATCCATTGATAGATCTCCACATTGCAGTCATAGTCGAAAATCTTACTCACAAAGGATCCAAGCACCTTGTGGATGTAGGGAATCAATTTCAACTTTTCACTCCTATTTCTCTCAACTTCCGACGTGTTTCTCTTGAGTACACGCGAGGAATTGCAGCATACAGGTGTTACCAATTAAGCCATGGAATCATAGCATTTTGCCAGGAACTGAAAGAGCAAGATATCAAAGCTGGGACGCTTCGACAGATTTTTAGTGAAGATGGGAAATACTGGGAAGTCTTGACAACTCTGAACACATTGACAGAGGTAACCATCTCAGATGCACTAGAAATAAACAAAATGGTGTCATTTAAAACTGTGAAAGGTACTTCTAGAGTTTTTAATGACATAATACTAGTAGGTTACCATGGCGATCTCAGGATAAACATCAGCTGCGAGAGATGCACGACAATCACTAGCGATGGCAAAATGGAGAGCACAAGCATTGAAGATGATAATCAACTAATCTTGATGGTTGTTAAGTACTTCCCACAATTCTCCAAAGAAGAAATCCAAAATAGCATCGACAACATCAAACAGGAACATCGGGAGAGACAAATTAAAGGTCCATCTGAACTGTAAACCTACTGCAGAGGAAATTATCAATCCATTTTTGACTTCTCAGTTTCTATTACCTTTTTGAAGAATTAAACTACATATGAAAGCTTAAAACTCTACGCAGCTTTTCTTACATAAAACTCATGAAATATGGTCTGAAAAGTCCGCAAACTCTCTCCTCTGTCACCTCCAACCACCGACAGCTAAGGTGAAACACTACTATACTGATGACTGAAATGAGCAACTATTGATCTAAAATATTACACATCTATACTATCAAAGAAAGGACAAAAAAATAGAGAAAAAATCAGAGTGAAGGGTGAATGAAGATCACCTGAGAGAACTATCACGATTTTTGCTTCACCAAAGATGCTGTCTACACACTACAGATGAAAGGATAATATGGTTGACAGAGAAGATCCAAAGACTGTGCAACTACATAGTGACTTGATTCTTACGGAGGCGGCAAGCTTTATGAAAAAAGTTACACTGAAATCTTTAAACTAGATGTGAGAATGAATGAATTGATGGATAAACAATATATACTATTATAACCCTAATGAAGTCAGCTGTGCTTTAATGAGTAACTTGCCCCTGGATGACATATGAACCAGGCAGTGTAGGCTATAATGCAGTGTTTATACACACGCAAGGAGATTGGGAAGACATCTCACAGAAGCATGGGGTAGGTTTGGACTGCCTTTGAATACCAGTAGCGTCGTGAGCACTAGTATTGAAGTACTGTACTGTTTACTATCGATGTGTGTACTGTAATTACCAGTGCTTCTATAAATTAAATGTATCTCTGAAATTATCAGTGCCTTAAAAAGTAAACAATTATTGCCCTTAAAATGAGGCAAAAAGACTGTCATAAAATGGTGCCAGAAAAGAAAATGGGAAGGAATACGTACCAAAGAAGACGATAAATGGGACCACTAAGTTTTGATTAGACATAATATCCTTCTTCACTATTCAGACACCTTTCAGATTACTACATATGAACTATCTCTTTATTTTAGAGTGTTCATTTGGTGAAATTAGCTTTAAACTAGAATAGTGGTACAGTACCTACAAAAGTGGTAACTATAGTAACAGCTCTGGATTGGGCTTCTAGCTGGGGCTTATAAAAGTCAGCTATAGTGCAGAAGAATCAGCAATAGCAAATGAAGTGCAGTCTGTGATAGTGACAGTTGGCCAGGTTTTGGACTGCAGGTTCGACTGCATGCGGTGAAGTACAACAGCAGATGGTTAGGCTTCAGGTTTCAGATATTGAACATTCCTTGTTTTTGTCAGTCGGGCTGTGCTGTACAAAGTTCATTTATAGTCAAGTTCCTTTTAACTTCCTTCAACAAATTACTTGTCAATGTCATCATATTTGAATTACTTTTATTTGATTACTTTCTTTGATTCTCCATAGATAAAAAAGTTTTAAACTTAATTTGCTCTGCTACTTGTACTGGTATATATGTCGCAGAAAATCAAATAAACGAAATGAAATTGAAGAACCTTTGAAAACAGTGAGCACAGAGTTGAGGATACTAACATTTAAAAGTATGTTGGTCTTGATGAATCACAGTGCTACATCAGCAGGGTCTCCTTTTTTTCAGATGTAGATTAAAACTGTCTCATCACTGCTGATGAGGGTTATGTATGAATATACCAATCACTGTTACTAGAATATTCTGCACAATTCTAACAATGGTGAGGTTAATTGGACTAGTGTATGACATAATGCAGACTCCAGTAGCAGCACTGTGGCTTCTAGAGGACAGCAGTACATGGTGACAGAATGTTCCAAGCATAGGTCGTGAGAAAGTCCAGAGCAGCCATATAATGGAATGCAACTGAAAGCTATTTGAAGGTCAAAAATTTCACAATGCTGACTAGTACAGTCACTTAGTGAAAGTCTTGCACCAAATCACTTTATTATCCCATTAGGCCACATCTTCATGAAAAAAAAACAAAAACAAAAGAAAAACAATGAGATACATTGTAAATTGTGCCTGTTTCCCTGCAGCAATGAGCAATGGTGTTGTTTTTCCAGTAACTTTTAAAACCATAAATGCATTGTGGTTTTGATGAGTTCATCATAAACTTCCTTTCTGAATCTGACATACTGCATTTAGGTTGAAAATGTGTGACATACTTGATTTTGCAATACTAGAGTAGGTTTTCATAACAACCATAGAGACGTAACAACCATTGTATGTATACAATGACATATCTGCAGATCCAAGACATACTTTGACCCCTGTTGATGACAAATGGCCTTTAACCTCCACCAAATACAATCATACTACCTATAAGATCTAGTTTCCTTCTTGAGATGGTTATGATTACACGGTTTTACTATTTGACAACTATTGACCACCGAATGACCATTGACCTTGACCAAAAACAAGTGACTTGTACTGGAGGGTGGTACATCTACAAACCAAACACAAGATCTTTCAAAGCTTCCTACATCGAGGATACATGTGTTTACAAAGTTTGGACGAGTCTACAATTTTACCACTGTTGACTCCAAATATTTTGACCTCCATCCATATCTACAGGGATACTGTACTCAATATGGCACATCTACATACCAATATAAGGTCACCATAGTTTCCCTCTTTGCGACATAATGTTTACCAGGTTTACTATTTGACCCCACTGACCAGCTTAAATGACTTTGACCTAAAAAAAATGTCAACTACTTGATGAAATGCATCAACAAGCAGAGTATCGCAAGTAATCATGTTTCCTACCTTGAAAAAAATTTCATATCCAGTGTTACATCCAGTATTTTTAATAAATTATATTTATTATATCCAGTACTTGACATGACCTTTAACATCCACCAAAAACAACAGGGTTTTTCTATTTGATATAATGCATTGATATTTTAAGTATCAATAGCTTCCATGAATAATCATGTTGACACACATAATGTTACCAATTTTTCAGTGAAGATCGATCTGAGATGAACGTTGATCTCCCCCAAATACAACAGCTAGGGTTCTTCTACCTCAGGGGTCGGCAACCTCTCAGGGACATGGGCAACTTGCTATTTGATGAATTAGCACAGTTACAAAGGGGTAGCTGAAATAGCTGGAGGCGAGGCATGTACAGGAATTTGAAAGTTGAAATAAGTGTTACAGACATGCATGGTTAGGCTTTCCTTGTGCTTTTTGTACACAATTTTGACAGCTCTCCGCAGGCCGGATTCTTGACACTGGCAGGCCAGACTTGGCCTGCAAGCTGTAGGTTGCTGACCCCTGTTCTACCTGATGAAATGTATGAATGTGTAAAGCATACAATTTAACATGATTCTTACTTTAAGATACAGTGCCCTGTTAACCAACATTTCAGTGTTTAACCCCCCCCCGTAACCTCAGACGACCTTTGAACTCCACCAAAAATAATAGAATTCTTCTACTGATATCGTGCATCAACATCCTCTTAAGTATGAAAAGTGTGTGCCATTCGTATCTTGAGATATCGTGTTAACAGTTTTCAATGCCTAACATTCTAGTGACCTGTGACCTGCAAAAACAACAGGATTCTTCTACTTGATATGGGGCATCCATGTAGTACATACCAGGTATAACAACTCTCAGAATTACCCTTTCTCAAGATATCACATTATTAACAATTTAGCATCGCAAACACACATACACACACACATGACTGAATAAATTTTCTTCTCATTGAAACCAACGAAATTGTTTCAAAATGATGACTCGGTCCTCAGATCTCTGAAAGGCATGCATGATCTTTTCTCAGTAAAGTATGCCCTATCTACCTTCATACTCACAGAACTTACCCGTACTTACCGACCCACTTGAAAAGAACTGTGCGTGGTACATTGTACTACATCAACTTGCATACAGACAACTGTGATGCCAAACATTACTATTGCGTACACATAGATGTATCATACATACTTACACATTCATGTACGACATTGACCTGAGAGCATTTCAAAAGAAAATTAACTGTGAAATGTCTTGACTGAATGGACTCCAATGAATGAATGAACTGAGTTCTGCTGTCAAAAAGT